>CM053026.1:200721805-200920708 GCA_028564925.1 Lithobates sylvaticus | reverse complement strand
AGGGCCTGTGGCCTGGTATGGTTCAGGAGGGTGAGGGGGGGTCGCGCTTGCTCACGCCCCCCCTTTTCTGTCCTGCCAGCCTGCATGCTCCAATAAGGGTCTGGTATGGATCCTGTGGGTGGATTTTAGTGGGTGGATTTTTTAAGGTCACGAGACATTTTGCGGTGCTTTCAAGGCACCTTTAAGTTGCTTTGGAAGCGCTGCCCATTCATTTAAATGGGCAGGGGTGCCCCAAAGATGCTGCTTTCAGGACTTTTCCTAACGTCCCGCAAACGCACTGCCCGAGTGTGAAAGCACTCATTGCACAGAATGGGAGGCAGTTTTCAGACGCATTTAGAGGCTATTTCTAGTGCTAAAACACATGAAAATTGCCTCAGTGTGAAAGGAGTCTTAAGGATTGGTAAGCTGCAATATATTCATTTTTGTTTTGGGGTTTAGATACGCTTTAAGGGCATACTGCACCTTTCTAGTGAACGAAGTGTTGTCAAACAGGTCAGTGAAATCAACTGTATAAACAGTAAAACATAACAAAAGAACAGCATAGGTGCACCCCTGCCCCAATTCAAGATGTTTTGGTCCATTTTGACACCAGCAGTTTTAAAAGGCAATACATGGTTTGTGTATTGGTGCAGAACAACTCAATTCTAAAATGGGTAAGCAATTTGATATAATTATCTAGTGCCTTGTTGTGCTGCCTAATCTTTTTCTACATGAAACATGAAAAGGACTATTGTACTTTGTTTCCACTTTGTTACTGAGCTGCTGAAATGGGGAAACTATATATGTTTTAGAAAGTACAATCTTCTAAAGTCTTTACCGGTTGCACACCTATGTTTCAACAGTACAGCAAGCGTTATCTGAAGTTGTGCATACTTTGGAAGAATGAGCATCCATAAGGGTGCAAAAGAGACCATAAATTATGTTATAACATTATATTTACAGCACTGCAGATTTTTTATGCTCTAGATCCATCAAGTAGGTTGTATCGGATTCTAAGAATATAGTACCGTATATACTCGAGTTTTTCAGCACATTTTTTTGTGCTGAAAGTGCCCCCCTCGGCTTATACTCGAGTCAAGCACTTTTCTGCAGCAGAGAATGACATTTTCCGACCCGACTTTGGGGCCCCATATCTCGGGGCCACTTGGTGGCAGGAACCCCAAATTTGGGGTTCAACCCCAAACCCAGTGGAACCAACACTACAACATATCCAAATTTGGGGTTCCTAGCACCAACTGGCCCCCAGATACGGGGCCCCAAAGTCAGTCAACTGTGTCCATCTGTAGCAATGTCATTTCAGGACCCTTTGCCTGCAGCTAGGGGGCATCTAGGACCCCTTAACTACCAAGTTTGAAGTTCAGGGGACCTATGGCTGCAAATGGGCACAGTGAGGCATGCAAATGGGCACAGTGAGGCTGCAAATGGGCATTGTTGACCCTCTTTTTCCACTTACAGTAGCTGCGCATTTCTCACCCTAGGCTTATAGTCAATAGGTTTTCCCATTTTTTTGTGGTAAATACTCGAGTATATAAAAGTGGTTTATGTTAAATCAGCAACAATATCATCACATGTAGGTACCCCTATCTTGGGGATTATAGGAAAAGTAGCAATTTGATTAATTTAATTACCCAGACTAATTTGAATCTGGCTTAATTCATATGTACAGTTCAGCTGTCTGAAACATAAGAACCAGACGTCCACTCCGTGAACTACAGCATTATGCTTAGAAAAACAATCTTATTCTTGCATGAAAAGAAATGATCATTATTGGCAGCTTTTCTCATGGGAGAACAATGAAAATCGAGGCTCATTTCTAACTTGCTTGCTTGATTGATGTTCCCTACACCAGCAGGAAGGTGGGGTCATAAACATTAAATTAAACATTAACATTAAAAACAGAAGAGGAAATAATGTAAAAGTGGTTATAAAATACTGAAATTGTCATTTTTCTCTGGCAGACTCTGTTGTTAGGCTGTTGAAAACTAACCTGAGAACAAAACATGAGTTTTCTCTCCAAGAAATACTACGGTATAGAGATAAATGGGGTTACAGGATATGTTAATGTAAAAATATGGTCATAGGTTTTTCCTTTTCCCACGCACAGGTTTTAGAAGAGTTCTACAACATTTTTGGTGCAGAGCTAAAGGCAGTGACTGGAGATCCCAAGCGTATAGATGACGTCTTGAGCAGAGTTGATGGTCTTATCAAACCAATGGAAAACTTAACATTTGATCCTTTCAGTATCACACATTCCCACCAGTGGAAGCTTGTTATGGATGACTTTAAAAATGAAGTCCAGGTATGTGAACTCTCTTTTGTAGAGAACATTATTAGCTGGGTTTAAAATAAGACTTCATGAAAATACTGCTTTATCAAAACCTGGTGCTGACATGTCACCTTTATGTACAGGCTATTGAAGGTGAAGCAATCAGCTTCATTGATGAATCGTTCAAAACACTTCGTTCAGCTGAAGCCGCTTTTGACATGTTACTAAAATTTAAACACATCCGGTCACGAGAAGCCATCAACAAGCAGATGATGATGAAATTTAACGCTATCCTGGAGCAGTATTGTAAAGAGGTATGATACCATCCATCCCAAAACAAATGACTGCTTTAATCGTAAAGGTTTCCATATGTGCTACATGCTGTGTATATTAGCTAACTATACAGTTGTCACATACACCTGTTAATAAGCTGCTAATTTTGGCACTTGTGCAAGGCTATACTGACAATCCTATGAATACAGAGATGGGCAAATGAAATCCGTCTGACATGATTTATGAAGGTATGACTTCTTGAGAGAAGCAGTTGTGACTTCCTTAAAAAATGTTTAAGTGACAATCCTAACAGTCACATTTGTGTAAAACAAAGGCTAGACTTTTGTAATGCAAAATTAGCAATGACATGATTCAATGGGTATTTTGCTCTACCCCCTAACTTTGTCATTAAAAAGTGATCACTTTTCAATTAAAATATATTTAATAAAAACAAAAACAAATCTGTATACTTGTCAGGTATACAATTTGAAGACAGATCAGATTGTCCTCAATTAGTTTGTGTACAGATCTGAAGCCTTATTCACTCATTACCCACACTGGAAATGTTGGGAAATCTCTCCATATGGGGGCACAGACAAAAACTTATTTTAAGTAGAGCGGGAAAGGGTTAGAACTAATCACAATGTTTTATTGCTTTAGTATAGGAGATAAAATATAAAAAATGATTGCTGTACCACAACAACAACAACATAGAAAATGTTATTAATTTAGAAAAGGGTAAATTATCTGAAAACACCTAAAACACCCCGAATATTATGCTTCTAAGTGGTTAGACAAAAATCATTAGACCCAATGGTCCTAAACATAACTACTGTAGTGACTCTATAGCTTGACAGTCAATCTCAATGATTCAAACTGCTCAAAAGGCATGAACTTTAACTAAAGTTTTTGGCAGTACCAAAGCGCCACATTGAATATAATCCAAAATAATTTTTACATCATGTACTTGCTGCAGGCATTGCAGCATAATCATCACAACTTGAAAGTGTTGGTAAGTACATTTAAACTGCTACAGAATAAACATATAAATCTTTTGTTGTATGAGACAAGCAAACCATAATAATGAGACAGACTGTCAGAGTTTTTATTCATCAGATACAGATGTACTGCCTGCGGTCACATTAAGTAAAGTCACAAAGGCATCCAATCATGAAAGTTAAGAAGAAATGTCCTATCACTGCTCAGAAAGCAACCACACATCAAGTATAGATATACCCGGTATATGTCAGCAACATTCAGTTTTTATCAAATTCCGGTGAAAACACTAGGTACAAATCTAGTCAAAGCAAGACAAAACTCACATTATGTATGTGTGTGTGTATGTATGTATGTATGTATGTATATGTGTATGTGTGTGTGTGTGTGTGTGTGTGTGTATATTTGTATATATATATATATATATATATATATATATAGAGATATATAGAGATATACTATATATATATGTATGTGTATGTATATATAATATATATTTATATATATATATATATAGATATATATATATATATATATATATATATATATATATATATATATATATAAATATATATATATATATTATATATATATATATATATATATATACACACACTATTAAATAAATATAATATATATATATATATTATATATATATATATTATATATATACACACACTATTAAATAAATATATATATATATATTAATAGTGTGTGTGTATGTATGTGTATATATGTGTATATATATATATATATATATATATATATATATATATATATAGAGAGAGAGAGATATACAGGTGCATCTCATAAAATTAGAATATCATGAAAAAGTTAATTTATTTCAGTAATTACGGTAATCAGTAAAAAGTGCAACTCATATATTTTATATAGATGCGTTACACACAGAGTGGTATATTTCAAGCATTTCTTTCTTTTAATTTTGAGAAAAATGGCTTACAGCTAGTGAAAACCTAAAATTCAGTATCTTATAAAATTAGAATATTACATAAGACTAAAAAAAAAAAGGATTTTTAATACAGAAATGTTGGCTTACTGAAAAGTATGTCCATATACAGTATAATATGCACTCAATACTTGGTCGGGGCTCCTTTTGCATCAATTGCTGCATCAATGCGGCGTGGCATAGAGGCGATCAGCCGGAGGCACTGCTGAGGTGTTATGGAAGCCCAGGTTTCTTTCATAGTGGCTTTCAGCTCATCTAGTGGTCTTGGTCCATTGTGTATAATCAAGTCCAAAGCCAGTACAGCCATCTACCAGGAAATTATAAAGCACTTCAATTTAAAATAGGGTCAGGGACTTATTTTTCTGCATTTCTTCATGTAAGCCAGCCCATTGAAATTAATATGCTGCCTACACGCACAACTTAGGTTGCAATATTGTAAACGTAACCTCAGATCCTTCACATCACAAGCCCATTAATACATCAGTATTCTCCGTTTCCCCTGCACATCACTGCCCCTTCATATAACCCTCCCCCTTCACATTCCTGTCCTCAGCCCCCGCTTGTTATCACCCCCCTCCTCCTTCACATTCCTGTCCTAGCTCCCCTTCATATCACCCACCTATTCCTTTACATTCCAGTCCTCAGCCCCCTTTCATACAGTCAGTGGCAGCCGTTAATGCAGGGTGCAGGGGAGCATGCACCGAGGGGGAACGACGATTGAGCGTGCTGGGGGACCCTTGGTGACTGGCTGGCTTGGGGGGGGGGGCGCCCCGCACGAAAATTAAGCACCAGCCACCACTGCATACAGTATCACATCACCCCCCCTTCAAATTTCTGTCCTTAGCCCCTCTTCATATCACCCCCCCCCTCCCACTGCTTTACATTCCCGTCCTCAGCCCTCCCCCTTTTATATGACCCACCTCCTTCTTCAGACTCCTTTTCTCAGCCCCCTCTTATATCACCTCTGGCTTCCTCCCAATCCCTCACAGCAGTGGCATAGCCCTCTCCCCTGTCCTACCTTATACAGGGTTGAGGCTGGAAGACACAGCAGGTCTAGAGCTGGCAAGACAGTTTTGAATGGAGTACCGGAGATGATTTTCCTGTTAATCAGATTGTGATTTGTTACTAGGACCGCCCTGTCTGTTAGCAACCAATCACCCACTGCTTAACTTGAAAAGTTACCATGGCAGCTCCCGCCCTCATCCAGAACTGTCTTGCCTCCAGATGGCAGCCTGTGGAGATGTCAGTGGTGGCAATGGCTGAGGGGGAGAACCGGCTCCTAAATGGCAGGACTGCGGAGGACTGGGTGGGACACTGGCTTGTTCCGGACGCAGACCGCGCTCTGCCATTTAGTAAACCTGACCTACAGTATATCTGCAGAATGAACACTCCAACAATCTATTTCATTATTATACTTTATTTTGTTTGTCTAACATAAAAAACGATTTATATGTTTATTTAGTAGCAGTTTACATGTAATTACCAACACTTTTTCAAGTTGTGCTGAATATACTGCATTGCCAAAAGTATTTCTCTGCCAAAAGCTTCACTTAAAGTTCATGCCTTTTGAACAGTTTTAATTACTGAGATTGGCTATCAAGTTATAGAGTCACTAGATTGGATATGATTGGAACCAATGGGTCTAATGGTTTTCGTCTGACCGCTTAGGGTGTTTTATGTTTGTAGCCTTCTTTTTAGGTGTTTTTATACAACAACAAAGAGGAGCATTGCAACATGCTAATAAATGTATATGTTTATGTTTTTATTTGACCAGGGGGGGATATTGCTATTGATACTCTGTGCCATGGATACCGTATTCAAATGGAGTTTTTTTTTTTTATTTATGTTTTTATACTTTAATCCATTTAATTTGGCTGATTTTGATTTGAGGATTTTTTATTTGTCTCAACTGATTGAGATTGATGAGAATGAGAACAAAATTTAACAGTATAGTTTATCTCACAGTGTTGGTCTTTTTATTTTGCTTTACAGGTGGATATAGTGAACAACCTATTTGTGAAAAACCAGGATAATCCTCCTCTGTACAAAAATCATCCTCCAGTGGCTGGATCTATATACTGGGAGAGATCACTTTTCCACCGAATCAAGCATACAATCATCAGATTCCTGGAAATGGAAGAGATGCTATCTTCAGAGCGTGGAAAGATGGTAAGATTTTCATGTTCACATACACTAATGAGAAGGGTTCTTTTAAATGGAAAGTTCTTATAATGGCGCCCTAAAGTGGACCTTTCATTCCGAATTTTAAAATCTCTCATGAAAATTGGGCAATTGTGGAAATGAAATTTTCTTCATCGTCCATTGAGGGGCACAAGATTTGCTAGTGTCCTAGGAGGTTGGATGCTTTTTGCTTAGTATGGCTTTAGCATCATATTGCCTTTTTATTTTTTTTTTCACTAAACTTAAGCTACTCTGGTGTATTTTTCTTCAATGAAGACTTCAAAAACACTGCTATACCTAGTCACTACATAGCAGCTTTTTGGATCGGTGTATCTTCAACAATAGGCTTGGAAGCCATACCTGGACTCCGCTGGACTGAAGACTGCAGTGTTATCCTGAAATGTAAACTTCAGGTACTGGGCTCTGCATTGTGGCCCTTCCTAGACCTCTGTGTACTGTGTTGGCAGCAGAACACTCTCTGGGTCCAGAGCCATGCCACAAACTCTGGTGTGACCCATTCTCTGAAGACTCACGCAGTAAGGCCATCTGTGTTTAAGATATATTAGCCTTTGAAAGTTGCATGTGGACCCTAAAATTTTGAGGGCTGCCCAGAATGTCACTTTCAGGCACCAGGCTCTGCATTGTGGCCATTTCCAAACATTTGTATACTGTGTTAGCTGCAAAGCGCTCTCCATGTTCAGCCCAATTGCAGAACCTCTGGTGTGTCTCTCAGAGGACTGAAATATTGAGAAAAAAGTTTAAAAGTTCCTGCCACCTCCATCTTACTGTGGTACCGGTTAAGGCTGCGAGAACTGAGCGCTTCATCCACTAGGTGATAGTTGTATGTGCACTACATGTTTTTTTTTTTTCTTCCCTTTTTTAAGGGTTTAGAGAGGACAGTCACCCTGCAGTGGTTGACCTCAGCCCATACTTTCATGTTTTTGATAGATAGGGGTGATTTCTTGACATCCTTAGTAGGGCCAGATGTCTGCAACATAGATCTTGTGACACTATATTACTATAGGGTTGTCCTCAATAGAGTCTACTACAGCTCAGAAGTGTGAAGCGGAGACCTTTCATATGTCCATAAGACCTTTTAATATTCACTTTGAATTTGCTTGCAGGGGGTTAAAAGCACATCCGGGGTCTTCCAAAACAGAATTTCAGCTATACTGGACCACCTCCTCTAAGTGTGCCTGAGGCCCCTTATTACCATCAATGATTCAGATTCAGACTTCTCTTGCAATGCCTGTAGTTCAACAAGTTCCATATGAATCAACTTTACAAGGAGTCCTTGATACTCTAACTGATGTAGTGTGTTCTAATTTGCAGTTGAAAGATCAGGCTGCCGTTCCAGGCTTAGGGTCTTTTAGACATGTGGCTCCAAAGGCCTTCCCATTGGTCTTTTTGTTTGTGCATATCTTGTCTGTCCAACCTTCCTTTACCTGAAATCAAGGGTTAGTTATCCTAGGCTTTGACCTTTACCGCAGTAAACATCCTTTTTGCTGATTACTTTAACTCTTGATCTAAAATGTTTCTCCTTTTCAGGTGGCCTAATGTTTCACTTGTTTTCTGAATTGCACATGATTGATTGTCTACCACATTGCCTGAGGTCCACCATTTTTCTGGTAACAAATTTCCCATAGCAGTTACTACCTGTTCTGAGCTGGAATGCCAGGTTCATCCTCAGTGTTCTTTCTTGGTCGTGGTAATTTCCATATTTGCTTTTGTCCATTTTTATCTAGCCTTTGTTCCGGTGTTAATCAGGCTGCTTCATATACTCCATGTAGTAAGATTTCCACATCCATTGGATCTCTTAGTGGTGGCTGCCCATCCCTCAGTTAGACTTATTTTGGATGTTCCAAACGTCTACTCACGGTAAAATCTTTTTCTTAAAGTCCATTAAGGGACAAAAGTCCTACTCTTCTGTTTTACTGGCCTTGTGTACTGCTTTCTCTCAAAACTGAGGCATGACCTTTGGAGGCGGGGTTATACGAGGGCTGCCTCATTTTGTTTGCCAGTGTCCAAACATCCCGAAGGCAGCAGTATAACCAAAATATCCAGGAATTACTACATTCCTGTGTTCCGCAATGTATTTTATGTTAAAGTGGTAGTAAAGTCTATTGTTTATGCTTTACTGTAAGTAAGATATTTACTTGTGTAGCAGCTGGGGACGCCACCGTCTCATGTGCTCTGAAGGAACGGCATACCAGTGCTGATCCTTCAGAGTTCTGTGCCGTAAACTGTACGCAGGTGTGATGTCCTCGTGGCTCGACCATTCAAAGGACTAGAGCCCGCAAACCTGGAAGGAAGTGAAGACCGGGACCTGTTAGCAGTAACAGCGTGCCGATGTAGGGCTTTGTTTTAAGGTAAGTTTCACATCATGTACTAGTAATCAATGCATACTAGGACATTATAGCATTGCCTTGCAGGGGAAAAGTTATTATTATTTTTTTTTTTTTTTCATCTTTACTACCACTTAATAAATAAATCTTATTTTTTCCATGTAAAGTAAAGATTTAAAAAAAAGTACAATTATAGGACTTAAAACTTAAAACTACTCACAACTTCAACTTCCTCTATAGTCACTGGGGTTTGCCAGTTGCTTAGGTTTACTCACATTTAACTGCACATACATTTCTTTGTACCATCTCCACAAAAGATCTATTAGTGGAAACATTTTCACTGGATGGCGGCATAGGAGAGAATAAAAACTATTATTGACAGAATTTGCAGCAGAATATAAGATGCATGCATGAGATGGAGGCATCATAATAGTTCATACACAGCTCTGTGTTGTTCACTGGTGTCAGACTAATAGCCAGTCAAGTAGAGAGCATTATATCTGAGTTTTCTGCTTTCACACATATCCTGCATTTGTTTTTTAGGCAAAGGCGAAATATTTGGAAGTTGCCAGAAAAATGAAGGAATATGAAGACAAGAAATATGAAGCCTGGAAAGAAAGCACAGATCAGATTCTGCCATCATTGCTGAAAAGAAATTTGCTCATTAACACAAATACGCAGAATGTTATTAACCGAGCAAGCTTTTCTTCTGATCTGGTAAATTGATAACACTTGGTATAAAGTTCCTTTTTCTTACCCGATTCAGCGGAAGATTTTACCCCCTTCCTGACCAGAGCACTTTTTGCGATTCGGCACTGCGTCGCTTTAACTGACAATTGCGCGGTCATGCGACGTTGCACCCAAACAAAATTGACGTCCTTTTTTCCCCACAAATAGAGCTTTCTTTTGGTGGTATTTGATCACCTCTGTGGTTTTTATTTTTTGCGTTATGAACAAAAAAGCATGTCAATTTTGAAAAAAAAAAAAAAACAATATTTTTTACTTTTTGCTATAATAAATATCCCCCAAAAATGTATAAAAACAATGTTTTTTTGCCTTAGTTTAGGCTGATATGTATTCTACATATTTTTGGTAAAAAAAAAATGCAATAAGTGTATATTGATTGGTTTGCACAAAAGTTATAGCGTCTACAAAATAGGGGATAGTTTTATGGCATTTTTATTATAAAATTTTTTATATTAGTAATGGCGGCGATCTACGATTTTTATTGTGACTGCAACATTTTTGACTTTTGACACTATTTTGGGACCAATGTCATTTATACAGCGATCAGTGCTATAAAAATGTGTAAATGACACTGGCAGGGAAGGGGTTAACCACTAGGGAGCGATGAAGGGATTAAGTGTGTCCTAGGGAGTAATTCTAACTGTGGGGGGATGGGCTTCAACTCACATGACAGCGATCACTTCTCCCGATGACAGGGAGCAGTCATCTCTGTCATGTCACTAGGCAGAACGGGGAAATGCCTTGTTTACATAGGCACTTCCACGTTCTGCGGCTCTGTGACACGATCGTCGGGAGACCGGCGGACATCGAGTCTGTCGATCCCGCGTGCACGGTCACGCTGTACGTGGCGCATGCCTGCTAGCCCCGCCAATTAAAGGGGATGTACAGGTACGCCCATTTGCCCACCGCTGCCATTGTGCAGACGTATATCGGCGTGCAGGGGTCGGCAAGTGGTTACACAACTACCTCATCTCATCTGTTTTAACATTCTGCTAAAGGCAACACTTTATTCATTTACTTCGCTTTCATTACTGACATTATTTGCACCTGAAAATACACTATATTACCAAAAGTATTGGGGCGCTTGCCTTTACACGCACATGAAATGAAATGGCATCCCAGTCTTAGTCCGTAGGGTTCAATATTGAGTTGGCCCACCCTTTGCAGCTATAACAACTTCAACTCTTCTGGGAAGGCTGTCCACAAGGTTTAGGAGTGTGTCTATGGAAATGTTTGACCATTCTTCCAGAAGCACATTTGTGAGGTCAGGCACTGATGTGGATGAGAAGACCTGGCTCGCAGTCTCCGCTTTAATTTATCCCAAAGGTGTTCTATCGGGTTGAGGTCAGGACTCTGTACAGGCCAGTCAAGTTCCTCCACCCCAAACTCGCTCATCCATGTCTTTATTGAACCCTATGGACTAAGACTGGGATGCCATTAAATTTCATGATGCCATTAATGTGCGTGTAAAGGCAGGCATCTCAATACTTTTGGGACAAATACCAATATAGTGTATGTGAATGCTGTGTTTTGTTAATATCACTTTTATAATTAATTATGCAGAACTGGAAATTACGATTGCTCAGTTCATTGTAACACAAATATTTGGACGCAATGTTATGATACCCACAATAGGTATATGCAGACACGAGAGTACATTACACATAATGTAACGGCAAGGGCAGATTTAGCTTATAGTGTTATAATGTTATAATGTTTCTAGTTGAAGAAACAAACTCTAGAGACCTTTGTTTCATGTTTGTATATTTTGAGGCAATGTAAATTATATATATATATATTGGGTTTTTATACCTTGGAGGTTTCTTCGATATACACACCAAAATCAGCATTTTTGTTCTTAAAAGTATATGTAAACCCTCCTTTGTCTGTTAAAAAAGTGTATATATAAACCCTCACCTTGTAAAAAAAAAAAAACATTCAGTTTCAAATAGAAATGAAATTCTAAATGTGTGTGTTTTGTGTGTGTGTGTGTGTATGTGTGTATATATATATATATATATATATATATATATATATACACTGTGTATGTGTATGTATGTATATGTGTATGTGTGTATATATATAACTATATATTGTATATATATATATATATATATATATATATATATATATCTTTATATACACTTTTTTTTTTCTTTTTTATAAGTGATTACATAACCTCTGTCCTCAGCTCAGAGTGCTGGGGGGGGGGGGGGGGGGGGCGAAACCATTACAAAGTCAAATGATAGTGTGAAGCTGGTCATGTGGGCTAAACCAAAATAATCTAAGAGATTTCTCTATACACCCTAAACAGCACAAATGGACAAATGTTATGCTGTGGCTATTGTATTCTGACTACCGGCACCACCAGCTGTCATAATACTTAAACGGTGACTTCATCTGATTGTATACAGATGCTGTTCATCTGACAATTTTCTACTTGGTGCTTTCAGATGTCAGGTTAAGTGGTACCATCAAGGCCACACACTAAAAGAATTTTCACCCATTCAATATAAACCAGATTAAATTAATGAAATTTTGTGGCCTGCCTAATGCTCCATCAATGGATTATCCATGCTGTATAGCAGCCATTCACAACTAGGGTTCCTCTAGAGGTGACTAGGGGTTTGTAGAGCTGTGACCTCCCATCTGATGGTGCTTGCATAGCTCCAGGTCCAGTGCCACTCATCAGAATCAGCAGCATAGCTGCAAGAGTGTCATTCTGGCCATCCTGCAGGGGGCGGGGGCATTTTACCCACTAACCATCACTAATGCAAGGAGCATTTTCCCAATCCAGGGGCTCCCTGGGACCTGAAAATTATTTCAAGGGTTCCTCGGGGGTAAAAAGGTTGATAAATGCTGCTGTAAATTAAAGAACAATTGAGAAGACTAGTTTTGAGAGGATGACCATGCTTTTTGCATTGTACGAGAGTATGAAGACACAGACCATCACAGGGAATTCTCTGCACTAGACTGTGCAAGAGAAAAGCTAGATTCTGATTCAACTTCTTGTTGACCAGCAAAGGATGAAATGGGCTGGATGGATCTGACCTGGAAATATAATGTGTAGTATGAACTGATTGGATCAGGATGGTAGACTTCCCTGTGGCAGCCTGTCAATGATATGCTAGCAGCTGAAAATAAGTTTTGTTATGTACGTTCCCTATATTTGTATTCTGGGTGTTTACATTTTTTATGTTATGCCTAGAAAGTAATTATTATATCTTTTATATATCTTTTCAGGATGTGGACCTGCTCAAGGCTGACACTGATTATAAAAATGTCCGCTATGCTGTGAACTTTGCCCCTGAACTCCTAGAAATAATAACAGAAACAAAACACATGGAACAACTAGGATTTGTTGTTGGTGAATTACCTAGAAATGTTGCGCTACAAGAAGACAAGTTCTTAAGGTTCGCTCCATATACTGCCTTATAACCTCCTTTCGTTTTTATTTATACTAGTTTATGAAACATTTAAAGGGAGTATAGCCTATGCCAGTGATGGTGAACCTTGGCACCCCATCTCCCATGATGCTCATGCACTCTGCAGTGTAGTTGAGCATCATGGGAAATGTAGTTCCAAAACATCTGGAGTGCCAAAGTTCACCATCACTGGCCTAAGCAGTCATATTACTTCCTTTGATAAAAACAAAACAAAATGCAGTAACCACTTGGCACAATAATGCTCCATACACACGATTGGAAAATCGGCCAGCAAAAAAACGATGAGAGCTTTTGGTCAGAAAATGCCACCATGTGTATGCTTCATCGGACTTTTGCTGGCCGAATTCCCGCCAGCAAAAGATTGAGAGCAGGTTGGAAAATTTTTCGGTTGGAAAAAATTTTCGATCGTAAATTCTGATCGTCTGTACCAATTCTGATGCGCAAAATTCCTACGCATGCTCGGAAGTATTGAACTTCATTTTCTCGGCTCGTTGTAGTGTTGTACGTCACCGCGTTCTTGACGGCCGAAAGTTCAGCAAACTTTTGTGTGATCGTGTGTATGCAAGAGAAGCATGAGCGGAATTCCGTCGGAAAAAAACATCCAAGATTTTTCTGACAGAAAATCCGCTCGTGTGTACGCTGCATTACAAAGAGAAAAGAGAATATAACTGTCCAACTAAGTGCTTCTTCAAATTACTTTCTGCTCCTGCAGAAGATGAGATCAGTATTTTAAATGTAGGGTTGGCAGTAAAAGTATTCAGCACATTTATCCATGTTTGTTCCATTTAAATACCCAGCATGTAATAAAAGCAATTTTTACTGGTTGATTCTGCCAGTAACATACTTCATGGGATGTTGTTCTGTAGTCCTCAGAGATAGCTAAGCAGAATGTACCTGATAAAAGGTGAGCACAAACAGAGAACGCTAGAAGAAGCTGACATGATTTCTGTCAGGATCAATAGATATTTTTTTTTTGTGCACAACAGAGAGTGGCAGGGTTCTGTAGTCCTCAGATAACTGAAAACAATGTAACTGATAAGATTGCAGCACAGGCAGAAATCACAGGGGGTTATATGCTGATTTGATTTCTTGTAGGATCAATAGTTTTTTTTTGCATTTATCAATCAGATATAAGAAAATCCATTTAATAATATATTTAACAGACCAAAAGAAAACCAATAAAAGAAATTAATTAAGTAGACAGAAACCCAAATAAAATTGATACTGCTTAAATGCCCCAATCTGTTATCCCAGCCGGCTGGCCCTACTGTTCTTGTATGTCCTCTATGATTACGCCCCTACTGGGAGAAACATGTAAGATGGGATTCTCCCATGGGTCGGCGACCAAGCAAAAGTTAGAGTTTAAATTCAGTTTATGAATATTTCTTTCCTCTCCTCTAAAGGGGCATAGGAAGTCTTTCACTTTTAGGTTATACTGCTACTTTCACTAGGATTGGACACTTACAAACCAAAAAACTGTCGGCCAGCCCAGGATAGCCCCTACTTCGTTTTTTTTTTCTAGTGTCCTATAAGCTGTGAAAAGTCTAACCCAATTTTTCTAGTTTTTCGCTAACATTTTTTTGCTCAGTCAAGACTTTTTGATTGCAGCTATCCGATGCAGCTATCCTTAACCTGGCTTTTGAAGTGCTATGTCTAGACCCCACTAGACTGAATGTTGTCAGGCTACCTTGGAAATTTCATTTGTGTAAGGTATTTTTCAGACTTGATTCAAATAACAAGTTGGCCTCCGAGTGCCTTTCAGATCCAGAACTGTTGGTATTGTCTCAGTGCTTGCCATGTTTCACTTTCTGGGTTGGCTGATCTAGCTGAACACTCGGAGTTGCCTCATTTGCTTGGATCCCTTAATGCCTTTAAAATTCCTGCTTTTCAAAAGTGCCCACTGTGAAAGTGGTTAACACTGGGGGACTGACTGAGCACTGGCATTATCTCTTGTGTGGCGTGCTCTGTGTTGCCTCTTCAGCTAGTCAGCATTAAGGAAGCATCTCTCCACTGGTGCTCCTGCATTGCAAAGGACCACATAAAATTCCAAACTATGTTTTGATTTTGCTTCTTGCCTAAGGTGATGACAGTAACCTCTGACCATCCGACCCTCACCTGCTGTCAGCTTTTTGTATTTTTTAAGTACTTGAGGTCTTAGCTCATGCCTTGAGCCTTACGTTGCTTAAGTGCCAAATGGTCACAAAAGGGGGAGGGGGGGTTAGGGCAGACCCCAGCTTACATTCTAGAAACAGCTCCGATGTTGCTTGCAGCACACCCATTGATGCAGCCAACATCTGTCATCTATAACCATGTGACCCTCTAATCCTGGTGCGTATCCCATCTTTGGAAGCTTTTATAGCTCCAATGGGTGTGACCGTCTCTTATGCTATCTTGTCTGAGGTCTTTAATACAATCACGCAAGCTTCATGGCTGAAATTACCCCATTATTTATTGACTCTGGCCACAGAGACCACAAGCGCACCTGCATTTGTAGATTCTGTATTTGATCTTTCTGTAGCTTTATGCCACGTACACACGATCATAAATTCGGCCAGCAAAAGACCGATGAGAGCTTTTCATCGGAAAATGCGACCGTGTGTATGCATCGGACTTTTGCTGGCCGAATTTCGGCCAGCAAAAGAATGAGAGCATGTTCTCAATTTTTCAGACGAAAAAAGTTTCCATTCCGATCGTCTGTGGCAATTTCGACGCGCAAAATTCCGACGCATGCTCGGAAACAATTTGACGCATGCTCAGAAGCATTGAACTTAATTTTCGCGGGTCATCGTAGTGTTGTACGTCACTGTGTTCTTGACAGTCGGAATTTGGTGTGACCGTGTGTAGGCAGCACAAGCTTTTCCGACGAGAATTCCGATCGTGTGTACGCGGCATTAGTGGCCTCTGAGCCATCAGCTACTGAGACTCTGAGTCACCCAAATCTTTAAACAAGCTTACCTTCAATGAGTCACAGTCTTCTGTTATTACTCCCAAATTAAAGTAAACCATATTGGCTGTTATTGATTTGGTGCACACTAATCTGAAACTAGAGGATGAGTCTGCTGCTTCTAGCAATGCCAGTCCTTTGGGTCCATTGGAGCCCTTTAACAATGACTTTACGAGTGCACCCGCTGTTCCAAGTCTTCCACTACAGAGCTTGGAAACACCCTGCCGAGATATTTGCTTCCCCATGCAACTTTTAGCTATGTATCCATTTCAAAAGCCCCCACTGTGGATCCGGATCTAGCCAAGCACCATTCCGGTGGAGGGTGAGCCTGTCTTTAACCACTTCAGCCCCAGAAAGTTTTTTTTTATCCCCTTAATGACCAGGCCATTTTTTTGCGATACGGCACTGCGTTATTTTAACTGACAATTGCATGGTCGTGCAACGCTGTACCCAAATAAAATGTATGTACTTTTTTTCTCACAAATAGAGCTTTCTTTTGGTGGTATTTGATCACCTCTGCGGTTTTTATTTTTTGCCCTATAAACAAAAAAAGAGCGCTAATGTTGAAAAAAAAAAAACAATATTATTTACTTTCAACCATGAAACATACTCAATAAAAAAAATCTAATTTTCATAAATTTAGACCAATATGTATTCTGCTACATATTTTTTTTTTTTACTAGTAATGGCGGCGATTTTTAGCAGGACTGCGACATTGTGGAACCCGTGGCACCATTGCAGTGATCAGTGCTAAAAATATGCACTGTTACTGTACTAATGACACTGGCAGGGAAGGGGTTAACATCAGGGGCGATCAAAGGGTTAAGTGTGTCCCTAGGGGGTTCTTGCTAACTGTGTGGGGGATTGTCTGACTCGATGAAGACAGAGATCCGTGTTCCTGCTTAGCAGGAACACACGATCTCCATCTTCTTCCTGTCAGAACGGCGATCTGCCTTGTTTACATTCTGCCTCGCTCTGATTGGCCCCCCCTCTGTCCAATCAGCATGCATGTGCCCCCAGTGTCTATTGCACGACATTACATACAGGTACGTCGTTTCGCGCAATAGAGCCAACCTGCCGCAGTACATCTGTGATAGGTGGTCAGCAAGTGGTTAAGGACACAAACGCAGATAGAAGCCCTCTCTAGAGCTCTGTTCTTGCTGGGAGGTCCTGCTCTTTATCCTGTCTTAGATGTGACTTTGCTTTGGCAAACTCTGGCTGATTGGTCACAGTCTGTTAGAAAGGATTTAGTTACTACTGTGGTTGCATTCTTAAACATTAAAATGTCAGAAACATAAGTGTGCGCAGCCTATTGCATTAGGGTGTGCACCCTAAAGCTCAAACACACATGTGTGTGATTCTATATATATGGCCCCGGCACATTGATCTCCCTGCCGGCACAGTGAAAGAGAAGTACATAAGCACTTCTCTATTGGCAGAGTTGGTAAGAGGAAGATCTTTCCCATCTTCCCAGCGGCACACAGAGTGATAATGCTAATGCGCATCGGGTGATTAGGGTGTGCCCAGGCACGCTCGGCACATCCAGTGCGCACGCCTATGGTGAGGAACAAATGAATATTGCTTTATACTATAATTGTGACAGGATTGCTGGAGGTTTCTCATCTTATCTCCTGCATGAGGTTTATGTTAGTACACATGCGAAGAACTGCGGAACCTATGTCTAAAAAGAACATACTCCACATGGCCTTTGAGGGACGACTCTCTCCAGATCTACACTAGAAATCATTATCAAGAACACTATTGGCAAGAGCAGCCAAAGAAGCCCAAGGTGCAGACCAGAAAGGCTCATCCCTCAATGGATGATAGGAAAAATCTTTTTTATTATCGCACTCCTACAACCTACAGGTCCAAACCTCAAGCTTGACTCCCAGTCCAGCCACAAGGTCTGGGGGTCAAAGTCTGCGAAACTTTCCTCCACATAAAGGTGTGTCCCCACTTTTCAAAGTGAGGTGACATTTGTTAACCTGTTTGGATACATGGACAGCTTGCATCTGTTGCAGGAGGCAATTTCTAGGAGCTACAAGCTAGAGTTTCTCTCCCAGACCCTCCTTGATTTCTCTTCTTCATGCTTCCTGGGTCACCACGCAGATTAGTAGATCTCCATATAGCTCTCCCAGGGCTTTTGCATCAAGGTTTCATTTGCCTATTGATTGTGGCAGAACAGTTTCAGGGGTTTTACTCTAACCTGTTCAAAGTTCGCAAACCCAAAGGGGCATCTGCCCCATCTTGGATCTCAAACCACTGGGTATCTTCATTTGAGTCCAGAAATACCACATGGAATCCACCAAGTCTCTATTCAGCAGGGAGACTTCCTGGCTTATGTGGAAATCAAGAACGTGTTCCTGTATGTCAACATTTTTCTAGTGCACCAACACTTGCTGTGGGTTCCCTGCACTTTCAGTTTGTAGCCTTGCCACTCAGTGTTTTTGTCTGTATACCAGGTGTTCACCAAGGGGCTGGCCCCAATACTAGCCCTGCTGCCCTCTTTTGACATTCCCACAGTGGTATAATTACATGACCTCCTATTGAGGAAACAGTACAGGTTTTGCCAAGCAGTTTAGTCTTGACTGTCTAGACATTACAAAGGTTCAGATGGATCCTAAACCTTCAGAAATTGCCATTGGAACTGTGTATATGTTTTTTGAAAAAGCTCATGCCAGAGTGTTTTCGGATTCCAGGTCCTAACGCTCTAGTCCAGGTGTTGTCCAACTCTCTGCATTTGCATTAGAGTAATGGGTCCTGAGTCCTGTGTTACAAATATGGAGGGGGGGGGGCTGGATGTGGACCTCCTGGTCTCTAGGTTGCACAACAAATGAGTATGGGGTTTGTCTCCAGGTACAAGACTCCTCTAGCTGAAACAGTGTATTCTCTGATGGCTCTGTGGGATCAGTACACTCTGATCTATGGCTTTCTCTCACAAAACTTCTCTCTCGTCGTTGGAATGAAAGTCATTGATCCTCATTGCTCCATACTGGTCTAGGTGGATGTGGTACTTTGACCTGGTTAGACTCACAGAAGCTTCACATGCTCTACCAGATTTTCCCAATCTTCTGTCTCAAGAACCAATCTGCCATTCTGCTTCATTGTCGTTGGCCTTAACAGCATGGCTATTGAAGCCCAGGTATTGAGGGACAGAGGCATCTTGGAATTGGTGGTCCCCACAATGTTAAATGCTATTCTACTTCTCACAAAGTCTATTATTGGACTTACTTGGTGTGGGTTTTGATTCTTTTTTATCCTAGGAAATTCTCAGTGGGACAAATCCTCTCCTTCCTACAGCTGTAGGTTTCTACTCTTGTTACTTTGTTTCACAGACTGTTGGCCTCTCATTGCTTGATTAGGAACTTGTTCAGGCAGTTTCCCATGTCCCTCTCCCTGTTTGTTCCCCTGTGACTTCAATGGATCTAAATTTGGTTCTCTCTGCACTACACAAAATATAATTTGAACACACTAGAGACATACCCCACATGATGGTGAGGCCTAGGTTTCCCTTCTTACCTAAAGTAGACTTTGCTTTTCGCCTAAACCAGCACTTTGCTTTTCATTACTCTGTCTAGCTGCAGTTCACCCCCACAAATGTTTGCGCCATTGTCACAATATGGCATGAGCTGTAAGAATTTATCTCTTAGCCAATGCTTCTTTCAGGAAGATTGATTTCTTTGTAATTCGTAGGGGAGGGGCCGGGATCTGGGGCCCTTGTTAAAGGAGGCTTCCAGATTTTGATAAGCCACCTGCCCGCAGACCCCCACAACCACCGGTCATGGTGGTGGGGATGAGGCTCTTCTCCCAATCAACATGGGGACAAGGTGCTTTGGGGGGGACAGAGGCAGAGTCCCCCCTGCCCCCAAGCACCCACCCCCCATGTTGAGGGCATGTGGCCTGGTATGGTTCAGGGGGGTGCCTGCTCGTCACCCCTTCCCTGACCTGCCAGGCTCCATGCTCGGATAATGGCCTGGTATGGATTTTGGGGGGACCCCACGCTGTGTTTTTTTTATTTTTCAAAATTTTTAATTGTGTGCTTTTTTTTTTACATTCAGCTGTCAGCAGGAACCTGTTGTCATCTGTTGTCAAGGACGTATTTGCCGGCATCCCGGGCCCGCTCCTTAGCAACCAGCTATTTGTCAAAAAGCAGTGTGGGGGTCCCCTCGACCCCAACACTCTTTTTTTTGACAAATACCGCATATGATACTGCCTGCAAAATCCTGGTGGGAAATATCACATGCTTTTTTTACTCTCTGGTCTGTTTGGGAATTGGAGTTTTTAAAGTGATATTTACCAATACATTTTTTTTTTGCCGTAAATACTGCATAATCGTTTTTTTTTTTTTTAATGAATTGGACCCAATTTACCGCATGCGATAACTTATGCAAATTAGTCACGTGACTGTCTTATCGCATGCGCTAAACGTTAGTGAATTGACCCCTAAATGTGCTTGTACATTTAATGTAATAGAGGATACATTTATCCCTGAAGGTTGTTCATAAGATGTTATGACAATGTGAACTTGTTTTTAGGTACATCGATGACATGAAACAAATATTGACTTCTTATGAGAAATTGATGGCATCTCTGATTGAAGCAGAAACACAACTGCTTGACTCTCAAATCAGAGAACTACTGAAAGTGTTCCGATCTGGGTACAGAAGACTAAATTGGAACTCCTTAGGTAATAATGTTGCATTAATAGAGCAGTTATTTGTTTTTTCTTTCAATACTACAATTTCTTCCAACATTACAAAAAGTAAATGAAATAAAGGCATTTTAAAGTGTATCTAAAACCGAAAAATATTTTTTGTTTTCAATAGAGTTGGAAAGGGTTTGAACCTTTGTCAGGATTGTATTATTGTCTGTATCCTCACCCTCTCTATTTGTCTTGATGACCATTGTAACCAGACTATAGGTGAGAGAAATTTTTGAGTTCTCATTGGAAAGGAATATAAAGAAAGCTTGTCCCAAAACAACTAAGAGAGAATTTCCTTGGTGAAATCTCTTCTCATTTCTTGTTCTATCTCAAGTTGGAGAAAAATCTCCCCAAAAAAAACACCATAAAAAATTCCTGACAGGTTATTGTTACAATTTCGTACCCTATATAATACTATAAAATTGATTTGCCCTTTAGGCTAGCTATAGGCAGGATGATTTTGGTAAATTTAAAAAATGCACTTTATACATTAAGTTACTTTGATAAGTAAGATCAAAAGTTTATTTTAATGCAGTACACTTCTTCATTGGTTAATGTGGAAGATTTTTTTTTGCATTAATGTGCTTCAAAAGTTGATCTTGACCAGTCTGGTAATCCAGACAGCACAGCCAGGTTTTGGACTGACATTTCTTTACAGTCTACATTGCAGTTGAGTAGGCTGGAGTACAGCCTGTTATTGTACAATGAAGGGGCAGTAGTGATAGGATAAAGCCATCAATCTGCTCTCTCCTCTGACTTTAGGCCGGCTTCACACTGGGGAGGTGCGGGCGGCGACGGTAAAGCAGCGCTATATTTAGCGCTGCTTTACCATCGTTTTAGCCGCGGTATGCGGCCGCTAGCGGGGTGGTTTTAACCCCCGCTAGCTGCCGAAAAAGGGTTAAAATCCCCCGCAAAGCGCCGCTTTGCTGGCGGTATCCCCGCGGTGTCCCATTGATTTCAATGGGTAGGAGCGGTATAGGAGCGGTGAATACACCGCTCCTTCACCGCTCCAAATATGCTGCTAGCAGGACTTTTTTTTTACCGTCCTGCTAGCGCACCGCTCCAGTGTGAAAGCCAGAGGGCTTTCACACTGGAGTGAAAGGACCCGCTTTTTTCAGGAGCTACACAGGCGCTATTTTTAGCGCTGTAGCTCCTGAAATACGCCCCAGTGTGAAAGCACCCTTACTCTGGCTTTCCTTATCTGCATACTTGTTCGGGGTCAGTGACTCAGATTATTTAAGCCAGCAGTTCAGCACAGCAGCCAGATGGAAGTTCGCAGTGACATTAGTTGAATGTTTAAAAATCCTTTATGGTCTGTGAGAAAATTGAGTACTGTCCGTGATACTTTTTTTATTTGCACTAACATATCATTTTTCATGGACGAGCTTTGGGGGTGTGTCCCCTTCTTCAAGGTCTAAGCAGTACTGATTCACATAAGTTTTAGCAGAAGGTAAAATGTTAAAAACAAAAGTATCATTCTTAGCTCAAATGTTTCTTCTTTTTGACACAAAAAACAATGGCTTAAATTTGGATATTGGTTTCCTCACCCACTATACTAGAGTTTTATGACCCCCCTCTGTGACTGTGATCTTCCCCCCCCCCTCCAGTTTATAGCTTTCCCTCTGTCTTATCTCACTTGCTGATAGCTTTATTACCATTGCCATACTATTGATTTGTATGTGTTTGTTTTTCTTTTCCTACCCCTCAGAGATTTTTCCTTTTTTTTATTTTTTTCCTTTTGTTTTTAACATTTTACCTTCTGCTAAAACTTTTTTTTTTCTCACTGATATATATATATATATATATATATATATATATATATATTCACATATTATTTAATTTTTGGAGGGATTGGTGCGGTGGAGGTACGATATTTTAGTGGGAGGTTACATTGAGTACCAGCAGACCAGAATAAATAAAGTTTGTTGTGTAAATTAGGTCTTGGGGCTCATTTATATAGGTGCTGTGGCCTGTACTGTGTGAATCAGTGTTTTTTTTTTAATGCGGCTATTGCTGTGTGTAGGCAGCCTATGTTACACTATGGGGATGCAGCAGCTGTATGAACACAGCCGCAAGCCTTAATTTGATAGGTGTGTGGGTGCATTCGTACTGCCTCGAACACAGACAGACAGTGTGTGACACTCATCCACACCTGTACACTTCTCAAATTAGGACCTGCAGCTGTGTTTATACTGCTGCTGCATCCTCAAGGAGTGACAGACAGCTCCAGCCACACAAACTGCAAATTTACACTGTATGTGCCAGATAACCTGTGTGAATGAGCCCTTCAAATGCTTTTTTACATTTCTTTTTTTTTTTTAGAAATCATTTTTTACTTTTTTTACTTTTTTTACTTTTACTTATTTTTTTTCACAATTTTGGGTTTAATATAAGGGGTCTAAATAGATCCCTGCAATCTCACCTTTGAGACAGAGAAAGGAATTGAGGTAATCGATTCTTCAATTCCTTTCTCTGCAGCCTCAGCTGCTTTGCAAATGAATGAACAGGAGGCAGAGTCTCCTGGGGGTACTACAGGAATGATGCCCTGTGTGCCTCTCCCTCCAGCAGCTGAAAGCCGACGGGAGAATCCGGCTTTCAGCAGCTGCAGAGAGCTCCACAGGGCATCGTTCCTGTAATTGTCGCTCTACCGGTCATCCTCCCTGTCCTGCCCACATCTGATTCCCCCTGCTGCCCAGGTCCCCCTGTGTGCCTGGGCCAGGGGGACAAGTGGTACCCCCTTTATTGGTGGCCCTGTCTCCACCCAGAACTTTCCTCCAACTCTAAATTTTTTTTTTTCCTGAGGACAGCCTTGGATGAACTTGTTGAAATTATACAAAAAGAGTTGTATCTCACAAAAACTTATTTTTAATATTTGTTTTTATATTTTTTATTATTATGTAGTTTTATCTTTCCTTTAGGTATTGCAGAGTACATCACTAGATGCAGCCAGGCTTTGTCAAAGTTTGAATCGCTGGTGCATAAAATTCAGAAGAATGCAAATGATATTGATGGCAAGCTGTTAGCCATTGAATCAGCAAATCTCTTCAAATTTTTGACGAAAAAGTCTACAGATCTTCCAGGTAATGTAGCCTGAAAATTCTGTATTGGGAAAAAGAATCTGACTGTACATGCTAGAGTGCTGCTGGTTCTGCTGAATTTATTCAACAGTTTTTACTGTGTCTTGAATGAAAATACACACTACAGATTTCTAAGCATCAAACAATTGCCTGGAAAATGTTGGCTTTATCACCATGGTTCTCTGATTGGGCAGTGGTCTGTTACAGGAAAGATCCAGATCCATAGTTTTAAGTACCACTTCTTTTATGATTTAATGTGTAAAATGTTTTAGACTTCATGCTCATGCTTTGTAACTATAATTTTTTTATGTGTTTTTTAGGTATAAAGGAGTTCTTTGAATACATAGAATTTGAACGAGCTAAGGATGTTGAAATCATGGTCAGAAAATATGTTGCAATTGGTTCCATTCTTACAAAAATAGAAGGTCTAGTGGTGAATACTAACACTGGCAAAAATCCAAAAATGGCCCCATATTATGCGTACTGGGAAGGCAAAGTTTACAACACATTGACAAAGTTGGTTTTAAAGTAAGTGTAATGCTTGCTTAATTGAAAATTGTAACTTTCACCACATTTATCTGCACAGATCAATGGGAGACATTTTGTGAGCTGGCAGTAGCATATAGAATAAGCGCAACTAATTCCTAATTAATATTAGTAATGCGGCGTACACACGAAGGGACAATCCCGCGGGATTATCCGCTGGACTGAAGTCCAGCGGATAATCCCCTCGTGTGTGGGCGCGGCGGACTTTTTGGCGCCAAAGTCCGGCGGACTTTTTGGCGCCAAAGTTTTAAGTTTGGTTTTTAAAATATCCGCTGGACTTGGCAGTCCGGCGGACAATCCCGCCGTTAGTGGGCAAGTCCGCGGGACTTTTGAAATGAACGGACTTGCCGCTCATCGGCAAGTCCGTTCATTTAGCACGTGACTTCAGGTTACGTAGCTAGCGTAGGCAGTTACTGCCGCCGCGCTAGCTCCGTGACCTGGCATGGATTTAAAGGGACTCCCCACGCCGAAAAAAACGGCGTGGGGGTTCCCCCCAAATCCATGTCAGACCCTCATCCGAGCACGCAGCCTGGCAGGCCAGGAAAGGGGTGGGACGAACGAGCGCCCCCCCCCCTCCTGAGCCGTACCAGGCCGCGTGCCCTCAACATGGGGGGTGCCCTGGGGAAAGGGGGGCCGTGCGGCCCCCCCACCCCAAAGCACCTTGTCCCCATGTTGATGAGGACAAGGGCCTCTTCCCGACAACCATGGCCGTTGGTTGTCGGGGTCTGCGGGCGGGGGCTTATCGGAATCTGGGAACCCCCTTTAATAAGGGGGCCCCCAGATCCCGGCCCCCCACCCTATGTGAATGAGTATGGGGTACGATGTACCCCTACCCATTCACCTAAGGTGTAAAATGTAAAGTACAAAAACACACACACACTTTGAAAAAATATTTTATTGCACTGCTCCGGGGGTCTTCTTCCGTCTTGGGGGTCTTCTCGCCGGACTCCTCCGCTCTCTTCTGCTCTTTTACCTAGCTCTTTCACGAGCGGAGGAGTCCGGCTACCTTCTTCGTCGTCGCCGCCGTCGTCTGGGGGTCTCGATCCGCCTTCGGGGGTCTTCCGGGGGTCTCTTCTGTTCTTGCGGCGGTCGTCGTCTTCCGCGCCGCCGGCGCCTTCTTCTTCTTCTTGTCCTTCTTCTTGTTCTTCTTCTTCCGATGTTGACCCGACGCTGTCTCTGCCCGGAATGCTTGTGCCGCGCTGCGCTGGGACTTATATAGGGGCATGGGGACAGGGTCACATGCACATGTCACATGGTGACCCCGCCCCCTTGTGTTGTCACAGTCCCGGAGGATGCTGGGACTGTGACATCGCAAGGGGGCGGGGTCACCATGTGACATGAACATGTGACCCTGTCCCCCATGTCCCTATATAAGTCCCAGCGCAGAGCGGCACAGGCATTCCGGGCAGAGACAGCGACGGGTCAACATCGGAAGAAGAAGAAGAACAAGAAGGACAAGAAGAAGAAGGCGGCGCCGGCGGCGCGGAAGACGACGACCGCCGCAAGAACAGAAGAGACCCCCGGAAGACCCCCGAAGGCGGATCGAGACCCCCAGACGACGGCGGCGACGACGAAGAAGGTAGCCGGACTCCTCCGCTCGTGAAAGAGCTAGGTAAAAGAGCAGAAGAGAGCGGAGGAGTCCGGCGAGAAGACCCCCAAGACGGAAGAAGACCCCCGGAGCAGTGCAATAAAATATTTTTTCAAAAGTGTGTGTGTTTTTGTACTTTACATTTTACACCTTAGGTGAATGGGTAGGGGTACATCGTACCCCATACTCATTCACATAGGGTGGGGGGCCGGTATCTGGGGGCCCCCTTATTAAAGGGGGCTCCCAGATTCCGATAAGCCCCCGCCCGCAGACCCCGACAACCAACGGCCAGGGTTGTCGGGAAGAGGCCCTTGTCCTCATCAACATGGGGACAAGGTGCTTTGGGGTGGGGGGGCCGCACGGCCCCCCTTTCCCCAGGGCACCCCCCATGTTGAGGGCACGTGGCCTGGTACGGCTCAGGAGGGGGGGGGCGCTCGTTCGTCCCCACCCCTTTCCTGGCCTGCCAGGCTGCGTGCTCGGATGAGGGTCTGACTTGGATTTGGGGGGAACCCCCACGCCGTTTTTTCGGCGTGGGGATTCCCTTTAAATCCATGCCAGCTTACGGAGCTAGCGCGGCGGCATTTACTGCCTACGCTAGCTACGTAACCTGAAGTTACGTTCAAAATGAACGGACTGCTCCGTGTGTGGGCAAGTCCGTTCATTTTCAAAAGTCCCGCGGACTTTTGGCCGGCGGATTATCCGCTGGAGAAGTCCGTGCGTGTGTGGGCAAGTCCACACGCTCGGAAAGTCCAGCGGACCTAGCTGGAAAGTCCCGCGGGATTGTCCGCTGGACTAAGTCCGCCGGCAAAAGTCCGCACGTGTGTACGCGGCATAAGACTTACCAATATAGGCTAGATCACACATCAAAAATATAATAAATTTCCCACGAAGTTGATGGTTCAGAGATGGTTAAGAGAATTGGTCACCAATGGGTGTTTGTAATAATCTCTATTTCTACTTTCAAATTGTTACAATAGCTTGTTATATGACCTACCATGATCCAGTCTCTTTGTAGGAAGTAAAAACAGCCGATCCGCTCACCCAGTATTTCAGTATAACTTTATTGACCACGAATAAGGCACTCACATTTAGCCATTTCAATGAAAGCATGTCACCAATCTCCAGTTGGTGGACGTCCCAGTGGACTGTCTGATGTCACCACTCGAAACCTGTGGACAGTTCCTTACAACCTCAAAAAAAGTTTTGAAAAAGGGATTCTTCTTCATGGGGAGAATATAACTTGGTCAGGTTGTAAATTTCACATCTTAACTGACATTTAAATTTTTTCCTTACCTTTAATTCAAATGGGTGAAAGTGCATTTTCTGAAAATTGCGCTAAAGATACAGCAAACAGTATTTTTTTTTTTTTAACACACTGTTCTAAAATATTAAGATATAAATATATCTTCGCTCTGAGCGAAAGGCATGCATTATTGTGCTCTCCAGCTTTATGGACAATACCAGGTTAGCTTTTGTTTTGTACTTGTGAATATAAAATATATACCTTTTGTTTATGCTAATGATCTTATGTAACTTTATGAATGAGCCTGGGAGACTATAAAAATGTTTTGGGAGACTGAACTTAAAATATTCCAATCCAGAGAAAGGTGGCAATGTGTGTTAGAGATGAGTGGGTGTCATACCGATCTTCCAACTTGTTGATTATCCCTTGGTTTAATATTGCCAGATGTCATACCACTCATAAGTGAGCCCTTAAAAAGCTCAAATAGGGGCAATAAAGCAGACTCTACAGCAAAGCCTATCATAATGTTAAATATTCAGTCTCTGTAAATGTATGGAATATTTTATCTGCATACTGCACTGAATACACTTTAACGTTTTATATTGTTTTCTCTAGAAATTTCCAAGCCTTTAATGCTGCTATTATTGGGAAAACTCCACTCTTTCAAGTTGAAACAATTCTCTCTGCACCAGAAATTTTATTACATCCTACTTTCAATGAAATTTTCAAGCTGATTGCTCAGTGCTACAAAGGATGTCTGGAGACCACAAAGGTAAGACCAAACCAAAAAAAAAGAGGTTTATTCCTTGTTAACTAATTGTGTATAAGGTCAAATAAACAATTCCCCTTGTGTAGCCTGTAAAATTTTCTCTACTCTTGTTCATAAATTCCTCTAGCGAGATAAGAGAATATCTTATTATGTTCAGGACTATGATATATAACATTTTCTCATCAGGTATGGTAAATATGAAGGATTTAAAATATAAATATATAAATAAAACAAATAAGTATTTTCCAGACAAGAGGTACAGCTCCAGGTTCACTGTCTACCAAGCTATCATTAACTGCTGTGCTGAAAAAAGAAAAACTTTTACACATAGCTCAATGAGTCATAGATGTGACTCATTCTCCATTCCTTTCAGATCTGTTCATAAGTGGCCTTACATGTTTTCATTCAGAGAAAGAGAGAGGGACAGCTTTTGCTATACTCTGTCTTTGAAGAACCCAGGGTTAGCAGTTTTATGGATACATCCTTTATTAAATGTTTATTTGTAAGTTAAAGATTTTATACAAATGGTAAGAAGGACATAGAACATCTGTTTAAAATGGTACCATCTTAAACATTTAAATGAAAATTTACCCAAAGCAAGTATATTTTTTTCTTTAAAAGTAGATTCTTGTTAAAGGTTGCCACCCTCTTATGGCAAAGACACGAGAGGTAAGGAAGAAGGTCATGTGATAGCTTTTTGGGGTCCATTTTATAATGGTTTGTCCAGTATATTGCCTGGTAACACTCTGACAGGATAAAAGCTGAATTGTATCAAGTGTACAATTTACCATTAAATATTTAAATTTGATGTAGCTGTAATACATTTTGCAAGTTTACATTTTTATTATTTTAATGCAATATGAATTGCAATATAAAACATTAAATTTAGTGCCCATATTTATATACAACCTCATTGGCATTGTTGCTCTTGTTTAAGGGGAAGTGAAAAGCAAACACTTTCACTAAAACAGGCCACGATTGAATAGCATGTTTCAGAGCACTAAAGTGAGTTTATATATTTCCTGAGGGTCAGCACATTTCTCCTTGTATATTTTATCCCATTTTGCGTTCCTGTTAAAGACTTTAGGCAGATACGAAAACACCAAAGAATACAGCTCTCTTAAATGCATCACAATTAGCAATACAAATACTGAAACTTAGACTAATATCTGCCGCTTACAGGTCCTGTACAGCAAGGCTGCAGCATTAGAGGAAGCAGTAGCATGGGAAACCAATTAGACATGTGCAAAAGGAAAAAAATAGTTTTGTTTCGTTTTAATTCGTTAATTAATTAATTTCGTTTAGTTAGATTCATTAAATTCGTTAAATTTGTTTTCAGATTTAGTTTAGTTTTCTACCGAATTCGAAAAATCGGTCGCATTCGAAAATATTTCAACCGAATTCGAAAATATTTCTACCGAATTCGAAAATATTTCTACCGGATTCGAAATTATTTCAACCGTATTCAAAATTATTTCAACATGATTTGAAATTATTTCAACCGCATTTGAAACTATTTCAACCGGATTCGAAAATATTTTGCGACCCGACTTTGGGTCCACATATCTCGGGTCACTTGGTGATAGATACCCCAGATGTTATAGTGCTAGTTCTACTGTGTTTGCATACCAAATTTGGGGTTTCTAGCTAGAAGTGGCCCAGAGATATGAGGCCCCAAAGTCGGGTCGCAAAATGTCATTCTCTGCTGCAGAAAAGTGCTTGACATTTTGCGACCCGAATTTGGGGCCACTTTTCTCTGGGTCACTTGGAGCTAGAAACCCAAAATTTGGTATGCAAACACAGTATAACTAGCACTACAACATCTCCAACATCTTTGGGGTTTCTATCACCAAGTGACCCCGAGATATGTGGACCCAAAGTGAGGTCGCAAAATATTTTCAAATGAGGTTGAAATAATTTCGAATCATGTTGAAATAATTTAGAATCATGTTGATACTATTTCAACCGAATTCGAAAATATTTTGCGACCCGACTTTGGGTCCACGTATCTTGGAGGTGTTGTAGTGCTAGTTCTACTGTGTTTGCATAACAAATTTGGGGTTTCTAGCTATAAGTGGCCCCGAGATACGTGGCCCCAAAGTTGGGTCGCAAAATGTCATTCTCTGCTGCAGAAAAGTACTTGACATATCGCCCCTATCTTGGGGTCACTTGATGCTAGGAACCCCACAACTTGTGGCAGGTGACTTTACAATATAAAAAGGGAGACAATACAGTTATAATCCAATAAAATACAAGAGGATTAAGAGGGCCCTCTCAGAAGAGCTTACAATCTTGGTGCTAGGAACCCCACAACTTGTGGCAGGTGATGTGGCAAGTGGACAATCCACAACTTGGTCACGTGGCAGGTCACGTGGCACTTGTGGCAGGTCACGTGGACGGTCATGTGGCACTCATGGTCGGTCACATACACACTTGTGGCCGGTCATGTGGCACTCTTGGCAGGTCACGTGGCACTCGTGGCCGGTCACGTGGCACTTGTGGCAGGTGTCATGGCACTTGTGGCAGGTGTTGTGGCAAGTGGACAATACACAACTTGTGGCAGGTGATGTGGCAAGTGGACAATACACAACTAGTGGCAGGTGATGTGGCAAGTGGACAATACACAACTTATTCTTTTATATTCTATTAAAATCTTTTCTATTAAAATCAAAATCATTATATACTAAATTCAACATTTCGGAAGATGGTTATATATATTTCTTTCCGACATTCGAATTTCGGATAGAATGAATTCGAATTTTAATAGAAAAGATTAGAATAGAAATAGAGAATAGACTAGAAAAACAATAGAACAGAATGGAATATATTATATTTTATTCTATTCTGTTCTATTGTTTTTCTAGTCTATTTTTTTATATTCTATTAAAATCTTTTCTATTCGAATTCAAATTCATTCTATATGAAATATTTATTCACATCTTCTGATATTCGAAATTCATAGAATGAATTCAAATTTGAATAGAAAAGATTAGAATAGAATAGAAAAAAATATATCTGTTCTATTGTTTTTCTAGTCCATCTTCTATTTCTATTCTAATCTTTTCTATTCAAATTCGATTTCATTCTATATGAAATTCAAATTTTGGAAAATGGTTTTATATATCGATTCAATTTGAAAATATTTCGAATTCGATTTGAAAATATTTCGAATTCGATTCGAAAATATTTCGAATTCGATTCGAAAATATTTCGAATTCGAGTCGAATTTCGTCCACGATTTTTCGATTAGAAAAAATTCGGATTCGGTTAAATTCGTTAGTATTGTAATTCGGTAATTCGGATGCATCCGAATGTCTGAATAATGAAAAATTCGTCCGAATTTCGATTCAGAACATAACGAAATGCACATGTCTAAAACCAATCAGTTCATGTCCTGATAAGGAGCATGGTGATAGGAAGAGGAAGCAGAGTGACAGAGAGATGAGCTCATCACTGTGCTGCTTTTTATTTTCACTGTCCAGTCACAGGCCAGGTTTGGTCCAGGACGATCTCCTTCTTCTACTTCTTCTCAGAAGTGAATTTAATGATTGCTGGCCATCTTGACATCTAGCAGACGAAATGCATATATAAAAAATACTGCAGGGGAAACCTCATGATTGAAAATTAATATTGCAACAAAAGCTGGTTTTGTTTTTTAATCTTTTAATGGGCTTAATTTTTACCTTTTTTAGTTTTTGCTGGAGTTCTGCTTTAAAAAAAGTACATGTACATGAGTATGTTACAATATTTTCTAACAGCAACATACTCTGCTTTCAGAATTTTGTACGCTGGATGCATGGAACATGCATTCTCTGCCCTCCTCAAAAAGCAGAAGAGGATGAGCCAATTGTCTACAGTTTCTACAGTGAAATATATCAGATGTCTCAAATCATAGAACAAGCAGTCATGATCAGTCAGAACATGCACAAGCTGCTCACTTCCCTCACCAAGTACCTGAACAGATGGAAGAGATACCGGCCTTTGTGGAAGTTGGATAAAACCATTGTCCTGGAGAAATTTGCTGCCAAAAAGCCTTCCTGTGTCACCTATGATGAAAAATTGCAGTTTTACAGCAGGATAGCTCTAGAGGTTACCCAGCAGCCTTTAATTAAAGATGAACAATGTATTAGACTTTATCTGGGTCCTTTAGCTTACACAGTGCAGGAAAATGCAAGGACATGGGTAAATTCACTGGGTCACCTGCTAAATGAGTCTGCACGGGAAGAACTCTACAGCCTCAGAGATGAGCTGGAGGTATGTTTTTCGTAGATGTACTATCTTATACACAGGTACATGCATGCACCTTTCAAGGCCTCCTTATGATTGCTTTAAGGAAATCTTTACAGAATAAATATAAAATCTGCCATTGCTGAGCTAATTTTAGCTTCAATACTTTGTAAAAACCCAGATCAAGCATGTAATCTCAAATCTGGTACACACCCAGCCGGCTGAATGAAACAAACCTGACAGATCACTGTAGTTACAGAAGTGATCTCCCCTGCTGTGCTATTGTGTTCTGACAGGGCTACCCCCCCCCCCGGATGCCGATCGGATGCTGGTTTTCCAGCATGCCCGTTCCACAGAAGCCAGTTGTGAGACCGGCCTTTTCAGACAGGAAGCTGTACACGCGGGCCGAAAGTCAGCCGTTTCCTGACGAACCGACACGTTTCAGACGATTTTTGGGCCGTGTGTACACGGCATCAGAGTAAAGTTAGAGTTCCCTGCATACTTGATTCCTGAAGTTCTGAAGTCGTTTGGTTTAACATGGCAGCCAGTAACCTGCACCTGCTGAAGAATAATGGTCAATAACTACCTGCATAGTTCTGTAGTGGAGCTTTTAAAGGGTTAGTTCACCTTTACCAAAAAACTGCCTATACAGGTAAGGGGCGTCTGTAGATAAAAGCCAACTGTGCAGCTCTGGCAAAAGTTAAATAATACTCTTGCTGTAAGTGTAGGCCATTTACATACCTCATGAAGGCTAACTGGAATAATTCTAGGCCTATCTCTTACTGCTAACTTTCACCATCACAGGAGTTAACTTTTCTCTAAATCAAACCCCCTTCACATGCTCTTTACCTCACCTAATACAGTAGCTCTGAGCTGAGCCTTTTAGAGCTCACTCCTGTAATGGTGGAGGTGAGCAGTAATGACTAGGCCTCTCTTAGCAACATTCTGGAAGTATTCCAGTCAGGCTTCAGGTGGTATGTTAATTTCCTACAACTATAGCAAGGGCATTATTCAACTCTTTAGTCAAAGCTGCACAGCTTGTTTATAACTACAGACACTCTTTTCCTGCATAAGCAGTTTTCTGGAAAAGATGAACTAACCCTCAAAAGCCTTATTTTTAAAAAGGCCTACTCAGTGTTTTTTTTTTTAATGAATACCAGTATGCTTTTGGGTGTACATGTTCAGAAAACTGATCACATGTGGATCATTAAAACGTTGCATTGAATAATGTCATCCAATTTATCTGCTGATAGAGCAATGATAAGAGATAACAAAACTGTTTATTTGTTATGTAGTGCATGTACAGCGAACACGGTAAAGTATTTGTTTTTACTGGGTACAAATGAAATTGTTTGAGGGTTTGCTTGTTCTTATAGGATTAATCAGAAGTCTTTTTGTATGGTACCTCTATGCTCAGATCCTGTTTTAAGTTCTGTGGCCTATAGGCATTTCTGTCCCATGTCACACAATCCCATCATTGTCTTGACCCCAAGTGTCATTCGGCTGATCTTGGCTCCATTCTAAAAGCGCAAGGCCTAAAAGACAAGAGGATTAATATGGGCTGTGAAATGAAAAAATATTAGCTGTTTTCTCTGTTCTATGACCTGTATTGTGTTTTTTGTTTGGTTCTTTTGAGTAGTAATCTTGCTCAGGTCCAAATTATACAATATTGAAAAAAAACAGTATAATTCAGATGGCATTTCCATTAGAAAATAAGGCTTATATTTCAATTTCTGTTTACTTCCTATTTATTTATTTTTTGTTTTGTAGAAACTATCGTTAAATTTAATACAAACTCCAGACACGCTTGAAGATCTCAAGTTTGTCCTTGCCACCATTGCAGATATAAGAGATATGTCTTTAGTGGCAGAAATGCGATATCGAGACATCCAAGAGAGGTATAGAACTCTGGCCATGTATAATATTGAGGTGAGTAAAGTCTGCAGCAATACATAAACATTTCTAGCTTGGTGCATTTTAAGGCACATTTTTTGCACCCACAAATAACACTTAAAGTATATCTAAACCTAAAAACAAAAATATAATTTATTGCATCGTTACAGTCCTCAGACATAATGGACTTTTTCTCCTTATTTACACCTGGTAATTCTGCAAATAACACACTTCCTGTCCCTGGGTATCTACTCTCACTCCTCCACTCTATCTGTGGAGGGAACCATGGTTACCACCCAGGCTGGTCTTCAAACATGCTCCTCTAGCCTTTGTTCATCTCCATTACATGGAGTCTGATGGGTTTACTAGTTTATAATAGAAAGATAAAATAAGACTTCTTTCGTTTCATCTCTCAGTTTTTTTGTGCACTTCAAAAAAAGAAAAAAAGCAGGCAGTTCCTCAGCACTTAGCTAACTATAAACATTGTAACGTTTTGTTCTTTAGATCAAAGGAATGAACTTCGGTCTGTAAATGAGGGAAGTTTAACCACTTCAAGACTAAACCTTTTTCTGACACTTGTTGGTTTCAAGAGTTTTTGCTAGAAAATTACTTAGAACCCCAAACATTATATATATATATATATATATATATATATATATATATATATATATATATATATATATATATATATATATATAATGTATGTGTGTATATATATATGGGTGTGTGTGTGTGTGTGTGTGTGTGTGTATATATATGTATGTGTGTGTGTAAAAATACACTTTAAGGAACAAAAATGAAACTAAACATTAAAGTTAGCCCAATTTTTTTGTATAATGCAAAAGATGATGTTGCGCCGTGAGAATCGTGATCTTTATTCTAAGCATAAAAATCGTGATTCTCATTTTTCCCAGAATCATGCAGTTCTAATGTCTATAACAGGATACATTTTACATTGATAAATTTCACATTACATTTACACTAAATATTAAATAATTGCTCTAATTTGAGATTTGCTAATACCATGAATTTACCTTCATCAAGGCTGATAAACTTTGAAGCTCTTGTTTTTCCCTGATATGCTGTAAAATTTTTAATTAGCGTGTTTTTGCTGTTATTTCTTTTATTTTATTTATGCGACTTTAGATAACATATAGTAAAGTATTATATATTTATATTTAGAGTGGTTGAAGTAGTAAGTTTGAAGCCCTGTTATCTATTCCCATGCTATATAATAAAATAAGTAAAAAAAACTTACAGACATTCTAATCTTTTTTTTGTATTTATTTTGTCTGTCTCCTCTGGAGAGAATTGCTGCTGTCCCTCTGGCTCCCTGTCACCAGTAAAGGACATCTCTCAAACTGGGGACACACATAGGAGTTGATTTACTAAAACTGGAGGGTACAAAATCTGGTGCAGCTCTACATTGAAACCAATCGGCTTCCTGGTTTTAATGTCAAAGCGTAATTGAACAAGCTGAAGTTAGAAGCTGGTTGGCTAACATGCACAGCTGCACCAGATTTTGTACTCTCCAGTTTTAGTAAAACAAGCCCATAGCAACAAAACTGACTCTTTTACACTCTATCACAAACGAGAAAAAAAATTCTTTGATGAAAGAGCTTTTAGTTTACCTCCTGCATCTTTCAATAGCTGAATGTTTAGCAAGATTTATTTGAACAAGCGCTAAAGTTGTCATCTCCCATTGAAGCACCTGTACTTTCACTTCCCAAAGAGGAAATGGATTTGTTAACATATATAAAAATTTACCTTGTTTTCCCATTTCTGTAATACCCTTTGTGATGTTTATTGCAATATTATAGAATTTCCAATCTGAATTGTTGAAACATCTGAAATACACAATAAAAAAATATATATATTCATAATTTTGTGTAATGCTTTATTTAGTTTGAGGAAGAAGAGAAAAATTTGGCAGAAAAAATAACGCAAATTTGGGAAGATTTGTTCCTGGAATCAAAGCGAGTGGATCACAGCCTTGGAAAAGTAAAAAAGACATTTACTCAGGTGTGTGCCAAACCTGTGCTTTAGTACTGCATATTGTTCTATTGCATGTAGTCATATTATGGATACATGTGTATATTATAAGGACCCATTCACAGCACAATGCCATGTATGTCAAAGTATTCCTGTGTTAAAGTACATTGCATTGGGCAGATCATTAGTTATGAGATCCTGCTCAGTTTTTTTTAAAATGCATTTCCTCCTGTCTAGTGTGAACTGTTAATGGGCTGTGGTTTAAAGGATACAGTGCATTGCTGTGCATTCACTGTGCATTGTCATGTGTTACTATGCTTTTTGTGTGCTGAATGAAACCTTAGTCTTGATACATTCTCAAAGAAACGTAGAAGACTAATGGCAATGAAAGACCTACTGCTCCATTGATTTTGCCTTTTTTTATTTTTTTTAGCTTTTTTTTTGCCAAACATGTATAAACACACTATTGATTGACTCACAACCTCTATGGGAAGGCTGTTCAAAGCACCCACAAACATTTCAATAAATAATATTTTTGAACCTTCTCCTAAACTTTCTTCTTACTAGCTTGACCTCTTTGCCCCCATGTTCTTGAACTCACCTTCATACTGAAAATTCTATCTTCTGGAAGATTATTTACACTCTTTTCCATTTAATAGATAACAAAAGATCAGATTGAGGAGTACAAGAAAGAGTTGGCACAGTTTGCAGAACTCTTCCGCACAGAAGGACCTGGAGCAGTGGGGGATGATCTTGAAAAAGGTACATTAAAACATCCAGCAGCTTATTATTTTAATAAAACAGATCAGTGGTAAAGGTTGTTATATTTACTGTGACTCTTTGCAACATTCTCTGAAGTTTTATTATAATTCGCTATAATGCTTTGTTATGATAAAGAGTCATCTCTTGTGCTTGTTACAAGACTTTAAATCCATTGCATGAAGTATTTTATATACTGAAAAAAAAAAACCAAACACTGCTGTGCCCATGCTAGCAGCCCCACAACCTGATGGACATACACAGCATGGTTCTAGATAGATATGTGTGAAGCTTCAATTGGAGGAAACTAGAGATTGCAAAATTGGTGAGTCCACTGTCCAAACACATTACAGCGCACACAATTACATTTCCTGCAGGGCTAGTTAAAAACACCTGAACATATTCAAAAAATACGGGGTTTGGTCACACTATATGGTTATATAGTGCTAGACCCACTTATTGCGACAAAATACCCCGAATTGGTGGGTACTTTGTCGCAGTAAGTGGGCTTAGCACTATATAACCATATAGTGTGACCAAACCCCCGTATTTTTTATATATGTTCAGGTTTTTTTAACTAGCCCTGCGGGAAATGTCATTCTTGAATGTGTTACTCTTACCCCCCCCCCCAATAAAAGGCCGCCACTCCCCTGAAAAGCAATCGCACATGGATTGCTTTTCAGAGTTATTTGACAGGAGGTGAGGAGGCTATATGTTGCCTCTTCACCACCAGTTTTAACCCCCTAAATGCTGCATCACCTCCACCACAACCATGTGCATTGCACATGGTTGTGGGAGGGTTGCAGCACAGACTTTTTTGAATGGGTTGCATTTGGTGACAAGTAGTGCCCGCCAAATGAAACTGATGATATCATTCTTGCCACAGTCACGAAAAAAGAATTGTGGCTCCAGCATGTGCACACCCTGAGATTCTGCTTTTTCAGCAAAGCCCTGGTTCACACTGGTTCATTTTTGAAATCGTGCTACTTCAGCGTGATTTCAAAGTCACAGATCAGTGTGATTTGCACCATCAATTTCATTACAGCTTGCAACTTAATTTAACAGAATTCTATGCAAGTCGCAATGAAATCTGGAAAAAGTAGCGTAGGGAGCTTTTTTATAATGGCTGTGACATGAGTCACGGTGATACGAATGGTTCCATTGCCAGCAATGGGGTGCGACTTGCCATGTGATCTGGACCTGTCAAATCCCATAACAAATCGCACCCATGTGAACAAGTACTAAGGGTTTATTGACCCCAGCTGCTGCATTACAACATACTGTGCTTTTTTTTTTTTTTAACAAAATTTATTGCAATGTAAAACTGACATTTCATAAAGTTCAATTGGCCGCAGTGCCGTGAATGCAGTGGTGTGAACTGGACATACCAGAGACTAGGTATTTTGCCTTGTTATGTGGTGGGACTGTGCTGGAATAACCACCCACCCCAGTCCCACTGTGGTGGGTGGTTATGATTATGAATATATGAATATACCTTAACTGCTTGCCACCCACTCACTGTAGTTTTATTGAGGGTAGGCGGCATTGTAATTCTTTTGTGCCATCTTTATTTGTATAGTATAGCACAGAGGTGTAACTAGAACCTTCAGGGCCCCAGTGCAAGAAACCATGAAGGGCTCCCTTGACCCCCAGTTCTGGAATGGCATCCTTGGACATCCTCCCAGAACCCTGCACATCCATGCACATCCAGCACTCTCTATGACTACTGTGTCCTTTGGACACAGCTGATTACAGTAAAGGACCAATCATAGTGGCCCTTTTCCGTGTGATCAACTGATCAGATGTAAACAGAATTGCTGGTGATTTCAGCAGTCCTTTTCTTACGCGTTGTCTGTGTGAGGAAAGGAGAGCCATTAACTTGCAAGGCTGTCTGTACATTGTTTACACTGCCCTGATTATCAGTGCAGCCCCATCAGCGCCGCCTATCAGTACTCATCAATGCTGTCTATCAGTGCTCATCAATGCGGCCTATCAGTGCTCATCAATGCCCATCAGTGCCACCTATCAATGCTCATCAATGCCACCTATCACGTGCTCATCAATGCCATCTACCAGTGCTCATCAATGCCACCTATCAGTGCTACATATCAGTGCCACCTATCAATGTTCATCAATATCGCCTATCGGTGCCCATCAGTGCTCATCAATGCCCATCAGTGCGGCCTATTAGTGCCACCTATCAGTGCTCATCAATGCAGCATATCAGTGCCTCCTCAGCATGATTCTGAGCTAAGGGCATCTCTCTCATACAGCGCAGAGCCTGCACCGTGGGAAGTGTGAAGCTAAGCAGCTGAATTTAATCACTCACACTCACGGTGGTGCACACAGGAGGCGAGGAGTGGGAGGAGAAGTAGCAGATCGGCTTTCTCCTTTCCCATCTAGGCGAGGGTAGAGGGGGAACTGTCAGTGCAGGCTCTGGGCTGTATGAGAGAGACGCCCGACAGTGGCGGAATGTCAGGGCCCAGTTGCAAGTGCGAAGTTTGCGACCCTGGTAGTTCTACCACTGGTATAACAACATATTGTGTATAGGGTGAAAATTTTGTTCTTCAAAACTTTTTATATTGTTTGGATAGATGTGTTGATTAGTGTTTGATTTATGGCATGTTTTCTTATTGTTTCAAAATCAATTTTATGGAAAGTACTAAGCTCAAATCTAGCAAATATTTATACTGTCATTCTTGAGATTAGGTACGTAAATTGGGGAAGGCTTGTAGGGGCCCCAGTGCATTACTTTGCCCAGGGGCCCATGATGCTATTATCCCTCAGTTTCTCTCCCTCACTCAGCAATGTAACCCCAGTGCTGATGGAAAGGGGCAGGGGAGGGGCAAACAAGGTTGCTGTGCAGGTGCCCAACGTCCTCCTTTTCAACCGATGAGGTCATTGGTTGTTCGAACACTGGGGGCTAGAAGGTTGTAATGGTGCACAGTGAAAACCTGTGACTTTATGTAACTAATAGGCAGGCTTGATCCACCTGCTGGCTTGAATACAATTTTTGGGCAGTTTCTAGCCATTTTGCCAAGGCATCCCTGAAGACACCCGCAGGCACCCTGGTTGAAAAAGGCTGCATTAGGAGACCAAGCAAAAAAATTGTCTGATCACATGCCCTCTGGTGGGGTCCTGGGGCAGATGAAGATCCAAAGTCTCACAAGAAGATGCTCCAGCAGTGTGCAGTAGCATCTTATCATGAGATTTGAAATCCTCAGCTTCATATCAGGGATATTTCCTCTCATGCTTGGTTCTGATGAACAAGACAGAGCACTGCTGCAAACTTCATACATTCCTATAGCCAAAAATAATTGTTGCTTCTGGCCTCCCACCAGGTCCTCCATAAGAATATACGGAGGACAAGGAACAAGGCGGTTGTGCTCGTAGCAGAGCATTGGCTGCTGTGGTAATAGCAAATCTGTGGGCAGATCTCTCTGCAGGGTTCACCAATGCCTGGGGCTAAGTTCCTATTCATTCCATCCAAACCAACAAAATTGTTTTGGAAGATGTTTATTTTAATACATTTCTAAAATAAATATTAAACTTATCTTATCTGGTCATTTTCAGGTCTGCAAGTCCTTATTGCATATGAAAAAGAGCTAGTTAAATATGAAAAGAGCCGCCAGGAGTTGGCTAATGCAGAAAAACTTTTTGATCTTCCGATTACCATGTACTCAGAACTTTTACAAGTGCAAAAAGAAATGAAGGGCTTGCGGCAGATATATGACATTTATAGTGCGCAAAAGGTATGTCAAAATGAATTTCTTGCTAACAGTAACTCTGGTATACAGTAATTTTTTAGAGCCTAATTTCTTTAAAGCCACTATACAGTATGTGTTACAGGAAACTTGCCATAGTCACCTAAATACACTTTGGATACTGTTAAAGAGTCAATGAACTGTGCATGCATTAGTACATTGCAGTGCCATTAATTTTTAATGGTACCCTAAAGCACTAAGGTAACACACCTTTGACGCATATATGTTACAGCATATCATCATACATAGTAATGCACTGCGGTCCATTCTCATGTGCTGCAACAGAAAAATACTCCATGTCCGAGAGTTAATGCAAAACACCCAAACAGACAAGACTGAATGAGTCCTAACAGTTTATAATTTCTTCCAGTAAGGCTTGTACTAATGCAGGATTTGGCTGTTGTGAACCAACATTTGGCTCATTATCATTTTTTTTAATGATATTTGAGATATGAATTGTTCACTTCTGGATTTGTTATTTCTCTCTTAGCTTGCCAAAGAGGAATGGTCCCAGACATTGTGGGCAAATTTAAATGTTCAGATTCTTCAAGATGGCATTGATGGCTTCCTCAAGACTTTCAGAAAGCTTTCTAAAGAAATCCGCAGTCTGCCTGTGGCTTTTTACCTAGAATCCAAGATGAAGGAGTTTAAAGACTCCATACCCTTGCTTCTTGATCTAAAGAATGAAGCCCTGAGAGACAGGTTTGTGCTTTTATAAATGCTTCAATTTATCATTTAAATATTTATTAATGGTTATTGTTGTGTATATTAGAATTTGTTTAACAGAAGATCAGCACATGTTTTGTGCATAGTGAATGTCATTCATTAATTCACATATCTCAAGTAAAAAAAAATATATATTTTGTAGACACTGGAAAGAGTTGATGACCAAAACGGGGACAAATTTTGAAATTAATCCTGACACTTTTACCTTGGAAAACATGTTTGCGATGGAGCTGCACAAGTATGCTGATGTCATCAGTGATATTGTAGCATCAGCCGTTAAAGAACTCAGTATTGAGAAGGTAAGGTCTCCTTGTTACGAATATACTTCTCATCCATTTAGAATGAAAAAAAGTACATTTTAAGCTCTTATTCAACTCATCAAAGCTCTGTCAACAGTGTATTTGAACATCACTCTGAACCATGCAAAATATTACATTTAATTTTCTTTTGATAGCAGCCACAGAATGAGTAGATTAGAGAAGCTTGCCCCCCTGACAACATGCTGGCATACTGTAGAACAGTGGTCTCCAAACTGCGGCCCTTTGCTTGCCTTTATCCGGTCCTTGGGCACTTTTACTCCCACTGATACAAGACACTATTCCTTCCACTGTCATCAACAACAGGGCACTATTTCTCCCATTGACTCCAATGATGAGGCACTACTCCTCAAACTGATACCAATAATGGGCTGGTATTCCTCCCACTAACACCAAGAATGGGGCACTATTCCTCCCACTAACACCAACAATGGGGCACTGCAGCTCCTACTAACACCAACAATGGGTCACTGATCCTTCTACTGGCACCAATGATGGGGCACTATTCCTCCAGATGACACAAACAACTGGGCACTATTCCTCCCACTGATACCAAAGATGCATTGTTTACTCCCACTGCTGCCAGGACAATTTCTTCTCCCAGTGGCCACAGTACAGCCCCTTAAAGTCTGAAGGACAGTAAACTGGCCCTTAGTTTAGAAAGTTTGGAGACCCCTGCTGCAGAAGGAACCTTTGTTCTCTGTGTGGAAAAAGCGGTGTCTGCAGAGGTCTGACTAGAACTAAAGCTTGCCAATCTGCATTTAGTAAGATATTTGCTGATTGCAGAGATATACTGTGGGTCTGGCAAAAAAACGGCTTTTCTCCTTGGCTGTGACTACTTTCTTTTTTTTTTTTTTTTTTTTTATTTAAAGGATTGCAGATAACATGAAAAATATTAAAGCGGAGGTCCACCCTAAAAAAAAAAAATTACATAGAAATGCTCCTAAAAATCTGAAAAAAAATATTGTTTTACTTACATCCTAATCTGCCACTTTCTACTCTGCGGTGATGTTCATTCTTCTCCTCTTCGCATTGTCTTCTGGGGAATGGGGCGTGCTGTGTTCTGGGAACTGTGTGTGTCCCAGAACACAGCCAGCCATTCACAAAGCGACGTGCGACTCGCACATGCGCAGTAGGAAACGGGTAGTAAAAAAATATTGTTTTACTTGCGTAAACCATATCAGAAAGGGGCATATGATAGACTTTACTGGTTTATAACAGTTATAGCATGCTTTTTGTGGTGCATGCTCATACACAGGACTTTTAAACATTCAAAATGTACACTTCGAAAAGTCTTCATAGTTTCCAGTTGCCCCCATGTTTGCTAGGAGTAGTTTTAGAAGCAGTCGAGCACCTGTGAGGCTGCCCCTGCTTGGAAATGGTTTGTTTGGTCACTCTAGACCAGTGGTCTCCAAACTGCGGCCTGGGGGCCAGGTGCAGCCTTTCAGTTTCCTTTACCCGGCCCTTGGGGCACTATTTATCCCATGGATACAAGACACTATTCTGCCCACTGACACCAACAATGAGGCATTATTCCTCTCCCTGACACCAACAATGGGGCACTATTCCTCCCCCTGATATCAAAGAATGGATACTTTTTATTCCCACTAATGCCAGAAAAAAATTATATTCCCACTGGCCACAGTCCGGCCCCCCTAAAGTCTGAAGGCCCCTTGTTTTTAAAGTTTGGAAATCCCTGCTCTTGACACTCATTGCTGTTCAGTGGGTTTGCAGTGCTGATCTTCACGTTGGAACATAGCTCTCATTGGAATGTTTTTCAAGTAGTTTCACATACTGTAATTAATACAACATATACAAGTTTTGTAATACTACTTATTGTGCATATAAGAAAATGGTCAGCAATTAATTTAATGAAATACATTTTTATGTTTTCACCAGGGTGTAAAGGAAATTGTAGATACATGGGAAAATATGAAGTTTACCGTACAGAGGTATATTAAGGGCACTCAAGACCGGGGCAGCATTCTAGGAGCTGTTGATGACATTCTGCAGATTCTTGATGACAATGCTATGAACCTGCAAAGTATCTCCGGCAGTCGCTTTGTTGGTCCTTTCTTAAACACTGTACAGCTGTGGGAAAAATCGCTCTCATTGATTGGAGAAGTAATTGCGGTAAGTAATATTATTGCTTTTATTATGCTTTGTACTCTATTGAGTAGCCTAATAAAGCGAGCAATGAAGTGCAGAAGACATTATCAACCACTTAGAGCATTTTTTTTATCAGACCGACTACACTAAACTGTTATGCCGCATACACACGACCGGATTTTCTGACGGGAAATGTTCGATGTGAGCTTGTTGTCGGAAAGTCCGACCGTGTGTATGCTCCATCGAACATTTGCTGTCGGTATTCTGACAACAAGTGTTTGATAGCAGGTTCTCTAATTTTTCCGCCAACAAAACTTGTTGTCGGAAAGTCCGATCGTGTGTACACAAGTCCGCCGCACAAAAGTTCACGCATGCTCTGAATCAAGCAGAAGGAGCCGCACTGGCTATTACACTTCCTTTTTATAGTCCCGTCGTACGTGTTGTACATCACCGCGTTCTCATGTTTGGAATTTTTGCCCAACATTTGTGTGACCGTGTGTATGCAAGACAAGTTTGAGCCAACATCCTTCGATCAAAAATCCACGGTTTTGCTGTCGGAAAATCCGATCGTGTGTACGCGGCTTTAGTCATTATCAAATGCAGCACTTCATTAATATTTGTATGATTTCATTGTGATATCTATAAAATTGCTTTATGCTGTCAAATGCAACATTAAATCTACACATTGGCTTTATGTCTCTCTTACAGGTTTGGATGGTTGTACAACGGAAGTGGATGTATTTAGAGAGCATATTTATTGGAGGAGATATTCGATCACAATTACCAGAGGAGGCAAAAAAATTTGACAATATTGACAAAATATTTAAGCGAGTAAGTAGTCATGACCTCATCTTAAAAAAAAAAAAAAAAAAAAAAACCTGCAAAGGAATGTCATAATGTGCTAGTATGCATCGCTTTGAAGGTTTGGCACGGTATGCAAATGCGCCGGTGACGTCCCTGGCTGTATGCAGTGTGAATAGCTCCTAAACGGTGCATGTTTAGGAAATATTCACTGTACCTACAGGTAAGCCTATGCTCAGCTCACGCTGACAGAGTGTGGCGAGGGGAGCCGATCAGTGGCTTCTCCTCGCAGGGGTTCCAGGTATTCGGGGCACTGATCATCAGTTCCATGATTACTGTACCGCCCCAGCAGTGCCTATCAGTGACACCAATCAGTGCCCACTAGTGCCGCCTATCAGTGCTCATCCGTGCCACGTATCAATGCCCATCAGTGCTGACCATCAGTGCATCATATTAGTGCCTCCTCATCAGTGCCACCTAATCGATACCCTTCAGTGCCGCCTCATCAGTGCCCATAAGAGCCGCCTCAACAGTGCTGCCTCATCAGCACACATCAGTGAAGGAGAAAAATTACTTATTTACAAAATTTATTGACAGAAACTAAGAAAAACATTTTGTTTTTCAAAATTTTCGGTCTTTTTTAGTTTTTTTTGCAAAAAATAAAAAACCCAGCAGTGATTAACTATTTTCTGACCGCAGATGTACTGCGGCAAGGTACCCATACGTCAGTCCATGCATGTGATCGATGTCCGCCAGCCACCTGCGATCGCTCCTCACAGAGGTAGAACGGGGATCTGCCAAAATAAACAAGGCAGATCCCCATTCTGACAGGGGAAGAGAGTGAGATCTGCAGTTCCAGAAGAGCAATCTCTCTCTACTCCCTGTTAGTCCACTCCCCCACAGTAAGAAAACACCTCCCTAGGGAACACTTAATCCCTTGATCGCCCCCTAGTGTTAACCCCTTCTCTGCCAGTGTATTTATACAGTGATCAGTGCATTTTTATGTCACTGTATTGGTGTCACTGGTCACCAAAAAGTTTCACTTAGGGTCAGATTTGTCCGCCGCAATGTCGCAGTCCCGCTAAAAATCACAGATCGCCGCCATTACCAGTAAAAAAATTTTAATAAAATTAAAAGTCCCTAAATCGATCCCCTATTTTGTAGACGCAATAACTTCAATGTAAGCTTATTAGGATTTTTTTATACTAAAAATATGTAGCAGAATACATATTGGCCTAAACGGATGAATACATTTTGTTTTTTTTTGTTTTTTTTTGGGATATGTATTATAGCAAAAAGTCAAAAATATATTTTTTTCAAATTTGTCTCTTTTTTTTTTATAGCACAAAAATTAAAAACGTCAGAGGTAATCAAATACCACCAAAAGAAAGCTCTATTTGTGGGAAGAAAGGGACATCAACTTTGTTTGGGTACAGCGTCGCATTACTGCATAATTGTTAGTTAAAGCGGCGCAGTGCTGTATGGCAAAAATGGCCTGGTCATTAAGGGGTAAATCCTTCTGGGGCTGAAGTGGTTGAATACCACAAAAAGAAAGTTCTATTTTTGTGAAAAATTATAAAAATGTCATTTGGGTACAGCATTGCATGACCGCGCAATTGTCATTCAAAGTGCGACAGCACTGAAAGCTGAAAATTGGCCTAGACAGGAAGGGGGTAAAAGTGCCCAGTAGGCAAGTGCTTAAAGTGAATAAATACTGTTTTCTACTCTTTTCACAATGTGCACAAGAAGTTGCAGCAACCCGGATAGAGCCCACCTTTTTTTCTGTTTTTTATGGTGCCCCACATCATCTAGCCCTTTCCCTTGCAGCCTGACTATCCCTGTACTGCCCCTTTCATTCATTGTAATTCAGTACTTTCAATAATGAAGGTTCAGTGTCACATGTGGTTATTACCCAAGGTGGCCTGCACACCAATTCAGTCTGCCTAGGAATGCCCACTCTTCGATTCTTTCAACTACCCATCACAGAATTTTAATATTTGCAGAATTCCTCCCAAAAACAGTAATCTGTTTGCATTGGGGCTGAGGACTCTTAAGAGGGGTACAGAAGCAGAGTGCTGTCTAAAATAAGTATGTAATGAAAGCAGAAGGTTTTATTTCAAATTTTAAATACCGTATATACTCGAGTATAAGCCGACCCGAATATAAGCCGAGGCACCTAATTTTACCACAAAAAACTGGGAAAAGTTATTGACTCGAGCATAGGCCTAGGGTGAGAAATGCGCAGCTACTGTAAGTGGAAAAGAGGGTCAACAATGCCCATTTGCAGACTCACTGTGCCCATTTGCATGCCTCACTGTGCCCATTTGCAGTCATAGGTCCCCTGAACTTCAAACTTGGTAGTTAAGGGTTCCTAGATGCCGCCTAGCTGCAGATTGGGGTCCCGAAATGACATTGCTGCAGATGGACACAGTTGACCGACTTTGGGCCCTGTATCTCGGGGCCACTTAGTGCTAGGAACCACAATTTGTATATATTGTAATCTTGGTTCCACTGGGTTTGCACACCAAATTTGGGGTTACTAGCACCAAGTGGCCCAGAGATACGAGGCCCCAAAGTTGGGTCGGAAAATGTCAAGCACTTCAGCAAAAAATTACATTTTCCAACCCGACTTTGCGGCCCCGTATCCCCTAGTAACCCCAAATGGCGAGATAAGGGGCCGCAAAGTGGGGTCGGAAAATTTTATTTTTTTGCTGCAGAAAAGCGCTTGACTCGAGTATAAGCCGAGGGGGGCACTTTCAGCACAAAAAAAATGTGCTGAAAAACTCGGCTTATACTCGAGTATATACGGTAATCAGTTGATGAGAAGGGGAAAGAGTCAATGCAAATTATAAACTGAATAAACTTCAGCTTTAATTCATGATATATTTGAGTATATATGATTTATTTTTTAACTGAATGACTTTATTTATCATTTACAGATAATGTCAGAAACTGTGAAAGACCCAGTTATAAAGCGATGCTGCCAGGCAACAAACCGGCTGTTTGACTTACAGAACCTAAGTGAGGATCTTGAGAAATGTCAAAAGAGCTTGAATGATTACCTAGACTCTAAGAGAAATGCATTCCCTCGATTCTTCTTCATATCAGACGATGAGCTTCTCAGCATTCTTGGCAGCAGTGATCCCACTTGTGTACAGGAGCACATTATCAAGGTGAACCGTTTAGGGGTTCGGACAAGATATAATGTCAGGCAAACACTGAAAATTAGCATTATATAGTTGCAATAACTAGTACATTTGTGTCCTACTGTACATTGGGTGGGTAATATAGGGCCAATGTAACTTCAGAATTCACCCACTACAGTACTCAGTTTTCAGCTTTAAACAACTTTACCTAATTGATTCTTAAGAGCATATTACCCCTTTTTTAACCCAGAGGTCAGTGAAGTGCAGTTGCATTTTATACTATTTACAAACTGATGGTGTAAATGGGCCCTTTTCCCAACACTTTGCCCTACTGCTAGCTAATAAACTCAACTGTCACTGATAGCTTCAGCCCCCACTAACAATCAGGAACCATGATGATGGAGGACTGCCCTACCCATCTAATCCAGTATTCCAACTGCCACAGGGCAGTTGGGCAGTGCAAAGGATGCACCCTTTTGCATCCTTTGCTGCGGATCTCCTCCAGCCTCTTTGCATCCACTTCTTGTTTACATGTAAAGGCTTCATTATTGACCACACCATCTGTGTGCTGGCACAACTGTCTAATGGTGGACTGTGTGTGTGTGTGCAGGAACGGACAACACAGTAGCACGATTGATAGATCGGTGGTATTGTCACTTTGTATTTAAAAAAAAAAAAAAAAACCTGTTATACTATCTCCTCCCCACCCCTTCCCTTCCTCCGCTCTTCCCAGCAACCACAAGAAATACACCTGTTACCTGCAAGATCACCAGCCGGTGACATGTCTTGGAGCCCCCCCCCCCCCGCCCTGCACTTACCTTGTCTCGGGTGACGGCGACATTGTGTCCTCCATTTCCTCTCCTGCCCGCTCCTCCTCTCATCCTCTCACAGGAACCACTTAGAGAAGTTCTCAACCATGTCATCACTATGTCAGCTACAACACAGTGAGACACACTGAGAAAAAAAAAGGTTTCTCTATGTTCCAGTGAGTGACACAGCTTGGCATAAGCATCCCAGGGTTATAATGCTGCCAACAGGAGAAAAGGGCTATAACCCTCCCACCTCCCACCTACTCAGTTTTGCTTAGTGCCCTTTGAAGAATGGATGTCTCTTTTTTTTCTACTATCAACATCTACTGGTAGATTCAGGCCAGATATTGGAAATCTTGGAAGTCTTTCCAGTTAGCCAACCAGCGCAAGTTTTCCTGGTTCAATATATATACTGGTATTCTCTTTGTGACAGCCCTGCATTTGGTGGTGACAACCCCTCTGTGTTTCAGTTAGGACAGGACTTTGCTTTTAAGGTCAATCCAGTGTATCTGCAGTTTCCTTGCTGGGTTTTCAGCATTAGAGCTACAGCAGTTTGTATCTGTCCCCGTTTCTGAAGGCTCAGTTCTTGTGAGTGGCTAGGCAGGTCTCTGTCTGTGTCTGGGATTTTCTTCTTTAAATGTACCAGAATAATTTTTTTCTGTATGTGCTTCTGCCACAGAAGCAGCGTTTATGGCTGGGCACTGTAGAGGAGGATAGAAAACTTTTCTGGAGTTGTTTATTGTACTGGGGATCCCTCCTTATATCCTGTTATAGTCTGCTGTGTGTGTTGGTAGAATTCTGGCATTCAGGCACTGTATATCCCAAGGAACTTTTTGAAACTCCCACTTTCATCCTTGGGTGCTTATTCTTCTTCCTGCCTAACAACAAAGGTGTTTTATTATGCAAGGATTTATGACTTGAATAGGGCAATTTGTTGCTCCCCCTGAATGTAAGAGTTTAAAATTACCCATCTTCACTATAGACACTATGGCTTTTTATGCAGCTCTATGATCAGTGGACTCTTCAGCAGAGCCTTGGGGGACCGTACCCTGAGAACCTCATTGAGAAAGATGCTGGGTCTACCTGTAATGTTGCTTTGCACTGGATTCTGCTGTGGGTCACCCCCTTGGCACATAGTGCAGCTTATAGAGTTAGCCATAGGGTTCTTACAGGTCCAGTGTGGCAGTCTGCTGGATGCAAAGCCCAGCATGTACAGGGGAAACTGATGTGGTGAGTACAGAGCAGAATGTCCTTTTAACATTCAGTTCTAGGGTGCCTGGCACTTTTTTCTTTATGGAAGCTGAGTACACTAAATTAGCCCAGGAAAAAGAATATTGTAACATGCTCAAGCTCTGGGCAGATTCTTTCAGTTTCTGGCTTGAATGGCAGAGCAGTGGTTCTGAGGCACAGGGGCCTTGCAGATTCTGTTATCCCCACCCTCTTAAAGGTCAAGAAGTCGACCTCTCATAAAATCTACCATCGCACCTGGAGGACCTAATTGACACACACACCTTGGTGTGAGTCAAGGATGTTTCATCTAGAAAGTATTCCATGGGGCTCCTGTCCTTCCTCCAGTCTGATTTGGACCAGAAACTGGCCTTGAGTACCATTACAAGTACAAATCTTGGCCTTGGCTGAAACTTTTGGCCTCTTTCTCTGTAGTTAAGGCTTTTGTTCAGGGAGTAGCTACCATCCTTCTCCCTGATTGTTCCCTTGTATCCCTTTGGGTTGTCAATCTGGTCTTCTTGGTTGCCCTTTGAGACTATCATCAATATTACTTTGTCTGACCTTACCAGTCAGGTGGCCTTTATTGTGGCTATCACTTCTGTAAGGAGAGTCTCTGAATTGGTGGACTTGTCCTGTAAGGATACTTTCTAAAGCTAGCCATACACTAGTAGATTATCTGAATGAACATTTGTACGAAAATTCTCAGTACATATGATGACTTGACCAATGTTATTTGAAAGTACTTAAAAATTTGACAAAAAACCTGGAAGCTACCATGCACAGCTTCACCAGATTTTGCACTCTCCAATTTTAGTATACCAAGGCCTCTTTGCTCCCAGAAGTGATATCTACCTTCCTCCTTAATCCTTCTTGTGTGTCTGATAATAAAATTTGCTACAAGGCCATCTTTATAGACTTGTGAAGTGATTTTTTAATAGATTTTGTTGACTATTTTCCCCTTAGCTGAAATATGGCAAGAGTGTGTGGAGAATTACAGCAGAGCAAAACTGTTATTTATTTTTTTTTGGTGAAGAAAATAAGGAAATTAGACGTTTATATATGGCCCTAGAGTCAATGCCATTGTCTAATTCATTTGGTCTAACATTAAAGGAGATCTATGGTCACAGCATGTATGTTCATTTTTTTTTTTTTTTAAACAATAAAGTTTTATTTATATTCAAAATTAACATACAATCATACTAGCATTTGTACATGAAATTTGGTATGTAAGGTGAGTACATAGTATAACTGAGTTTAATGATAGAGTATTTTAATAAAAGAAACATTATTTAGGCACATCACGGCTTGGAATTGTATTTTCTGAGCTCAGCGAAGGTGCCGTGGATGGTTCCTTCAGCACTGTAATACCAATACAAGCAATAGTTACTGTATATTTGTCAATCCAATATAAGCTTACTTGAAAGATCTCCTTTCATTCTGTGACACAGCAGTGCCTACCCACAGGGCATAGTGAAAATGTGTCACAGAATTCAAGGAAGTAAATGCGTGGAAATTTTCACAAACTAAGTTTACAAACCTCAAGATCGTTCACATTAATAGGAATAATTGAAATACATTTTATGTTTTGACAAGAAATACACTTTAAGTTACAGTGGAAAGCACACTTCAGTTTGGGACTGGAAGTGTCTAAATGCTGTGTGATTAAACTGTTATCATTTACCTATTTAATAAAAGCAACCTCTTTTCTTGCAGATGTATGATAACATTGCATCTCTGAAATTTCAAGATGGAGACAGTGGCGAAATGATGGCAACAGGTATGATCTCAGCTGAAGGAGAAGTGATGGCATTCCGCCAAGCCATAGCAGCTGAAGGTCGTGTGGAGGATTGGATGACTGCTGTATTGCAGGAAATGAGGAGAACCAACAGACTCATTACAAAGGAGGCTATATTTAGATACTGTGAGAATAAGAGCAGGTACTCTATACTCCACAGTCATATTCATCAATACTTGTCTACATGGATTAAACTTCCTGTTATCTTATGTTGGAATCCATATAAGAATACCGTAAAAGATATGCTTTTATTTTTTTTTCTAGTCCCTTGTTAATTTGAAAATAACAGCATACAAAATACATGCTATTTTTAATTATTTATCCCAAGCTTGGATGTAGTTATGACAAAACAAGGCTTCTATAGTGTGTATTTGACAGATCAAGTGTAGCTGCCTGAATAATCAAAATACAACTAGAGTTGTTGCACACAGCAACAAATCATATTTCATATTTCATCTATTGCATCCTCGCAAAAACAAGCTAATGTCCAGCTGGTGGACATAACTAGTCCTGCTGCTGCAATGAGAAAGCATGCTTCTCAGACTGTGCCTTGGGACCACTGCTTATTTTCTTTGCCCCATCACAGAATCATGCTACTGTATTGTCAATGTGGCAACCCCACTACTGACTTTATTATAGTGAAGGCAATGCTAAAGTTATATAAACAGCCAACTAAGCAGCACTTTTTTCATGAATCCACATCTTCTACCCCAAACCAAACTATGCACTAGCATTCTTTACCCCCTGTCCCCAAGGCCCAACGTGTTCCATCTTTCTAGCCCCCAAGGTCAGCTGTGTACTGCATTCTGTTGCCATGCTATTGGGCACCAGCAATACTACACCTTGTTTACCCAACCCCTATTGTGCACCAATATTCCACATCTCCTGATCCTAACTCTAAAGGTGTGTTTCATATCTCCTGCCCTCATGGCCTGCATTACACTTGTATTCCAAATTCTCTGTCTCCAAGGACTTACAGTATGTGCACTGGTATTCCCTTGTCTGCCCCCAAAGGTTCTCTGTGTCGCAGAAATACAGAACTTCTGTCCCCAAGGCCCACTATGTATTCCACATCTTCTGTGTAAGTGTGTAAAACAAATAAATGTTAATAGTCCACAAGAAATTAGGGGATTGGGAAAAATTGGTCTATAACACATCCATGTACACAAGTGAGCAAGTGTTTTGTTTATCTACCTCTTCTAAGAAGGAATCAACGCAGGTCGGATCAAGCGCCTCGAGGCGATTCAGTTCGCAGTTGCAGCGCTATACAAATCATTCATTCATTCATTATGTACCGTGTCCCCAAGCCCTACCTGTTGGAAGGACAGGAATAGATAGGGAGCCGCATGGTGGCAGCCAGTGATATGTTTGAATATCTAACTGTTCTTACATTGTATTCATTTTGTAGGATAGACTGGATGCTTTTGTACCAGGGTATGGTTGTCCTGGCTGGTAATCAGGTTTGGTGGACATGGGAAGTGGAGGACGTGTTCCGAAAAGTGAAGAAAGGGGAGAAACAAGCACTAAAAAACTATGCAAAGAAAATGCACCAACAGATTGATGAGATGGTCACCCGCATCACCACACCGCTCAGTCAAAATGACAGGAAGAAGTTCAACACTGTTCTTATCATTGATGTACATGCCAGAGACATTGTGGATATATTTGTCAGAGACAGGTATGCAAGTGGAAAAAGTATTGTGAAATGACACTGTAAATAGCAAATATTGTTTAATATTTTTAAATAATCATTTCAAATACTTCTTTACCAGTATTATGGATGCTCGGGAATTTGAATGGGAAAGCCAACTACGTTTTTACTGGGACAGAGAACCCGATGAACTTAATGTCCGACAGTGCACAGGAACCTTTGCCTATGGCTATGAATACATGGGACTTAACGGGAGGCTAGTCATCACCCCACTTACTGATAGGATTTACCTCACCCTTACCCAGGTGCTCTATAGTATATCTCTGACAGCATGTGTGCTATATTCGTATGTAGTATATGTATCAGATCATATAACATTATTACATACTATCATTTTGTAAGACATTTGCTATCTATGTAATTTTAAGAACATTTTACAATTGATCCCTATATGAAGGTCAGTAACATCTCATCAGTATAGAATCTGATGACTGAAGTGTCTGAAAGAACTGTGTTGCCCCCTAACAACTATTCAGCTGCCCTATTCTTTTTTCTACTCTACACTATGAGCAGTTATTGTAAGCAATGCATATGATTCTATCACAAAGTGCACAGTCTTTGTAGATAACAGATGCTTTGACTACCAGTTTAATGGTTACATCCACGAATACCGGAAACCAATTACTATTCAGCTCTTATAATTTGGAACGTTGAGCACCAGTGCAAGTATTTTAGTTCTTGATATATTTGCATAGACTTGTATTGGAGAACTGCATTTTACTGCAATGCTTATATCAGGCTAGTATCAACTGGATGTTATTTCATAAAGCACTATATATAATAATTATGTGTAATAATTATTTATGGCTGTAATGTTAGCAGTTAGGTGTGTGTATTAGATTGGGGGTTGGAATGAGTTTTGAGGTCAATGGTTAGATTTAGGGTTTACACTATGTTGAGAGTTAGGGTATTAGCTGGCCACACTGCTCAAATTTTAAATAGAAAAATCAAAGGAGCTGGGTGTAAAATTGTCAGGCAGCAACTGCGTTCAACAGGGGTGATTCCTAAAGTGTGAATGGAAGAATCTATTAGATTTCTCTTGTGCAGTCTGTATTTATGTGTGTATAGCTAACATTAGGCTCAGTTTTCTGTACACCTGTCATGAGGAAACTATATAGGCTGTCATGGTTTAACACCCTTATGAGAATGTTAATTCCCTGGCTGTCAAAGTTGATGCTTTGGTTTTAATGCTTTCCAAATTACAGCCCTGGAACAAGTATGGAGATTAGAAATTCCAACACTTATTAAAGCCAGACACATCCAGAAAACTAGAAATTTCACAAGGATGCTAGCAATGCAACTGCTGTACTTCCCTCATAACAGCCTAAAAGTTGGGCATAGGGGTTGGGCTGAGGTTAGGTAATGTGAAATTTAGGGTGTTAGGGGCTAATTGAGGTTAACAGTACATAACATACAAATATTTATTTAGGATTTAAATATATATGTTGATCAGACTTGACTTTATGTTATCATAAAACACAATTAACATACAGATTCTTGTGAATAAAATAAGGTTCTATTTTGGAATAATTTTCAATCTACCATTCATCCATTTGTTCAATCTTCCAGGATAGTCTTGTTGTTATTTACAAAAAGATTCTAAAGAACAGCACAGGTTGTAGCCAAATAGAAGATTTCCATTATTTTTGGAAAAACTGGATGCTTACATATATATGATATAAAGTAACTAAAATGGTATTTAGTAGTTACCTAATGTCTTCATTTTTCTAGGCACTGTCCATGTATTTAGGTGGGGCACCTGCTGGACCAGCTGGAACTGGTAAAACAGAAACAACTAAAGATCTGGCTAAAGCTCTGGGATTGCTGTGTGTGGTGACAAACTGTGGGGAAGGCATGGACTACAAGGTATAGCTATGACTTCCTAGTCTGCATGTCTTGTGCAATCATATTATATATTATACCAAACTTAACAGACCAACAGATATATAGCTGCACACCTGACAGACCTTTGCTGTCTGTTGTTGAAGGATGTATCTAAGCAATAGTAGCATTTGACAAATGATTACAATAAAGCTAATGTACATATATTTCAGCCTCCACTATACTAGTTTTTTTGTTGCAATTGGTTCAATGGTGGCAGGATGTTTAAAATGGAATTTAGAAGACTGAGTCTTCTTGTGAGTGTGCTTTACGAAATCATGCTCCAAAATGATATGGTTAACGATATCTATCTATCTATCTATCTATCTATATATATATATATATATATATATATATATAGACATCAAACACAATGTAATATTTTTGACTTTTTGACATGTGATGTAATGTGTACAGCTTCTAGTTTTTGACTCTTTAGTTATATACTTTCATTATTTCTTTAGATCAGTGGTCTCCAAATTGCAGCCCAGGGGCCAGATGTGGCCCTTAGCTTGCATTTGTCCAGCCCTTGAAGCACTATTTCATCCACTGATACCAACAATGGGACATAATTCCTCCCACTAACACCAATGAAGGGTGCACAATTCCTCCCAATGACACCAGCAATGGGGCACAATTCCTCCCACTGAAACCAACAATGGGGCCCAATGACATCAATGATGGGGTGCAATTTCTCCCACTGACACTGACGTTGGCAGCTTTTCTACCCCCAATGGCCACAGCCCGGCCCCCCTAAAGTCTTCAGGACAGTAAACTGGTCCTTTGTTTAGAAAGTTTGGAGACCCCTGCTTTAGATCTTAGATTGTAATTCACCCTGATCAGGAAGTTATCAACCATATTCATGGATAATTGCACTACTGAACAGTGTGTTCCTTACCAGAGCAGAGCAAAAAAAACATTTCACTTATAAATCATTTATAATGCAACAACTTTAATCTACAGACTATCAGTGTCTGTAGTCACAATTTGTACAGTACGTGGTTAGATCGATCTGCTTTTACTTGAAACTCTGTATTATTTTTATAGGCTGTTGGTAAAATCTTTTCTGGCCTTGCTCAATGTGGTGCTTGGGGCTGCTTTGATGAATTCAACCGAATTGATGCTTCAGTACTATCAGTCATTTCTTCTCAGATACAGACTATACGAAATGCCCTAATACACCACTTAAAGAAATTTCAGGTAAGTAAATGCATCTAACAAGTAAAGTCACTTTTATGTGTGTGTGTCTCTGTGAGATCCCTCATGGTGCTAAACTGGCGGCATTGCAGCTTTGAATTGCTGACCAAATTGTTTTGAACATTTTGACTGACCTTGTTGGTAGCAATGCCACTGTTCCTTGACATTTAAGAACGTAAATGTGTCTGTTTGGGGGAGTGAGTTGCAAAACAGGTCAAGTTTAGCTGTATCCTAAATCTGTAAAGGTACCCATACAAGTAAGATGATTAACCAGATCTGAAGGTAATCATTAGGTTTGTAGGTACTAACTTGATTTTTTCCATGTACACCAAGGAGTATGTGGTTGAAAATTTGATATAAATTAATATGTTTCAGTTTGAGAAGCCCTGCATAATGGCATTGCTGTAATGTATCCTATTGTATTTATCCCACTTGAATGCTATCAGTATAAAACAGTTTTTTCTTTTTTTTCTATTAATGATTGCTTTTTAGTTTGAAGGTCAAGAAATTGCCATGGATTCTCGAATGGGGATCTTTATTACAATGAATCCTGGATATGCTGGTCGCACAGAATTGCCAGAATCAGTTAAGGCTCTTTTCAGGCCTGTGGTGGTTATTGTACCGGATCTTCAGCAAATCTGTGAAATCATGCTCTTTTCAGAGGGCTTTCTTATGGCCAAGGTAAGTGTGCTCTTGGAAGTATTCGAAATGTTCAGATACACATAATTTGGTATAAAATAATTTTACATTTCATTGTACTACTGTACATGTAGTGTGGGGGGATAAAACTTCTCATCTTCAGGGCTTACTGCAATAGTACAGATAAATTGCATATAAATATAGTGTCTTCCAGCCAGCATGTGAAGTTCTATATTCTCTCCATCTACCAAATGTTGAATAAAGCCTTTTATTCACAGACATCTATAGATTAAGTTGAACATTACACACAGACCTTGATGCACCAGAGCAGTAACTTAACATTTTCTCATGGGTTCAGTATAATGATTCAGGAGAGACAGCTGTCTGAAGGGGAACAATTCCTGCTTTGCCATCTTTAGCTAACCTACAGTGCTTTGGCACCACTCTGTAATGAATTAATGTTTATTTGTAAAATGTGGCTTGTGTACATATAGTAAAATACACACGATAAAAAAAAACATTAGATTCCCTAGTCACTAAAAACATATCTATCAGGTTATGGAAGATATAAACCATAGGACAGTTCTTTTAAGTTTGGGGGATTTCATTTGGGATCTGTGTTCGTGTTCTTGGGTTTACAGCCATAACAAGATTGGTGTATTACTGTATTTTATATTATGGAGAATGTAATGCTGAAACACACACCTAAAACTACCAGGTAAATAGGGAGTGGATAAGGAATTATGGTAGGGAGATCTTGCTCTTGGAGATGCCAGAGGAGAGGCTGACTAAGCCCACCAGTCCCCAACTTCAGTTAAAATATCCGTTTTCGATGGACTGACTCTTTGGATGAAACATGCGGTTGATGGAGATGGAAGAGTAATTAGTGTAGTCATCTTGTTATGGGTTACTGCAAATGTATCATATGTGTATATTTTGAGCTGACAATTCATTTGTAAGGATCTATAGATCTACAGCTTAACAAAACATGCATGAAAGGCTTTACTTTTTATAAAAGAGATACATCTGTAACATGTTATTTAACCTCATTTGTAACATTTCAGAATTTGGCAAAAAAGATGACTGTCTTGTATAAACTTGCCCGTGAACAACTGTCCAAACAACATCATTATGATTTTGGACTGCGTGCATTGAAGTCTGTCTTGGTGATGGCTGGAGAGCTAAAGAGAGGCTCACCGGACCTGAATGAGGTAAACAATATTTGGCTTTGTTAGGGAAGGTGTGACCATGTTGTACTGTACATAAAACTCTTGAGTTTGTGGTATTTATTGTTTTGTATGGCCCTTTGTGAAGTATAAATAAGAAAACGGTTAAAGGCTACACACACCAAGGATGATTTCAGTGCAACTGTGCTTGATATCCCGATGTTATAAGTACTAATGATCCCATCAGAGGAATTTGGGAGAGTGGTATGAATGTGGGTAGAGATGGCACATTAAAAAAAACTTTCAGCCAATTTTGTGCTATTAAAGTTTTATTGACACCCTTATGCATCGTGCTATATTTTTGCAAGCATCAAAATGCGTGGACAAAAGAAAATACTTTGTTTTCTGTAGGCAATGTTTACACCATTGTGTTGTAGTCCTAAATACTGCATTTTGCCTGTGTTGCCTGCGTTTTGCCACTCAAGGTGGTTAAAGAAAATATTAGGCAACCCGGCATAAGCAGAGATAAGTACATGTTGGGGGCTATCCAACAAGCTTTGAAAATACAGTAAAACCTTGGTTTGAAAGTAACTTGGTTTGAGAGCATTTTGCAAAACAAGCAAAATGTTTTAATACATTTTGACTTGATATACAAGCGATGTCTTGATATACAAGTAGCGTCATGTCACAACTAAGTATAAAAGAGAAGAGAGGCGCCTCTAAGTGTAGCATTATGGTTACATTTAATGAAGGTACAACATTTAGCAATATTGCTATACTTAGGGGCGCCTCTCTTCTCTTTTATATTCTGTAGCTACTGCTGGATTGACCATGGATGGGCATGACCAGAATATGTGCAGAAGGTCACCCAAGGCCCACCTCAGACTACCAGCACAAGATAGAAATGTCTGGCATATGGAGATGCAGAATATGTGACATCCTCTACCATTGTGTCAAAAGCTTAAATCCAGATTCCTGATATTTTATGCAAAGCAACAACTTATGCATGAAGTCCAGGATTCTGTTCGTTTGCGCCTGTGACACTATGATTGCAAATCCTGTACCCTTTTCAACATAATCCCCAAGTGGAGAATAAATTGTAAATTAGGGAACTGCCTGAGGGGACCTTGCTGTACACATGCAGTTTCAAAAGACTTGTCAGATCTGAAGAAGTCTTCAGTCAGCAATAAGAAGTGAATAAAATGTGAAAGCTGGGCCATTCCCCAAAAGTCAATAAGCCAGGCAAGTACCAACCAGCGAACATCTAATCTAGATCACTATCGATCAGGACATTGTAAAGTCAAGGGCTCATAATAGCACTGCTTGGAGTACATTTAGGATGGAAGGATCATGTACTGCTGAAGAAAAGTATGGATTACATATTACTGAGAAAAAAAGTGAGGAAGAGAGAGATATTACTTTGTTGGAAGTATTTCCTGCAGAGTACATGTAATGCTCACCAAGGTAGTGTGTATAAGGAGATGGCCATGTAGGCTTGTTCCAACATCACCCATTGTTTGATGGAGCTGTGACTGCACCAGTCTATCACTCTGGTGAGGTGGCATGTAGCCTGGGATGGGAAAATCCTATACGACAGTTCCTCCTTGCTCTTTTTTAAGTCAAATGATAGAGCGGTGGTGGCGCATCATTTTATGTACCATCCAAAAAAATGGATAAAGGTCTTGTAAGAGATATAGAATTCCTGGCAGAATATTAATCTTTAGAATTCTGCACCCTCCAAGCCATAACAATTGACCTTTGTGCCAGCAGTCATAGTCTATCTTGATTTGAAGAAGAGGTGGACAAAGGTCCTAGCAAGATCCCCGGGAATACTAGATATTTATTGATAATCTCTGTGTATTTTAATGGTAAGCTTTGCCATATCTGATAAACTGTTGCCAGGGACAAGTGCTACTTTCAATGCCTCAAAATTTTGGCAGTTTCTTTGGAGGTTAGATAGAGCACTATAAAGCTGTAATGTCATCTGAAGATTGGGAAGAAAAACAGTCAGGTTGGTGACGACAAAGAACATATCTGCATAAACCACAACCTTCTGCTGTCCTGCGGAACCTATAATCAGGCAAGTAATATCTGGGTGCTCCCTGATGAAAAGGGCTCTAAGGTAATAATGAACAAAACAGTGTGGGCCGCCTTGCCTGGTATCATTAGTGATGTTGAAAGGGGAAGAAAGGACACAATTTAGGAAACAAAACTCGTAAAAGGTACTGATCCCTAGAGTCTAGAGAGTTTAAGTTCATGACTTGAATTACTTGCATGTAATATATATATATTTTTTTTGTAATTGCACTTACCATTTGTGAATTCTTATGTTTTAGGATGTTGTACTAATGAGGGCTTTGAGAGATATGAATCTACCCAAGTTTGTGTTTGAAGATGTCCCCCTTTTCCTTGGTTTGATCTCTGATTTGTTCCCGGGATTGGACTGTCCCCGTGTTCGCTACCCCAACTTCAATGATGCAGTAGAAGACGCTCTGAAAGACAACAATTATGTTATGCTCCCTGTTCAGGTAAGCACAGCCATCAAATAATCATTATTCAACCAATTACATTTTTACAGTAGTGAATTAGCACTTGTTTGACTGTTGATATATTGTATTTCTAAATAAAACCATGAAAAATGGTTCAAAGATGTGTCAAGGTGGGATTATTAATACAAGGTCAGACTAGGTAGCAGTGTTCTCTAAATTTATTTTACTTATTGTCGATTTGGTTTAGACACTGAATCCCATTGAATCAAGGTTTCCCTGAACATTTTTTAAACAAAGGGCCAGTCACACTGTTTGGTGGCCAGATTGTGGCCAGTAGGTGTAAAAAAATTTTTTTCCAGCATTGGAGTTCAGTGGGATTAAAAATACTCTGGTGTTAGTGGCCAGCTGGTGTAGAGAAGAGAACAAGAAGTTGTTACTAATTCTTAAAATTATATTTTCCTATCTGTTAAGAACTTTCTAAATCACAGGCCCAGAACAATCATAATGCAAGTGAAGTTACTGTGAATTCAAAACTCATTCAACTTTGAATACATATTTAGGGCAATAACACAGAGAGCATTGGATTTAGAGGATCACCATTGCAACCAGTCAGCAAGAGCAATATGCATGTTTTGTTAAAGCAGTAATAAACCCAAAAGAAAACAATAATTATACTGCAGCTTATCAATTCTTAAGCCCCATACACACGCGCGGATTATCCGAGGACCAGGTCCGTCGGATCCTGTCCGTCATACTTTGTCCGATGTTGGTGTTGCATACACATGGTCGGACAAAGTTGTCGGAAAATCCGATCATTCTGAACGTGGTGACGTTTGTTGCCTACGACGGGACTACGTAGAGGCTAGTAGCCAATAGCTTTGGTCTTGTAATGTGATCTGAGCATGCGTAGCACTTTGTCCGTCGGACTACCATACACACGATCGGATTTGGTGTGATCGGACCTTGTTGTCCAAAAATCTATCCAGCAGGAGATAGGACTTTGTCCGTCGGACAATCCGACGTACACTGTCCGATGGTGCATACACACGGTCGGATTTTTCGACAACATTGTCCGATCGGACAGAATCCATGCGAAAATCCTACCGTGTGTATGGGGCTTTAGATGTGATGGTTGCATTAGTTTTCTTTTTTAAGCTTTCTTTCTTCTATTTTTTTCTGGTGATCCAGCCAGTAATTGTGTTGTTTTTCAAAAGAACAAGCTCTCCTGTAGATGTATTAGTTACATGGATGAGGCAAACCATTTAACACTGGCAGGGGTGCTTACAGTGGTCAGCTTTTATTCGTTTATATAAAACCTTTTTCCCAAAAGGAAAAAAGCTGTTTGCTGTAACTGCTTATAATATTGCTGTCCAAATGTGCCCTCTATGCTCATTCGTCCAAAGTGGGGGGCACTCTAATACAGGAAGTGTGTTACTGGCCAAATAACCAGGCGGAAAATGAGGGGAAAAGGCTTAAAAAAAAAAAAGAAACAAATGCAGCCACAACAACTAAGGATTGGTATGCTGCAAAGTATTACATTTTGGTTTTGGGTTTAATGCCACTTTAATGATACCTTTAGGGACCTTTAGGGTTCAGGCCTGTCTGTTCCATTGCATTGAATAGGCTGCCAAAGCAGTAGAATGGACCAAAAAAACAAACATGCACCATTTCTTTCAATGCAGCCCACTGTAAACCACAGTAGGCCGTTGCTGTGCTTAGTGGTGTACTGCAATACATGTGCATCGGGGGGGGGGGGGCATTACAAAATCCAGCAAAATGATTGGCACCGCAAGGTACTAATGGATATTATATGCATCAAGAAATGCCCACGATTCCACAGCACACTTCACTGGAAAGGTCTGAATGGGGCCTTATTATGGCAGATGCTGCAGCTCCTGGCAGATGTCTGCTCTGCCATGTTAAATAGGATAAAGTTAATGCCTCTTGTTTACTATTCTGTCATATACTTTTGATTTGGTTTAAATAAGGTATTTTATATTGTGCTGTTCATATATGTGAATATATAATTATATTTTGTATACTAAGAAATTTAAATGTTAAATATATGGTATGGTTTATAGGTGGATAAAGTTGTGCAGATGTATGAGACAATGCTGACCCGTCACACTACCATGGTAGTTGGACCCACCGGAGGGGGAAAGTCTGTCGTGATTAACACTTTGTGTCTGGCACAGACTAAGTAAGTACTGTTTAATACATACAATAGACCTGTTAATAAGCAAGAATGTACTTTGAATCAAGGATCCCTGTGACAGACCTAGCTGGGACACAGGCTTTTGGAGCGGACTAAATGCGAGCCTCTTGCCAACCGATTATGGGCCCTGGATTTTAAGGGGCACAGGGTGAATGAGAACCCCACTATAATCTGTGCTAGTCAGATTAAATTGCAGGGTTAATTAGCACATACAACAATAGGTGAAATACTCTTTAGAATCTGTGTCAAGACAGACTAGACTCATTTGCATTATACAAGACAACAGACAGGTGGCTGAAGTTGATGATATTAGCATCTAACATGTGTGAAGCTCGTGACAACAAGTCTGACCTGTAGTGAAATCCTGATGGGCACAGAGTCACATCGGCTGCTTAAAGGGATTAGTTAATTAGCTCATGTTAATTTGTTACAGGTATTGTTAGAGTAAAATGAGCAGGGGGGGGGTCTCCTCTTCTACTGTATTATAAATACTTGTCATTTTGGTTCTAATAAAACAGTCCATGCTAGCACTAAGCAAGTCTCGTCTCGTTTGGTGCTTGGGAGCGGTTGGAATATCTGAGATCTATATTCAGACTGGGAGGAAGTGGTATCTGACGAAAGCACTCAAGAGGAGTGTAGGGACATTACGTCACAATCCCTAGTGCAGAAATAAAGCAGAACATTAATAAAAACAAAAAACAAAAAAACAGTTTAATTACAGGCTATTTTTAACATGTTAAATGATTTGTGTACTGTACAGACATTCATTTGATACACCTGCTATATGCCATAGCTAGGTAGGTGACACACTTATTTTCTTATTTGCTGGGCAAATGATCAGCATATTCACCTCTGTCTAATTAGAAGGCTGGTGATAAAAGAAGCAGCACAGCTATACAAAAATGTAGCAATGGTAAACCAGGATGTGACAGAGTGATATTTATGGCTTTGCAGTGTGATAAAGCTGTGTATATTACAAGATCTTACACAATAAACATATATGTATTTACATTTTGTATGTCTTTTTTTACTCTAAAACATGAGGATCAAAAACGGTACCATACCGCCCAACTTTTTTAGATGGGAATAAGGGACACCTATGAGCAAAAGTATGCAGGCATAGGACACACCCCTGGTCACGCCCCCTCTTAAAGGAGAATTGTACAAAACAACAAGATTGGTTAAACCAACGAGTGCTTTTTTTTTTACCACTACTATTTCTTTAAATTGGCTTTTGGAATTTACAAATGCAGCAATTTAGAAATTGGATGAAAGGTTTAGTCCTGGAAAACACTTTTTGATAGATAAAAAGTGCATTTTATATACAACTATATAGATCAGACCAAAATGAGGGACAAATGAGGAGGAATGAGAGACAGGAGGACATTGCTCCAAATCAGGGACAGTCCCTCCAAATCAGGGACAGTTGGGAGCTATGCGGTATACATTATAATATGTCCAATATCACTAAAGTGGACCATGACATTCCTCTTGCTATCATATCAAAATACTGTGCATAGAGTAAATTCATTATTGCTCCCTCTTTAATGTCATATTTTTCTATAACTGCCTACATAGCAGCTGAGAATACTCTGTGTAAAAATGCACCTACTTTAACTTTTCATTATTTGTTTTTTTTCTGTTGAAAATAGTAAACGTTGCTTTATAAACTATTGGGGTGAGAAATTAGCTTACAGAACTTCCATGTAAAAACACTACCCAGACATCATTTTGGGGACTTTCTGTACCAATTTCTAATGAATTTCTAATGCCAGAGAAGAAAACATAGCAACATCATAAATGACAATGTTACCCTTTACAGGCTTGGACTTATGACAAAGCTGTATACACTGAATCCTAAAGCCATGAGTGTCATTGAGCTGTATGGTATCTTGGACCCCACAACAAGAGACTGGACAGATGGTGTGCTTTCTAACATCTTCAGGGAAATCAACAAGCCAACTGATAAAAAAGAGAGAAGGTAAAAGGATGTTATTTCTTATGATGGATACTAAACACAACATTGTCATCTACTTTAAACTAATAACGCTTATAAAGGGTTAGCCATTACATTGATCTTTTACTGAATTCCACATAAGTTGCAGATTCACATAAGATCCACAAGATTTGTATTCACTAATACTCCTGCTCTGATCTGTTAGCTGGCCAGCCTTATACAGAAAATGACAGCAAATGTCGCCAATAACAGTAACAAACACTGATAATTGCAAGCAGGTGAATGTTCCTGAAATATTTCAGTCCTTTAAAATAAATGCAAACAACATGTTGCCTATGGGAGTAATGTAAAATCACAATTTGTTATGTACAGGTATATTTTGTTTGATGGAGATGTGGATGCGCTATGGGTGGAAAACATGAATTCAGTGATGGATGACAACAAGTTGTTGACCTTGGCAAATGGAGAGAGAATTAGACTTCAACCACACTGTGCTTTATTATTCGAGGTCTGAGCTATTTTCATCTTTTTATTGATTTTCATTATCCACAGTCAAAGACATACTAGTACTGATAACTGTTTGTTTCCATAGGTTGGAGATTTGCAGTATGCATCACCTGCAACTGTGTCCCGATGTGGAATGGTCTTTGTTGATCCTAAAAATCTTAAATACAAACCCTACTGGCAGAAGTGGGTCAGCAATAGGCAGAACAAGGTAAAGAAAGAATGTAGTTTTAGATGATTTGATGAATTATCATGATCCTTAATACAGGTACAATTTCCTTTTAATGTAGGAACAGCCAATCTGTAGTCCAGTAACTCAGTGGTCCCCAACCATTTTGGCACCAGGGACCGGTTTCATGGCAGCCAATTATCCCAGGAACCGGGGGAGGGGGGTGGATGGGGGATGGGATATTCATGGAGTCTGTTCTCAGCCCCCCTTCAAACCACAACCCCCCTTTACAGCACAGCCCCCCCCCCCTTTATATCAGTGTCCACAGTCCCCCTTTACATCACAGTTCTCCCTTTAAAGCAGTCCCACAGTGTCCTCAGTTCCCCTTCACATCATGACCCCCCTTTACATTACTGTCAGGTCACCTGAGACCAGGTGACAGGTGCACTCAGTAGGAATTGGAAGTGCACCGCTAGGTAGTGGACCTTAGGACTGACTGCTGCGGATTGTACCCAGGGAGATTCAGGACACAGGTCTACTGGATCACTAACACAGATCCCAGTGGGAACTAGAGCATAGATTCCCCAGGGCGCGGAGTCTAAGAGCCAGCAGGTGTTCGCCAGAGCCTCTAGTGGTGAGGATGGACTTCGCTGCAGTCTGGCTCCAGGTCGCGACCCCCAGGGTCTCACAGCTCACGCTCACAGTAGACTACAGGAGAAGGAAGCAGCAGGCTGGAACGACAAGGATAGTAAGGGGATAAGGCAGAGGTCAGGGTAAACAGGAACAACAGAGTACACGCCAAAGGTTCAGGGTCACAGGCAGACAGGGATGGTCGGGGACATGCCAAAGGGTCAAGGTCACAAGCAGACAGGAATCGTTGAGAACACGCCAAGGTCAGTAACAGAGACAAACATAAAGCAGGAACCAGGAAGCCGAACACACCACAGATACACAATGGTTGATCAGCACCACTGGCTTGCAGTGCACAGGTTAATATAGGGTTCCCTGATAGGGCCTGGGGTGAAGCCATGCTTAGAGGAGAGGTTATAAAACCCACCAGGTGAGAGTGGCTGGCCTCTTAGTTGGAACACATGAGGAGAGGTAAGCAAACAGGGAAAGATTACTGCATAACCATGACAATTACAGTGCCCCTTTACATTGCAGTGCCTTTTACATCACAGTGCCCCTTCAAAGTACAGTCCACTTTACATTAATATAGTGGGGACTGCTCTGTAAAGGAGGCACTATGATGTAATGGGGACTTCTCTGTAAAGGAGCCACTGTGATGTAATGGGGACTGCTCTGTAAAGGGGCACTGTAATGTAAAGGGGGGCTGTGATGTAAAGGGCACTGTACTGTATAGGGGGCACTGTGATATAAAGGGACTGCACTGTAAAGGGGCACTGTAATAATTACAATGCCCCTTTACAGTGCATTCCCGTTTATATCACAGTGCCCCTGTACATTACATTGCCCCTAGCAATCGCAACCTCCTCCATCACAGTGCCCCTGCCCCCCCCCCCCTCTTTTCCTCTCTAACATCAAATGTGCCATTCCAATCTCTGCCTCCCCTGCACAGGATATTTGGCAGGGCAGAGGATGTTATCAGTGCATGTGTCTTTTCCCGGCTCTCCCTCCCAGCGGCTCCTCCCTATCAGCAAGGTAGGGGGTGGCGGCTCTTCCTGTCCCTGCCCTGCTGATAGTATGACATTGTCCGCTGGGCAAGCAGAGGAGCCAGGAGAGGGTACGCGGGCATGGTGCAACGATCTCAGTCTGTGATAGCCCTGTGTTGACTGCGGTCGCCACTCACCTCCAGCTGTGCGGTCCAGTCATCAACAGGCCGCGGACCAGCGCCGGTTCGTGGCTCGGGGGTTGGAGACCCCTGCAATAACTGACACCCTCTACAAAACCTTATATTACCTAAAACTGATTGACAATGTTATTAAAATTTCATGGGATTAGGACTTTTTTTCACAGGATTCCTCAGCTTTACTGGTTAGGGAGGACGAAGTAGCTGCAGAAAGATCACAATTTCTGATTTATTTACATGTATGTGAAAAATGCAGACATGAGGATACTAAAAATCATGTATTTTTTTACTGATGTTATTCTATGTTTTCCTCAGTTATAATAGAGGGATGTTGCCATTGGAGATGCATAAACTGGGAATGAGTAGAGGGTGTTCACTTAGCAAAGTGTATGTTTACTTTATCAACGTTTCAAAGTTTTCACTTTGAATTCCAATCATGTGCGAGAGAAAGAGAGGAAGAAAAAAAAAAAGCTGGATTTTTGCTAGCACAGTGATGGCGAACCTTGGCACCCCAGATGTTCTGGAACTACATTTCCCATGATGCTCATCTATACTGCAGAGTGCATGAGCATCATGGGAAATGTAGTTCCAAAACATCTGGGGTGCCAAGGTTCGCCATCACTGTGCTAGCACATGATTAAAATGAGAACAGCTTAACCTTTTTAACTAATCTGCGAAGAAATTAACAGTTTGTATTCCTTTAGTAAATCAACCCCAGTGTAGAATGGAGTCTTTTAGTAACATAATACTGCATAATGTGCTTACAAACACTTTCTTCTTTTTCATTTATAGCAAGAGCAAGCAGAATTAAACAGTTTGTTTGAGAAATATGTCCCTCATTGTCTTGAAATGATTGTTGAAGGAATCCTTGATGGGAAACAAGGAGAAAAATTAAAAACTATCGTTCCTCAGACTGATCTAAACATGGTAATTATAAACGTTGCTTTTAGCACTTTATTCTTGAACCCCTGAAGTTCATCTTCAGTCAGGAATGGTGCCATGTAATTCTCTTGTTGGAAATAACATAATCTATCTCTCGCTTAAAGTGGAAGGAAAGTCTTATACCTAAATACTCCTCTGAAATCATCAATGTAAGCCAAGCTAGGTGTAATGTCCCAAAATGCAAAAATTGCTGTTTTTTTTTACCTTGATTTAGTGGTATTCCCTGTCTGTCTCGTAAATGCAGTCCCTCTCCTTTCTGATCTAAGGATAGCTGGTGGGTGTATCTAGTAAGGTCTAGTGGTGTCACTTCCAGAAGTGACATGCCCTGACCCTCTGTAGCCAGTGGGTGCCTACAGGATGGGAGGAGCTGATCACAGATTCACCTATTAGAGCTCTCTCATGATTGGGGACACTTTTGTGTCCTCTTTCATGAGAGAAGTAAGAAATAATACAAATAAATAATTTACAAAATAAGGATTGTAGAAAATCAGATCCACATATGCAGCTGTGCAGGGCTTTGAATCAGAAATGGCCATGGGTGAAGGGAGCTGGGTGCAGGGAGCGCTGTCAGTGTAGCCTGAAGTGCTCTGGGGTGTCGGCACAAATCACAACATACACAAATCACAGCCCACAATACCCACTCTACCTTATGATCCAGTTGTCCAATCCAGGTGAAGAAAATAACTATATGTAAAGTTTAGGCTGAGTGCAGAGAAAACTGTCCCAAGCGGGCTAGAGGCTCTGAGGGAGGAGAAACCTGAGCAGCTGACCACATCCTACCTGCGGTGCAGAGTGCTACTGAATAGGAAGTACAGAGCCGCATGTACAGGGTCCGGTCCAGGAGTTGGATGACAAGAAGGCAGTGAATCCTTGCTAGCTGTGCCCTAGAGATTGGATTCAGAGAAAACTGTCATAGAAGGGCTGGAGTTGCTGGAAATGGAGAGAGTGCACTCCAGCATTTCTGTGCCAGCTCTTTCTGCATTCAATCTCCAGAGCCACAGCCAGCAAAGATTCACCCTAAAAGGTCAAAAGTAGTACCACAGTTCAAGTATCGTACAAAATCACAACGTGTAAAAAAATGCATAGTCTTTATGGACCTTACATAAATTACAAGTCAGAGACAAAAAGCAAGGAACAATAAAGTGGCTGGGCAGGCTCTACACATATACAGGTGCATCTCAAAAAAATATGACAATCATCAAAAAGTTAATTTATTTCAGTAATTTGATTCAAAAAGTGAAACTCATACATTATACAGATTCATTACGCACAGTGATATATTTCTGGTACAATCATTTTTATTATAATAAACATGACAACCCTTAACCCACGCAGGGGTATAGCATGTCAAACTAAATAAAAAGGCATGGTTTGAGAGAACATGAGCAATTAACTTATTTAGGTAATAAATGTTCTCTAAGTGACCTAGGGAAACAAACTGAAGGTCCACATATGTCTCCCAGGCTCAAGGGCCTACACGGAGATTCTGTGTACTAGTTTGCATCATGAAGAAAAAAAAAATGTGTTCAGTTCCACAAAATGCCCCCGGTCGGGGCGGGTAGTCAGTAAAAAGGAACAAAATTGGTTTTGTACACAGTGATATATTTCAAGCATTTTTTTCTTTTAATTTTGATAATTATGGCTTACAGCTAGTGAACACCTAAAATTCAGTATGTCGGAAAATTTGAATATTACATAAGACCAATAAAAAGAAGGATCTTTAATACAGAAATGTTGGCTTACTGAAAAGTATGTCCATGTACAGTATAGTATGCACTCAATACTTGGTCGGGGCTCGTTTTGCATGAATTACTGCATCAATGCAGCATGGCATGGAGGTGATCAGCCTATGGCACTGCTGAGATGTTACGGAAGCCCAGGTTGCTTTGATAGTGGCCTTCAGCTTGTCTGCATTGTTGGCCAAGCAACCACAGTGATACCATGATCATTAAACCAGGTATTGGTACTTTTGGCAGTGTGGGCAGGTTCAAAGTCCTGCTGGAAAATGAAATATGCATCTCCATAAACCTGGTCAGCAGAGGGAAGCATGAAGTGCTCTAGAATTTCCTGATGGAGGGCTATGCTAATTTTGGACTTGATAAAACACAGTGGACCAACACCAGCAGATGACATGGCTCCCCAAATCATCTCTGACTGTGGAAACTTCACACTGGACCTCATGGAACTTGGATTCTGTGCCTCTCCACTCTCCCTCCAGACTCTGGGACCTTGATTTCCAAATGAAATGCAAAATTTACTTTTATCCGAAAAGAGGAGTTTGGACCACTGAGCAACAGTCCAGTCCTTTTTCTCCTTAGTCCCGGTAAGACGCTTCTGATGTTGCCTCTGGTTCAGGAGTGGCTTGACACAAGGAATTTGACAGTTGTAGCCCATGTCCTGGATATATCTGTGTGTGGTGGCTGTTGAAGCACTGACACCAGCTGTAGTCCACTCCTTGTGAATTTCCCCCAAATTATTGAATGGCCCTTGCTTTACAATCCTCTCAAGGCTGCGGTTATCCCTGTTGCGTGGGCACCTTTTTCTACCACACTTTTTCCTTCCACTCAACTTTCCATTAATATGCTTGGATACAGCACTCTGTGAACAGTCAGCATCTTTAGCAATGACTTTTGTGGCTTACCCTATAGGGTGTCAATGACTGTGTTCTGGACAACTGTCAAGTCAGCAGTCTTCCCTATGATTGTTTAACCTACTGAACCAGACTGAGAGACCATTTAATGCAGGGGTCTCAAACTGGCAACCCTCCAGCTGTTGCAAAACTACAAGTCACATGATGCATTACAAGGCTGACAGTTACAAGCATGACTCCCACAGGCAGAGGCATGATGGGACTTGTAGTTTCACAACAGCTCGAGGCCCACCAGTTTAAGACCCCTGCTTTAAAGGCTCAGGAAACCTTTACAAGTGTTTTGAGTGAGTCTACAATATTGACATTTTTCACAATATTCTAATTTTCTGAGATACTGAATTTTGGGTTTCATGAGCTGTAAGCCATAATCACCAAAACTAAAATAAAGAAATGCTTGAAATATATCACTCTGTGTGTAATGAATCTATATAATATATGAGTTCGACTTTTTGAGTTGAATTACCGAAATAACTTTTTGATGATATCCAAATTTTTTGAGATGCACCTGTAAATTAGTTGGTACAGTGGAAGTGCAGATCTAGCAGATGAACAGCAATCAATGTAAGAGGGTGGGGTAGAGAGTTTCCATTTGAGGAGGATTCCCCTCCTGGCATAGTAGGATGTCTATCTGTTTAGCATTTTTTTTAAATAGAAAGGAAGCTGTAAATATATAACAGAAATAAAGGATCCGACATCCAGGATACCTCCGGTGAATTAGTTAGTCTGGATGTGAATTCTTTACAAAAATCAAAAAGCTTAGGGCAGCTCCACACCGTATAATAAATTGTGCCAATGGTATTCTATTTGTTGCAGAGTGGGGAGAGAATAGGATCAATGTGATACTTTGATTCATTTTAGAGCTGAAACTGATCATTTGAAACAAACCTTCACATATTCCCTTAGTTCATCCAGCATGCATATTAACTATATACAGCCTTTTTTGTGATTTACCTTTGGTACCTATGAAGCAGAGATTTGTAGGTTTTCACTGTTTATGTTTGTTCAATCAGCAGTAATGAAAAATATTTTAAACATACATTTTTGGTGATTAAAAGTGATTTGTGTCTTATTCACAATACCGTGAGTTATTGCATAGTTTATGGCACCCCTCAAGGACTCATTACTATAAAATTGCTCTAGCTCATGCATTAAATTCAAGAAAAACAGAAAAGGAAGGCGCGCACACCTAGTGCATTATCAGAGTTAATTTATTAAAAATTTATAAAAGTGGGTACTCACAAGATGCAACTGACAAAAAAAAACCACAGTGCATGGACATGCACGGAACACGGGGTACAGCTAACACATTTTGGGGGTGCATCCCCTTCCTCAGAGCTAGGCTCTGAGGAAGGGGGTGCACCCTCGAAACACGTTAGCTGTACCCCGTGTTCTTACACATTCATGCACTGTTGTTGGCTTTTTGTCAGTTGCAATTTGTGAGTACCCATTTTTATACATTTTTTTATTAAATTATCTCTGATAATGCACTAGGTGTGCGTGCCTTCCTTTTCTGTTTTTCTTGTTTCTTTCGGGTTACCCCAACTGAGGAGGGCAGCATCCACCTAGTTCGAGTATACCATATATTTTACCTTTTTGCACCACCATTTTATCTGACAGCTCCTACTCCTCACCTTGGAAGACCCATTAGCGCTGGAAGTGACTGTGTTTTATGCATTAAATTCACACTGTATCTGAGGTTGTAGGAAAGTAGTACTCTAGGCAAAACTTTGTCAGGAATGCTTCTTAAGCCCTGTCCTAGGTGACAGCAGCAACTGGAACACAATGTGAAAGGAAAAAAAAGCTTTGAACAGACTTCTGCAAAGGCATTAACATAGCTGAGCTATAAGGAGAAAATATGCATTATTTTCATTTCTTTTTATTTTAATACATAATGCAGTTTCATTAACCTATGTACTATAACCTGAACAAATGTAATCATATCAATTTATGTGTTATACATTTTTGCTAAATGTTTCAGGTGACACAGCTGGCAATGATGCTGGATGCTTTAATAGAAAAGGAAATTGAGGATGTCAATGTGCTGGAATGCTACTTTATAGAAGCTTTGTATTGTTCACTGGGAGCCACATTACTTGAGAGTGGAAGAATTAAATTTGATGAGTATATAAAGCGCTTAGCATCAATGACAACAGTTTATGATGAGAAGTCCCTGGCTGGGCCTGGAGAGCTTCCAGGTGAGTTACAGCATTCTGATCACTGCCACAAGGCTGTTCCTAATGAGCATATTCAAGGAAATTCAATTATCTAATCTCTTTTTGTATAGGTCATCTGCCCACAATCTATGATTTTCATTTTGATGGTGAGAAAAAGAAATGGATACCTTGGAGCAAGCTGGTCCCAAAATATATCCATACATCAGAGGAGAAATTTATTGATATTCTAGGTAGGTTGTAGGCTCAGTAAGTGAATATTTAACACAGTAAGTATGTCAGTCTATTTATACCAGCTTTTACTGCTGCATCTGGACCGTACCTGGACCAAGATGTTGCAGGGCTAACCTGGTAGTGGCCTTCGGACACTGGGTTCTGCTTAAAGCACTTTCCAAACTCCGTTCTGGTAACAAATTAGCCACGGAGCACTTTTCAGATCCAAAACCGCTGGCATTTCCAGATGATCATGTTTCACAAGCTGACAACCAATGTGTTATTGAATAGAATGAAACCATGATTCGATTGACATCAAACATAATTGTGATCTTATGCATATTCTCCTTTGGAGATGTAATGTGTCCCACCCACATTCTGGAGATTAAACCATTGACATGTTTGGAATCTACTTGATTATTTTCTTAAATATTTGGGTAGATACTTGTTGTGAATGTAATTTTATCATATCAGGATTTATGGAATATGAATATATTTTGGATTTAGAGTTAAAACACCAGATCAGAATGTGTATTGCTAAATCATTCTTGGATTGTTTTTTAATTGTTTTACATTTATTTAAAGGAGAAGTCCAGCCTGAGCTCGTTTGGCTGGGCTTCTCCTATGGGTCACAGGAGTGCAATTTGTTTTGCACTCCTGTGACCCATTTTCAGTAGAGAGCGGTCTGAAGTCCGCTCTCTCCTGACGTCACTGGAATCAGTCCAGGCACCGAGTCATCCCGAATCTGGGAGTCTGGATCCCCCAGGTGCCTGGACTGATAGCCGCTGAGTTGGCCGCTCCCCACCCCTCCACAGCTCAGCGCTCCAGTGAGTGTGGAGGAACAGAGCAGGAGAGCTACTGATTGACAGTCAGCAGCTCTCTGCGTGGGGAGCCGAGAGAACCGAGCCAACAGTGATGTTCTCGGTGCAGAGACACAAGGGGACAGATGCAGCATCGGTAATGCTGCATCCACCTAGGTAAGTATGATTATGGGAAAAAACGGATTCCCAAACTTCTCTTTTAAAGCAGTATAAAACCCAAAAGAAAACATTTATTATATTGCAGTTTACCAATTTATAGATGTGATGGCCGCATTCATTTTCTTTTTTTAGTCTTTCTTTCCTTCTTTCCAGTAAGTTTGTTGTTTTTCAAAACAACAAACTCTTGTCTAGCTGTATCAGTTTACAGGGATGAGACAAACCACTTAACACTAAGCCCCTGTACACACAGTCGGACATTCCAATCACCAAATCCGTCGGATAATTTCTGAGGGATTTTGTCCGAAACTGGTGTTGAACACACACGGTCAGACAAAGTTGACTGAAAATGTGATCATTTCGAACGAGGTGACGTACAAAACGTACGACAAGACTACGTACAGGGCAGTAGCCAATAGCTTTCGTCTCCAAATGTCTTCTGAGCATGCGTGGCACTTTGTGCGTCGGAATTCTTTACACGAGATCGTAAAATTCCGATCAGATTTTGTTGTCGGAAAATTTTAGATCCTGCTCTCTAATTTTTTCCGTCGGAAATTCCGATGTAAAAAGTCTGCTAAAGACCGCACATGATCGGATTTTCCAACAACATAATCCGATCTGACTTTTTCCATCGGAATATCCGACCGTGTGTACGGGGCATATCAGGGGTGCTTACAATGATCAGCTTTAATTTATTATGGAGCCGAGCCGTGGCTCGTGTGTGAATGAACAGCCGCGGCTCGGGAGTGCGCCTGTTTGGATGCCCCCCAGAGTTGGCTGCTTGCTGTGAAGGCACCTGGCACGAGGGAGGGGCTAGGAGCTCCGGTATGTGAGCCGAGAAGAGGAGCATCTGGGCTGCTCTGTGCAAAACCACTGAACAGGGCAGGTAAGTATAACATGTTTGTTATTAAAGAGAAAAAAAAAAAAGCCAAATTCCAAGGTCTCCCCCAAGTATTTAGCATGAAGTGCAGCCTCACTTTCCAAAGTGTGTCTACATCTGTTTGACTTTGCAGACAATTGGACAGCTTGCATCTGAGATTGTTGGGTGCAGGAGGTGGTTTCCAGGGACTGAAGGCTAGACTTTCGCTTCCACCCCCTTGCTTGATTTACAGGTCCAATGCGCTGAATTGCAGAACTGTTTCTGGAGTTCTAACCGTTTCCATTTTCATCCCATCTTGCATCAAGATGGTCTAAATGCATTTATTCATTCCACCATGTTTGTCACAGCCTCCATACATCAGGAAGGCTGTCTGGCCTCTGTGCACATCACGGACACCTGCATGTCCCCATCTTCCCTGCGCACCACCGAGTTTTGTGCTTTACACTGCTGCGGGTGCTTTACACTTTGATTTTGTGGCACTCCCATTTAAACTTTCTTCTGCACCTTGGCTGGCCACAGTACTAGCCTTCATTGCACTCTTGGGCCATTCCCATTGTTAGATATATGTTGAGTGATTAGTTGGCCTAGATTCAGACAGACAAAGTAGTTTTGACTTTGCACAGGTTCAGAAGGATCCTGAACTTTATTTTTCAGTGCTGGAACCAACTGGTCATTCACACAGCTTAAGACAGGGTTTTTATTCCCCAGGAGAAACTTTAAATTCTGATGCCGGAATCATACCATGCAGTCCAGGAGTTGCCCAACTCTGCTTCTGCATTAGAGTCCTGGAGCTGATGGTAGCCTCCTGAAATTGGTGAAGTCCCTCCTTCCTTCTCTCTTTCTTGAATTTGGGAACACATAAACATATAGTGGGGTTTTCTCAAATTTGACCACAAAATAGGAAATACGCTTTAAACTGCACTTGGTACATAATTCTGTTTTCAGTGGGCCTGTTAACATAATGTTTTTTGTTGCCCACCTCCGAGTGGGAGGGGCTATCTGAGAGGGGCCCATAATTTTTATGTTTGCCAGTGTCCTGTCCTCCTGTTTTTGGCAGTATAACCTAGCAGTCAATGACATCCTGTATCCCTTAATGGACTCCACAAGAAGTATTTTACAATAAGTACAAAAATCCTATTTTTTGGAAGCTGAGGTGTTCCTTGGCAGTTATTTATCATTGTTTTCATAAAATTATTTAGAAAACGTAATCATATTTATTGTATATATTATATTATATTTATATTAAAGATCAGCCTGAAAAAAGCTTGTACCAAGCCAGAAACCTTCTTTTAATATTTTCTAGTTCCCACTGTGGACACAACTCGTACAACATGGCTCTTGGAGCAAATGGTGAAAATCAAACGGCCAGTAGTTCTTGTAGGTGAATCTGGGACATCAAAGACTGCAACTACTATGAACCTCCTAAGGAACCTGAACAGTGATAGCACGGTACATTGTATAGATTATTGAAGTGTCTGTGTTTTGCTGTGAAAGATGTGCAAACATTACTGCATTAAATGACATAGAAGCTCTCCATCAAATGTGTCAGTTTACCCAATATTGGCGCTATATGACCATTAAGTATGCTATATCCAAGTAAATATTTGGACTGACCAGAAAGGGCTCACTTTGGCACAGTTGGCTAGCTAGAACATGTGCCACAATAGATGTGGACCATCAAGAAAAAATCTAAAGTTTTCTAGAAATGTGGGAGGGTGTGTAACAGTATGCAGTAGGATTATTCAGTCTCTTAACTGTTCAAACTACGAGGCCTGATAGGAACCTTGTCTCGGGTGGCACAAGACTAAATTCTTGTCTTTCTTTTAGACTCTATTTTCATAAAAAGATATAGGTAAATGTATATGCACAACTTTCATATACTGTATGTACAGTACATTTTATGTAACTGTGTACCGTACCAATAATTGTTCACTGTAGTGGAAGAAATCCTAACATGGAAGGGATGCATAATATAAAGTGCCATGAATGGAGGTAGTTTTGTTACCAACTTTTGTTTTTTATATTTTTGAGACACCTGGTATAAAAAAAAAAAAACCTTTGTTAACACAGATACTAAACCCATATAGTGGAAAGGTATACCTAAAAAAAAAAGTAATTTTCTATTATTGTCTCTCTGCTGCATATTCTTAATAGTTTACCCATCCATTTACAAACTGGCATACCTGAATCTCTGTTTTCTTGTCAGATGTTGCTGATTATCAATTTCTCCTCTCGTACCACATCAATGGACATCCAAAGGAATCTGGAAGCCAATGTAGAGAAACGTACAAAGGATAACTATGGGCCACCAATGGGAAAGCGCCTTCTAGTGTTCATGGATGACATGAATATGCCCAAGGTTAATTTCCTCGAGCTGCCATATTACTATATCTTGTAAAACTGTTGTTCTAGACCCTAGTCATTAAACACCTATGATGGCAAGACTTCCCTTTTCAAATCAGAAAATGAGTTACCATTTTTTTGTATAAAAATAACAAGCATATTTTAGAGGTCCTTTGTAAATAGAGAGCTTTTCTTTTGCATGTGTTTTTCCTGTAATTGTTGATACTATTAATGATTTTGTATTTTCCTACGATAAAAGTTGTAGTCAACAAATGTTCATACTTATTTTAGATTGTTGAATTTACCTACATACAGGTTGACGAATATGGGACCCAGCAGCCAATTGCCCTCCTAAAGCTTTTGCTGGAGAAGGGAGGCATGTATGATCGTGGCAAAGAACTTAACTGCAAATTCCTTCGGGACCTTGGATTCATAGCTGCAATGGGAAAGGCTGGCGGTGGCCGAAATGAAGTGGATACAAGATTCATTTCCCTTTTTAGTGTCTTTAATGTGCTTTTTCCTTCAGAAGATTCACTGCAACACATTTACTACTCAATCTTACATGGGCACACTACGGTAATTCATATTTTTGTCCCTTAACTAATAGCTAATTTAATGATCAAATGTGTGTTTAAAGTGTATCTAAACCCTCAAAAAATATACTGTATATTCCAGCTTGCCAGTGTTTAGAAGTGGTGAACTCATTTGTTTTCTTTTTTTCTGCTTTTTTTCCCCTTTATTTTTTCCCGGTGATTCTGGCAGTGGCCCACTTTCTGCCCCTGGGTGACAACAGTCACCTGCTGTACTGCATCTTTGCAGGAGCAGCGTTGTCCTCCTAGGTTGCGTGATCCTAATTTTGGATAGCAGAACAACTCCCTCTTACCTCATCTGCATAACATATAGCTGTTCTGTAGTTCACAAAGAGAGTTGAGCAGGACTGATTGTAGGTAAAGTTGTATCTTGCAGTAAAGGTCAACATATTAGATCAGGGCCTCCTTCCACTGGAAAAAACATCACCCTGCTTCCTGGGAGACCCTGGGAATAATAGGGATTCGCTAGACTGAAGCATCTTCTCATGAGTTTTGATTTACTCGTCATTCCCAGGAATCTCCCAAGGAGGGTAGTGACATCAGGCCCCACAATAAGGTACACTTTTCAACTACTATCACAGGGGGATAGGGAGGGGGCCAAGATCTAATAAGCAAACCTTGTATTTTACTGCAAGGTCTGTTTTACAGAACAATTTAGACCTCTTCAGCGTGGTACATTGCACAAAAGTGCAATTTCTGTTCATTAGCGTTGCGGTGCTATTTATACTCAGTGACATCCCAAAACATTACACCAACAGACATTTTTGTGTTTATCAGAAAAATAAATGTAAAATTAAACTGTGTTTGGTTAACTTTCTGCCCTATACAGCAATTCAATGAAGATGTTCAGGCCATATGTGACAAGCTGACTTTCTGCACCTTGGAATTATATAAAATGATTGTCCGTGACCTTCCTCCAACTCCTTCAAAGTTCCATTATATATTTAATCTCCGGGACCTTTCCCGAGTATTTCATGGACTGATTCTTACTACCTCAGAAAGGTATAGTTTTTCGTGTCACATTTCATGTGTTAAATTTGTCATATAATAGCAGTAGGTGGCTGGAAAAAACTACTAAAAGTTATATATTTTTTATTTCTAACTCTATTCCTGCTTTGCATTGGAAACAACAGACAATTACACATATGCTATGTTACAGTTGTGTTTTGTAGTCATCCTTACGTAATGCAGCTACCAGTTGTATGTACGGTATATGGGTCCATCTTCCCTCTTGCAGTTAACAAGCTCAGAACTGAATGAAGAAATCCCTAACTACCATCTTCTAATTTTCTTTGATAGGTCAATAGCAGACAGCACCAAAATTGTATGTTCATTACTGCAAGTACTGTTTGCCACCTGGCAATTTCAATTATTGTGGAAAATGGGGAAGAATTATGCATATAATAGTTTTAAAAAGTTGAATGTAAAAACTCAATATAGCAAAGCCTTGATAAAGGTGGACTGTGACCCACCAAAACATCTGTGAATAAAAGCCTTTTTGGATGACATGTATATAAGTGCCCTACATCCACAAACATGTATTGGGCATTTATTCAGTGTGCACCCAGGACCTTTCTATTTTGCGTATGTGGATATCAACCATTGTTTCTTTCTGGATATATATAGTGCTGATTTGAACTATTTATGTTTTGTTTCGGATTGCAGATTTCAGACGGTGAGTCAGATGGTGAGAGTTTGGAGGAATGAAACTTTACGGGTTTTCCATGACCGACTAATCAATGAAGATGACAAAAGTGTGGTAGGTGAACATGTTGATTCATTTTATAATGAACATTTGTAATAAGAACATACTCAAAATAAAATACACAACACCATGTTTATTAGTAAACCCTTTCTTACCCCCACTAAGCTGAAATCACTTTTGTGTTAAGTTTCAATAGAAAAATGATTGTACAATTGATACCTCAACAATATATCGTAAAAGTAGTCCTGTAGCCTATCAAACTACACCTATCTGTTTTTGAAATGTTGGTTTTGGCATTTTTGGAAACTTGAACTGCCATATATCCATGATTGTACTTAACATGAAGACCTGTCAGTTGTTCTAGTTTCTATGACAGCTAATTGACATGCTTGTAAAATGGTTTAGATAAAATCTGTCAAAGCGTAAACCACTTTAATGTGTTCAGTCTAAAACACATCAGTAAGGATTTTTAAAGAAATTTATAACATTTACCTATATGTCTGAAAGAACTTTAAAGACTGTATAATATGAGGGGGCGTGACCAGATGTAAACCAGGCAGGACGTGTTTTACTGGAGCTCCACACTTCTCCTGCAAATAGATCCATTTTTAGAAGCCTCCCTTCCCGCTATTCAGTACCAGAGGTACCGGGTTCTGCCGCTGCACTCCGGGACATGAGAAAAGGGGCCTCCAAGCCAGGGCAGTGTCAGCGCCAGACTCGATCCACGCGCTGCCCGGAGGTAGGCCCTGCCCCCGCCATCTTGCCTTCTCGTCACACAGAAAAGGGCGCCAAGAAGCAGGCTAGGAAGGTGGCACACGCAGTGACTGTGCAGGATCCGGACCCTGGAGCCTCTCTGTGGGCCTCTCGGGAGCAGGAAAACCCACAGGATGCCATTACTCGACCCATTCTGGAGGCGATCGATGCAAGTAAGGTTGCGGTGATGGTAAGCATTGACTATCTGGCCCCTGAGTGCACATTGATCCGGCATGACTTGGGCAAAATCCGGGGTATGCTCACAGTAGCCGAGCATAGGATTTCTGAGGTGGAAGATGCCTCTCATTCCCAAGGCAATCAACTATCTGAGCTGCAAGATATGGTGAAACAGCTGCAAAATAGGGCTGATGATGCAGAAGACAGGCAGAGAATGAACAATGTGAGAGTGGTGGGGCTGCCTGAGGGGGCTGAAGGTGCTAAACCGGCCATGTTTGCTGAACAATTCTTCAAACGGCTCCTAGTACTGGGGGAACTCCCCCCCACTTATGTGGTCGAAAGGGCTCACACGGTCGCCACAGGCAGACGTCCCCCTGGGGAATTCCCCAGGCCTTTCTTGGTCAGATTCAATAACTACAGGGACCGGGACATGATCCTAGCAGAATCCAGGAAACACCAGGCGCTACGCTTTGAAAATGCCTGTATGTTCTTTGCAGAAACCCAGAAAAGGAGACGCTCATTCAACGATATCCGGAAAAGATTGAGAGCTAAGGCTATACAATACAGCATGCTATATCCCAGCAGGCTGCGATTACAGCACAATGGAACAGTTACATTTTTTGACAACCCACTGGCTGCCTGTGAATGGCTGGACAGGATCCCATGAAGATTGCTTGGACTATAAGTATTGCCTTTCTATCTTGTTGCACCTGTTGTGCCTTTATCCAGGTCCTCAAGCGATTCCTGTTGGAGTTATGCTTTAAATATCCCTTAAAGCGGGATTCCACCTTAAAGTGGAACTTCCACTTTTCGGAACCCTCCCCCCTCCGGTGTCACATTTGGCACCTTTCAGGGGGGAGGGGGTGCAGATACCTGTCTAAGACGGGTATTTGCACCCACTTCCGGGCATAAACTCCCACGGAAGTTTACGCCACTTCCTGTCCCAGCGCACTGTCTGCTGGGACACACACGGGTCCCAGCAGACAGCACGGACGATTCTCATTGCGCTGCGTGACTCGCGCATGCGTAGTAGGGAACCGGGAAGTGAAGCCGCAAGCTTCACTTCCTGATTCCCTCACCGAGAATGGCGCCGGCAGCTGCAGAGAGCCGAGCGATTGATCGTCCTCTGCTGCCGACATTGCTGGAACCTGTGACAGGTAAGTGTCCATTTATTAACAGTCAGCAGCTGCAGTATTTGTAGCTGCTGGCTTTAAAAACATTTTTTTTGCAGGTACAGTCCCGCTTTAATTACATATCCAATGTACAAACCTACCTGTTGTACCTACTAAACGTCCATAGATGGCGCCAGATGATCAGGTTTTCAGCTACTGCCCTTTTTCTCTCTTTTTTTTTTTTCTTTTTGTTTCAACATGCAGTTGTTTTTGCCCTGCAAATGCTCCTAGTCTTGTTCTAAGTGGGGCCTTTTGGGCAAACATTTGAACGTCGGTTTAACTTCCAGAACTTTTTGATGGTTATGTTTGGGGCTAAAGCTAAATACCAGACTTTGTTTTTTTTCTTTTGAATTTTTCTATTTTTTCTTTTTTGTTTCTGGTATAATGGCAGGGGAGTTTTGTTTCAGTTCAAGCTCAGTTCTCAGATCTCACCAGTATTTTGGCACCGATTTAGGGTGGTGGTGCCCTCTTATTTTAGGTTACATTGTGACATTGTTTTTGCTTGGGTCCCTCGGGCTCTAGCAAAGCAGTTTTTGGACTCTATAGTCATGACTAATCAGAGTAAAATAGTGTCCTGGCATATACAGGGGCTAAATAACAAATTAAAATGGGCCACAGTGTTTCAATATCTTAAGAAGTCTAGGCCAAATGTTGTCCTCCTGCAGGAGACACACTTGGATGGGAACAGGGTTCTTGCCCTGCGAAGGCCCTGGATACAAAGTGCATTTCATGCAACTTACTCCACTTTTGCAAGGGGAGTATCCATCCTAGTCAGTAAGGCTGTTCCGTGCACTATATACCAGGTGATCTCAGATCCGGGGGGACGATATGTGGCAGTGGTCTTAGATATTTGCTACTATAAGCTTTTGTTGGTGAATATTTACTTATCTCCCCCGTTTACTGTGCAATTGTTATATAACTTGTTTGTTAAGCTGGCTTCTCATGCCTATCTCCCATTAATGCTGATGGGAGAATTCAATGCCACTTTAGATGCATTGGACTCTTCCAATCCGGGTACAATTGGGTCTGTGGAGCTTCTGTCCTGGGCCTTGGTGACTGGGCTGATGGAACTATGGCGCTATAAAAATCCCACTGATAGATGTTACTCGCATCTGTCACAGTCCCATCGCTCATCAGCCAGGATAGACCTGGCTTTTGGCAACCCAGCTTTGCTGCCATTTCTGCAGGGGGTTGAATATTTGGCGGTGGACATATCTGACCACAATCCACTTTCCCTCTCCTTGGAGTTTCCCGCTGGGAAGGGGTCACAGGGCTGAAAACTCTCTCCTGGTTGGTTGCAGAATTATGGGGTGTCCTCTCATATGCTGGACTTGATTACAACATATTGGAAGGCTAACAATGAGTCAGCAGACCCTCTCAAAGTATGGGACTCATTTATGGCAGTAGCCAGAGGGGAATGTATATCTGCTATAAAGATGGTGTGGGTGGAGCAGAATGCTGAGATTCTTTTATTGCAGGAAAGGGAAAAGGAATGTGCGCAGAGCAATGTTAGTAATCCCTCGGATTCCTCATACTCTGCCTTGCTAGAGGCCAGGCATTTGCTCTCCTTGCATTTCAATAACTTGGCACATACGGGGGCTGGTCACAGAGCTAACTCTCTTTTTGCAGAGGGTGATAAAAATGGTAAACTGCTGGCCATGTTGGTGGCTGACTATAGCCAGATTGTAAATATTACTGTCATCAGATGTAGGAATGGAGACTTAGCTAATGATCCTTCTGGTATTATGGATGAATTTGGGGATTTTTTTTCCCAATCTATATGCACCCATTCCGAAATATGATCAGACTGCCCTGAATGCACTTTTGGAGGGTCTTGTAATCCCGAGTTTGTTGGACTCAGACCGGCTGGCTCTGGACGCCAAGATCACTACCAAAGAGGTAGTTTCAACTATCTTTGCCTTTCCACCCCACAAGGCCCCCAGGCTAAACGGGTTTCCTGCTGACTTTCACAAGAAGATGTAAAAAATGTAAAATGTAGATCAGTTGACCCCTAGACTGATGTGCAATTTTAGAGCACTGCTTTCGACAACAGAGGCTCCCTGACTCAATGCTTGAGGCATACATCATTCTCTTATTGAAACCGGGTAAGGACCCCCTTGAATGCCCTTCTTACAGGCCTATAGCCTTACAAAATATGTACCTGAAAATTCTAACGAAAGTGTTGGCCAATAGACTTGCTGGGGTTATTTGCTCTCTGGTAGATATTGATCAGACAGGCTTTATGCCTGGCAAGTCTACTGATACAAACCTGCGAAGACTTTTTATGCACATACTTCCCTACTAGAATCATAGTCTCTATCGATATTGAAAAGGCCTTAGATTCGATAGACTGGCAATATATGCTCACGGTTCTGGAGAAAATGGGCTTCGGCCCAGTCTTCAGCATATGGATTTCACTTTTATATAGCAACCCCAAGGTGGCGATATAGTTGGGCATTAATACTTCCCCATTTTTTTCGGTGGGTAGAGGCACCAGGCAGGGTTGCCCTCTGTCACCCTTCCTATTTGCTCTCATGATGTAGCCACTGGCGATTGCCCTAAGATCGTCTCCAAAGGTTGGGGCGATCAGAATAGATACCATTGACGAATGCCTGTCGCTGTATGCCGATGATTTGTTGCTGTTCCTACGGGACCCGAGGGAATTGCTGACAGCGGCTTTGCAGATTATGAATAACTTCACTACTTTCTCGGGTTTGAGGGTTAACTGGAACAAATCATCTATCCTGCCACTGGATCCAGGTGCAAGAGAGCTGGCGAACCCTAATTTTCAATTGAAATGGGTGTGCACAATTACATATTTAGGAGTCAAAGTCACAGCAAATACTGGCAACTATGTGCCCCTTAATCTGACGCCCTTACTGACCCTCTTTAAACAGAAGGCCCAAGCGTGGCAAAAACTTCCATTATCATTAATAGGGAGGATTAACCTGTTAAAGATGAAAATTCTCCCGGTTATTTAATATTTTCTAAGACACGCACCCATATGGATACCTAAATCATTCTTTAAAAAGTTGGATAGCATCACCAGTTCATTCCTATGTTTCCAAGGTCACCCAGGATAGGGCTGAAGGTACTTCAAGAACCTTGGGGTCAGGGAGGTTTAGCCTTGCCAGATTGGAGAAAATATGATATAGCAAGCCAGATGGTGTTAGCACACCGCTGGCTGATTTCTGGAGTCTTTAAGATTGGCCATTCATAGAGGTACTAAGTCGGCTCTTCCCCTTACGATGTCTATGAAATCCACCATCAAGGCATGGGAAGAGGTGGTTGGACTGGCCTGCCCTAATCATCTGGGCTTTTCTCCCATGACCCCCTTGTGGATGAACCCCAAATTGCCTCACTTCTATTCTTTTGAAGACCCCATGACGTGGGTATCTAGGGGGATTAAACTACTCAAAGTGATCACTAGGGAGGGGGAATTACTGACCTTTGACCAGCTCAAATGTAGACATGACCTTACCAATTTGCACTACTTCAGATTTCTCCAACTGCGTCACGCCTTCCAGGCCCAGTTTAAAGACAGGGCCATTGAGTCCTTTCCCTCAGACTTGGAAAACCTGCTCACATCTGACCAACTTCCCAAAACACTCTCAGTTACCTACAAGGAGTTATTTAAAAAACTACCATTGGCAGTGGTTAAATGTAGGGAAAGATGGGAGGTAGAGGTCTCTGACATCCAGGGCGAGGAGTGGGATGACCTGTGGGATCACCGCTTTCAGCACTTGAAAGCGGCGAGGGACAGGCTGATCCAATTTAAATTCTTGCATAAAGTTTATTATACACCTGCTAGATTAGATGCCATATACCCGAATGTTCTGGCGGAATGTTGGCGATGTACCTTTTCGCCGGCAGCTGCCGACCATATCTTCTGGGGGTGCCCTTGGATCCAACAATTTTGGACTGAGGTTACCTCCTGCATAGCAGAGGTCGCGGTGGTCCCAGTCCCCCAGACAATTAGGTCGTGTCTCCTGGGATTGGTGGAAGAGAGGTGGTCCCATCTCGGGCTCACAGAACTCTGATCAATATCCTATTGTTTTATGGTAGGAAGGCCATATTGTTACACTGGAAGAAACCGGAGGCCCCATCCTTGCCCTTTTGGAAGGGGTTGGGGAATTCAATGATGCCCTATTATAAAGCGACATACTGTACCTGTCAAGGGAATGTGGGAAGAAATTTGATAAGGTATGGCAGGCGTGGTATAACTCGGATGTCACGGTGGGGTGGGAGTCCTAGTGACATTGACCGCTATTAAGTGTACATCTGCTTAATATCCTATTCGGGGATGGAAGGTATCTGAGGCTCAATGTACTCTAGTTTGCTTATATTGTTGGGGATTTCAGCTATAATTAATGCTTGGGTTTAAATAATGGAGGTAATGGGGCACTGCACGAATACTCCTGGAGATATGTATTGAGTACCAGGTGCACTAATGTCCGGATACAAGGTCTCTGTGAGGAGTGTGGAGAACTGAGTCTTAAGTTGTGGCTGGGTGGGGGTACACGATAGTCATTACATGTCTAGTTAGAACTTTTGTTAGTTAGTCTGAATGTTATCGTAATTGTTGGCCGTATGTGTGGCTCAGTGTTGTGCCGAGTCACTTTTCTACTGTATGTTATATCAAACTCAATAAAAATAATTTTACAAAAAAAAAAAAAAGACTGTATAATATAAACCCCTTTTATGTCAAGATTCATTCGTTGGTTGGGGGGGAGCTGGCTTGGCAATGGGACATATAAGTCTTTTAAGTTCCACTTGAGCAGGAAATTACTATCTGGGCCTAGGTCCTGGGGGTGCTAGAACCTAGGCTGGAGTAAGCCTTGTTTGGAGTAATGTACTTTTGTTGCTGAATGCTAATAATGTTTTCCAATTTCTTTTTTTATCCAACAAGGTTCAAGGCCACCTTCAAAGTTTAATAGATGAACACTTCAAAGCTGACTTAGAATACGCCATGAGGGACCCAATTCTGTTTGGTGACTTCAGAACCGCAATGAATGAAGGAGAACCACGAGTATATGAAGACATTCAGGATTATGATGCAGTGAAAGCTCTCTTTCAGGTAAAATATGTTGAATGAATAAACCATAGTTAATAAAATATTAAGTTGGCCATGTCTTATATTCACATGCGATGCAATAGGTTTGATCTCGCAATAATCGCAAAGTGGTGTATAATGGCTGGTTCTGTGTTTAGGTTAATAATATTTTGTAGTCCGTTATCCTTGGGAATGTCTTGTGATTGAAGTCAAATTGTTGCTCTTTCTGCAGAAGTTGAAATAATGTGCAATGCTTCCAACAGTTAACAGAGAAAACTCATGTCTTCAAGGATATATTTGCCAGTTTAAGATCTTATATACTGCATGTTCATATATATGATAGCAGTATGTTTGTTGCTTAATTGTATGTATAATCTGTAAATCTACAACTACTTGAGAGTTTTAAATAATTACTGTTGTTGTTTCCAGGAAATCCTTGAGGAGTACAATGAAAGTAAGACTAAAATGAACTTGGTTCTCTTTGATGATGCACTTGAACATTTGACTCGAATACACCGAATTATAAGGATGGATCGAGGTCATGCTCTGCTGGTTGGTGTAGGAGGGTCAGGGAAGCAATCTCTTGCTCGACTAGCTGCCTTTGCTGCTGGATATGAGGTTTGCTTAAATAACTGTGAGATATATTGGGTACATTTCTCATTCTGTCATGCAACATTGATCAAAAATATTATGCCATCTTATTAGGTCTTTGAAATTGTTTTGAGCCGAGGATATGGAGAAAACAGTTTCCGTGAGGATCTGAAGAATCTTTACATTAAACTCGGTCTAGAAAATAAGAAGATGATTTTTCTGTTTACTGATGCGCATGTGGCTGAAGAAGGATTTCTTGAACTTATCAACAACATGTTAACATCAGGTGTGCCCAACCACTTTTGCAGTGTTTCATATATTCAAAGCAGTGCCCATTACACATCGTATTATCCTGCCACCCTTTACTATTTAGCATAAAACACTAGTTGTGCAGCTGATCATCCATGTCTGAATGATTCGATTTAAAAATGTATCTAAACTCAAGGACAAAAAATGAATATATTGCAGCTTACCAGTTCTTCGATATGGTTACATTTTTTTTCTTCATTCAGGCTGTTTCTGTTATCGGACAGATATAACAAAATCGATACAAGGGAAATTACGTATCTTCCTCAGGGGGATGAGGAAGATACTTAATTTCCCTTGTATCGACATGCATAGGGGAGGGGACAGGATGGTGTAGGAGGTAGCTGGTCTGTCTCACAGTGAACGAGCCTACGACCTCAACAAATTCCCAGCGTTTTAAGGCTTTGAATAGAGCGGTGCACTGACGCACCAGGTCCATGTGAGTACCCTGGACTGGATTTTATGTATAATAAATTGTGTAAAAAGCAATATCACACTATGGATTTTTTTTTGAGTGTTTATATATGAGGAGACAGCGTTATTGAGCAGTTCGGGATCCCACAGCTAACTTTGAATCCAGAGGTGATTCACATGTGTGATTTGACCAAACTTAAATGTGAGGTCATACATTCAGAGGTGAGCGGCTATTACCCAAGAGTGTGGACACTGCAACACAGTTTTTTTGATCACTTCCATTAATAGACTCACAATTTTATGTTTGATAAGGACTTTTAGGTTATATATGTTGACCTGATCCTGTGCTATATGATCAGGACATCACAATTTGTATGCTCCTGGGAAGGAAGAGCACTTATACTTTAGTAGGTGGGCTAATAAGGACAACTTAAGAGGCAACGGATTATTCACGTATAAAGAAATCACTCGGGAATGGGGACAGAAAGTAGTAGATAAATGGAGATGCACTTCACACAGAATCTGCCAGGGCCATTACGAGGAAAGAGACAATTGGGACCCTTAGAGAAATTAGTAGAGTCCCCGCAAAGTTTAGAAAAAAGGATAGCAAAAATATACAAAATATTGCTACGGGAGGCTGACCACGAATATCCATCTTACTTAGAAAAATGGGAAAGAAAAATAGGCCCCTTAAGTAGCGATGAACATAGAAAGAAGATAACAAGGCTTGTCCACTCGGTAGCAAAGGATTCACAAACAGTTGAAATGGCATACAAGCTATTAGCAAGGTGGTATGTAACCCCACAGAGAGCTAATGCATACAGTGAGGAAAATTCCTCAACCTGTTGGCAAGGGTGTCAGGAGGTTGGGACATTCGCACATTTATGGTGGGAGTGCCCCAAAATAGGGGACTACTGGAATCAAATAATAGAAGGAATTTATACTATAACAGGAGAAAGAGTTAAAAAACAACCATGGACATGCTTGCTCCATGACACAGAAATGAGAGTGAGACAATATGGGTCTACCTTAATCCCCTACTTATTGAACTCAGCCAAGGCCCTGATCCCCTGCCTGTGGAAGACTCCGAACACCCCATCTATGACAGAGTGGATTAAGAGGGTGGGATGGACAAGAAAGGTAGAAGAGACAATCCACAAGGCAGAGGACACAGAGGAGAAACATCATAAACTATGGAAACAATGGGAGGAGTTTAAGAAAACTGAGGGATTTTTAAGGATGTGGGAAAGAGAGTGCGGAGGGGAATTGAAGGAAGTGAGCGAGACAGGGTAGGCCCAATCCCCCTTTTTTTTTTGTATCCTTTGGAGGGGGGGGGGGGGGGGGTTGAAGTTAAATGATTTAATGAGTTGATTCAGCATGAATGTAAAAAAGTAATGTTTGTATAATTTTATAAAATTTGAAAATAAAGAATATATAAAAAATGAGGGCCAAGGAACACACCAGACAGGTCAGGGATAAATTTGGGAAGAAGTTTAAAGCAGGGTTAGGTTATAAAAAAAATATTCCAAGCTTTGAACATCTCACAGAGCACTGTTCAATCCATCATCGGAAAATGGAAAGAGTATGGCACAACTGCAAACCTACCATGTCCACCTAAACTGACAGGCCGGGCAAGGAGAACATTAATCGGAGAAGAAGCCAAGAGACCCATGGTAACTCTGGAGGAGCTGCAAAGATCCACAGCTCAGGTTGGAAAATCTGTCAATAGGACAACTAGTCGTGCACGCCACAAATCTGGCCTTTATGGAAGAGTGGCAAGAAGAAAGCCATTGTTGAAAGAAAGTCATAAGAAGTCCCGTTTGCAGTTTGCGAGAAGCCATGTGGGGGACACAGCAAACATGTGGAAGAAGGTGCTCGTGTCAGATGAGACCAAAATTTAACTTTTTGGCCTAAAAGCAAAACGCTATGTGGGGCGTAAAACTAAAACTGCACATTACCTTGAACACACCATCCCCAGCATGAAACATGGTGGTGACAGCATCATGTTGTGGAGTTGATTTTCTTCAGCAGGAACAAGGAAGCTGGTCAGAGTTGATGGGAAGATGGATGGAGCCAAATACAGGCCAATCTTAAAAGAAAACCTGTTATAGTCTGCAAAAGAATTGAGACTGGGGCGGAGGTTCACCTTCCAGCAGGAAAGGGAACCTAAACATACAGCCAGTGCTACAATGGAATGGTTTAGATCAAAGTATATTCATGCGTTAGAATGGCCCAGTCAAATTCCTGACCTAAATTTAATTGAGAATCTGTGGCAAGACTTGAAAATTGCTGTTCACAGATGCTCTCCATCCAATCTGACAGACCTTGAGCTATTTTGCAAAGAAGAATGGGCTAAAATTTCACTCTCTAGATGCGCAAAGCTGATAGAGACATCCCCCAAAAATACTTGCAGCTATAATTGCAGTGCATGGGGGTTCTACAAAGTATTGATTAAGGGGGGCTGATTACAAATACACGCCACACTTTTCACAGATTTATTTGTAAAAAAAATTGAAAACCATTTATCATTTTCCTTCCACTTCACAATTATGTGCCACTCTGTGTTGGTCTATCACACTGATGGCGAACCTTGGCACCCCAGATGTTTTGGAACTACATTTTCCATGATGCTCCACTACACTGCAGAATGCCAGAGCCTCATGGGAAATGTAGTTCCAAAACATCTGGGGTGCCAAGGTTCGCCATCAATGGTCTATCACATAAAATCCCAATAAAATACATTTACGTTTTTGGTTGTAACATGATAAAATGTGGAACATTTCAAGGGATATGAATACTTTTTCAAGGCCCTGTATGTACAGGCTTTCATTCAGGCAAATCCGTAAATAGGGATACTAGCAACTCCTAGTGCACAAAATAAACACGGTGAATGCCAGGATTAAAATGAGTGCAATTAAAGGTTTAGACTGTGTCCAGATGTTAAAGGTACACTTCTTTAGAAGTTTAATATTTGTCTTTAAAGTACCTTTAACATGTGGCTCCTGTTTGCAGAAGAAGGTTACGCGATTTACCATATAAGTCATATTCTGGATGCCATTGACATAAAGTGAACCCATTCTTTCTGCACATTATTTTGAGCCTGCAAAGGACCAGTGAGGGGCTCAAGTATTTAAAATGTGTACAAAAACGTTGTTAGTAATATACAACACTTGTACAAAAGACCTGATGATTTTAATGCCTTTTTAAATATTTATATTTAAATTAGATGAGGAGTATAAGATACATTCTAGAATATTTGGCTTTATATGCAAATTGGACATTATTTTCAATATGAGTTTATTGAAAAAAGAAAAATTCTAAATACAAAACAATAATACAAAGTGAAAATTGGACATTATAACAAGTAAAATTATTACAGTATTATCAATACTAGAACCATGCATTTTCTGTCATATTGCCAAAGTAAAACTAGGTTTACAATCACTTTGATTGTATATAGTCATGTATTTTTATAAATTTATTCCATAGAAGCATGTTCCACGTATTTAGTATTTTCTCCATCATCTGAAAAGCTCTGGTAATTCTGGTATTAATGCTTCAGTCCTAGGGCTACAAAATGTAGATAGCCTGCTTTTGGAAGGATATAAGATCCCATAGCAATTTTGTTATATGAACCATAACTTTGATAGATTTTATGCTTTTCTTTTACATTTTACATATACCATAAACAAAAAAAAAAAACATACAAAAATATAACTGCAGTCTATAAACTTCTAGTAACTTGTCAGGTAGCAGATTACGCTATATATAACCCTGGTTTATTGGTTACTGCATTTTCTACATTGTACTTTTGCCTTTTTAAATAAGCCTATCTAAACACAGAAATTCAGCTTCACTAGTGTTTCAAGAGCAAGAGTATATCATGGAACACATGTAATGTTATATTGTTTGTCTTTTTTTTTTTTAGGCATGGTTCCTGCACTTTTCCCTGATGAAGAAAAGGAGTCTGTTTTAAGCCAAATCAGGGATGAAGCTAGTAAAAATGGGATGGGCCCAGCAAAAGAAAGCATTTGGCAATACTTTGTTAACAAGAGTGCCAACAACCTCCATATTGTTCTTGGAATGTCCCCGGTTGGTGACACACTAAGAACAAGATGCAGGAATTTTCCAGGTAACAAAGACATCCTTCTTTTCTTTTTAACATTCAAACCATTTTACATCACGTGGTGTAAAGTAAAGGCCTAAGAAAGCACCAAGAGTATTTCTGTAGTAACAAAAGTTAAAGCTGAATTCTAGGCAGATATAATGGACACAAATGAATGCAGCATTTTAATTGCAAGCAGCGTACGTATCAGAATTTTACTTGGTGGAAACTTCTTGCAATCCTCTGTACTGCATAACTCAAAATGGGAGAGGAGCTCAAAAACATGGTGATGGATGGAGAGAGCAGAGTGACAAAGAAGAGTTCATCAGTTTGCTGTTTCACCTTTCACCATTTGTCACAGGCTGAGGGAGGGACAGAACCTGGAAGTGTTACATATTTGTAGGGGAGGAAAAAATAGGCCTCTTGCCTGTCTGACAGGGCTTTGCTGTGTAAACCTTAGAACTGGATAGACAGAAATGCATAAAAAATGATTCTTAATTTTTGTATTTCTCTTTTTGCTTGAAGTTTAGCTTTAAAAAACACATTGGGATTGATTTACTAAAACTGGAGAGTACAAAATCTAGTGCAGCTCCGCATAGAAACCGCTTCCAGGTTTTTCGTCAAAGCTTAATTGAACAAACTGAAGTTAGAAGCTGTATTGTCTACCACGTACAGCTGCACCAAATTTTGCACCCTCCAGTTTTAGTAAATCAACCCCCTTTGTCTTAAGCTGATTGATGCCAGTAATTTCCCAATTTTGATGCCAGTATGCCACTTTTCGGTTTGAGATACTCAGCACACAGGCTAAAATCTAATACGATTCTAGGAATATGGAACCCACGATACTACTTAACAACCTCAGAGCCAGTGAGATATTATAAATAAAGTATCCCTTCAAAATTCAGGGCATGGGCCTCTACTGATTAGTTGCTAGTATCTGCACAGGAAAGAATGTTAGCAGAAATGGAAAGCCACATGAAGAGAAAATAGGGCAAAGAGAAAAAAGGAAAGAGTGGGGGAGAAGGGGGTACCTAGGAGTCGACTAATTCAGCAAAAATTGCAGACAAAAATTCCATGTAATAGTCAAATGAAGGGCTGGAGTTTAGCAGATGTACAAAAATTGATCCAGGTGTACCATATTGCCAGATATTTTGTATAGCATTCATGAAGGGAGGCAGTAAACTCCATGATGAGGTTGAGCTCTGAAAATGTTTTTTAGTCCTAATAACCTGTCTGCTATTGCCGAATATTCAGTTGGAATAATCCTTGGAATGAATGCAGCTGTATGGTAAAATAGAATTTTTACAATTACTACATGTTCTCACTGTAATAAGTTTTACTGCACATTATACCTTTCTTTATATTTTGAATGTTATATAATAGGTCTATGATATTTTATTTCAAGGTTTGGTAAATAATACTGGAATTGATTGGTTCTTGCCCTGGCCACCTCAAGCCCTGTATGCCGTTGCTAAATCATTTTTAGGTAAGTGTACTAAGAGCTACAGTAATTTGTACTGCCAGGCTTGTTCGATTAGGCAGTGCAAAGAGCAGTGTAGATATGCAAAGTAAGTCCTTATTCAGACAGGCGCTGACACCTGTAGACCATGAATGAGCACCTTGTTAATGCAGCTTCAGCCGCCAGGCCCATTCATGTCTCCTGGGATGCAGTGGCTGCACAAACACTGCCGCTCATCCCAGTTTGACTGCCATGTGGGTAAGTGACCTCAAAACACTGTCTGCATTCAGGGCTGCTGCACCATTACAGCTGTCAAATTGGGATGAGCAGCTTTGTTTATGTAGCCACTCTACAGCACCCAGCACTTGGTGTCTGAAGCTGCATAAACAAGGCACCCATTCATGGGTTACGGGTATCAGCACCCATTAGAATGAGGCCTAACCAAAACAAACCGATCACAAATCATTTTTCACTAAACTAATTTTAATAAATTAAAATCAAATTGGCAACAATGGGCCAATACAGCTGCATATTATCTTTTGATGTTTATTCTACTGATTTACTGAACATAAATGTTTCTCAACGTTTACTAAGGAAAAAACGTAATGATTTATATCAATATTAATGTTGCTTTTTTAAGTTTAGAAGTTTTTTAAACTGTTGTTTTTTTTATCAGTTTTTATTGATACATATTTACACATTTAAATGCTGTGATGCACAAATAAACAAGGCAAAGTATTCCCAAAGTACTTTGAGTTAGCTAAAGTGACAGCATAGCAAAGAAAGCTTTGTCTGATTAAAATTTTAGGCTCAGCAGTCTAAGGGATGCATTAATGATGTGATGACGCATTAAAGTAATATTGAACCCTCAATTCTTTTACTAATATATTCTGATCAACCAGGGAAACATTCCCCAGTACATGAATTTGTCCATATATGTGCCAATCTTACATGTTGGAGACTTCACTGGCTCCCCAATGCATAAGCACAGCTTCCCCAAACTTCCTGTTGAGGACAGTGCACTCTCTGTACCAAATCACTTGGGGAGGAGTCGAGACCAAGGTGACTTGCTGTTCTAAGGCTTTGGAGTTATGCGTTTGTGTTGACCCACACAGCCCCCAGTATGGAGCAAGTGCTCATGAGTTTCTTGTGAGGAGAGCTCTGTAACTATCGTACACAATCACTACAGGCAATGACAGTCACATTCTGATGATTGCAAGTTGTATCAAACCGATGTGCTTACAGTAGATGGAACAAAAGTTTCCATCTGACTAAATTATAGCATAGAATACACAAAGTATTGTTTTGCTTTAGGAAGCCTTTCTGTAATCATTATACACAGGATAATATATAGAGTAGCTCCTGGTGGCCATTAGTTATGGGAACATTGTAGACACTGCTTGATACTACTATTATACTGAGCCTATGACTACATCTTCTAGGCTTCACCAAATTATAATTTTACATATTTAAAACCATGCCTGAGTTCCGTTGCCATTTTAATTGTTTTCTGGTCACATACTACAATTCTGGACTATATCATAGTTTTAACACACTAAAACAACTATAATTCCACCGCTTTACAAGAAGGATGTGCTGGAACTGGAGAGTCCAGAGAAGGGCAACAATACTAAAGCCCCATACACACGGTCGGACTTTTTCATCAATTTGGTCCGATCGGACAAGGTTGTTGAAAAATCAGACCGTGTGTATGCACCATCGGACAGTGTTCGTCGGTTTGTCGTCGGACAAAGTCTTATCTCCTGCTGGAAAGATTTGCCGTCAACCCGGTCCGATCACACCAAATCCGATCGTGTGTACGGTTGTCCGACCGGACAAAGTGCTACGCATGCTCAGATCACATTACAAGACCAAAGCTATTGGCTACTAGCCTCTACGTAGTCCCGTCGTAGGCAACAAACGTCACCACGTTCAGAATGATCGGATTTTCCGACAACTTTGTCCGACCGTGTGTACGCAAAACCAACATCGGACAAAGTATGACGGACATGGTCCGACGGACCTGGTCCGCGGATTGTCCGACCGTGTGTATGGGGCTTAAGAGGACTGGAGGACCTCAGTTATAAGGAACAACTACATACATTAAACATATTCTCCCTGTAGAAGAGACACTTAAGAGAAGATAAGATTGCACTATACAAATATCTATGTCAATGGTGACCCAAACATAGAGAAAAGACTAGTCAGTCTCATGACACTTACTGTAAGAAGACACAGGGCCATTCACTGAATTAGGACGAGGTGCTGTTTAATCACAAACTTCTTAGGATGTTGTTAGAGAAGTAAGGATGTGGAACTCCCTTCCACAATTGGTGTGGTGTCAGCGGAGAGTGTTGTTAAGTTCAAAAAGCTCTTAGATGGCCACCTTAGCAAACGCAATATACAGGGATAACGGAATTGGTAGAGACATAAATACATACACACTTGTACACCCACAGAAGTAGAACTGGATGGACTGATATTCAACCTTATCAATCATGAGACTATGAGACTTGGCAGGGTGTTGTATGCATTTCAGCAAGGCTGTTGAAGGACAAAACACCAGTAAGGTCTAGTTGAATTTAGCATGTTTTAATGTAAGCTATGCTTTCTGTGTGCTTCAGGAGAGAGCCAAATGATCCCATCTCAGGATTTAGAGCCAGTCATCAGCCATGTTGTAATGGTCCATGATTCTGTGGGAAAGTTCAGCAAAATATTCCAGCGGAAGCTGAGACGCAGCAACTATGTAACTCCGAAGAACTACCTTGACTTCATCAACACATATTCCAAACTACTGGAAGAGAAGAACCAGTTTAACTTGGGTAAAATATTAATGTAGACTTAAAATGATAACATGTATACTGATAATGTGATTTCTCAAGACTTTGGTTGTGCTGTTTGTAGGAAACCCATGGCTATAGTAGATTTCCTTTGAGAGGCAGAGCAAAATGTTATCTCCAAGAATTGCATTTTTCAGATAGCAGCCTATTATACCCTCGTGATAAGAATGAAGCTGGGTGTATCTGAAATGTTTTTTTTTAACAAGAAAGTATCTGAAATGTTTATTGGCTTGCACTTTCATAGGATAGACAGTGGAATAAATTTCTGACAGTCAGCTGTATTATAATGATCCATTCCTTTCAGAGAAATCACAACGGCTGCGTCACACTGACATACAATTCTGTAATACTGTTCAAAACAAAAACTTTTTATAGGTCAGCTTATCACACTAGAGGTTGCATAAAAATCTTTTTTGAGATTCAGTGGGATACATCCAGAGCCCTTGAAACTCAGATGCGTTTCACGCTGATTAGTGCCTTCTCAGAGTGATCTCACGTAAACTCCTTTATTTAATGTACCGGTCACACTTTTACTAAGTGTGCGCTATCATTGGAAATTTAGTTTTTCTCAGAACTATAATGGAGTTCTGAGGGTTAATCGTATAGGAATTACTTCGGCATCAGTCTGGCTGGGCTGTACCAAGGTTCCGCCTGGTCATAGGTGCAGTGAGGCACCCATGACAGGCCGAGAACCAGGCCTGGTTGGACGTCTTAGGTACCAATCTTTCCCGGAGCCAATCAGTGGGCGCGTCTGGCCCTGCTGCATAGTCTGGGAAGGGATATTTAAGGTGCTGAAGTCGCGTGTTCAGGGTTCGGCATGCAGTATTGATTCCTGGTTCTGGTCCGGGGCAGCCCCGCGAGGGGTCCCGGGCCTAGGAGTGTTCACCGTCCCACAGTGCTACAGTTAGGAGAGGCGACGTATGTCTTTGCTGTGGTATTTGCTGCTGACTTTCTTCTACTCTGTTACCATTCTGTATTATGATGTACCAAGTGCGTTGTCTTTATCATACATACATTGCAAGTCTTCAGTGCCTCTGCACTGTATACTATAGATTCGAAAACCTATTTTTTAATAAAAATGTTGAGCTGTACCAGATTGATAAATGACTTACATTTTATTTCTTTCTCAGCACAGTGCAAACGTCTTGAAGGGGGTCTAGATAAGCTTAAGGAAGCTGCTGTACAATTGGCTGAGCTGAATTTAAAGCTGGCGGAACAAAAAGTCGTATTGGCTGAGAAATCAGCTGCGTGTGAAGCCTTATTGGATGAGATATCAGTTAACACAATAGTAGGTAAGTAATACACAAGATCAAAAGACAGCTAAAGTTCCCCAGGGCCAAAGCCCCCCCCGGCTATTCCCATTTAGTTAGCAAATCGCAGAACATTACCTCCGGTGGACTACAACCGTAAGTACTGAAGTCTCGGATCGTAATGAATACACAGTAGATATCTGTCCCAGTGACAATTGTCTAAATGTGAAATTTCCCCTATTTTGTAAGAATTTCTATATATTTCGAATTGTGTATGTGAGACAGGAAGTGATGGTAAACAAACTGACCGGGTTCCCCAGACAGACTCTCCTTTCCGTTTTTTTCTTTTCTTTCCCTCTTCTCTTTTTCTTACTCTTCTCTGCCCCCCCTTTTTTTTCTCCTCTCTAGTTAATTTTGTGTCCCCCCATTTTTTCTCCTCTTCCCTGTTTATGATAATTTTATCTATGGTGAAGGGGATTCATGAACCTAACAATTGACGAGAGGTCGGTCAACTTTGGCAAGGGGGGTTTATGAAACTTGATATTTTATGGTAATTTTTTTCTCATTCAACAGACCACCTCATAGATGCTAAGTACTACTGATGCCTTAGGCCATATGGGCCGAATACATTTAGTGGTGTATCTGTATAGTTATCCTACTGGACGACTCTTTTTTTTTATTGATTACTATGTTATTGATCTATATAAGATATAGTTTTCCACCTTCTTTCCTACAAGTTTTACATGTATGTATGCATCAATACTGGACCCCAAAACGGTTCACTTCAGTTGGGATCTTCTTTCTTATTCCCTCTCTTTGTGCAGCTATTCTACAGGCATACCCCACTTTTAAGTACACAATGGGGTTTATTTACTAAAGCCTGAAAGTGCAAAATCAGGCTCCCTTCTGCATAGAAACCAATCAGCTTCCAGGTTGTATTACCAAAGCTTAATTGAACAAGCTGGGGTTAAAAGCTCATTTGTTTCTATGCAGAAGTGAGCCTGATTTTGCACTTTCCAGCTTTAGTAAATAAACCCCATTGTGTACTTAAAAGTGGGGTATGCCTGTATTGTGTACACAGAGCTATATGTGAATCGTTAAGTCCCGGTTCACACAGGGGCGACCTGTCAGGCGACTTAGCCGCCTGACAAGTCGCGATCCATGCAGTGCAATGGAACCGTTGTAATACGAGCGAAACTCAAGTCACTCCGACTTAGAAAAAGCTTCCTGCACTACTTTGGGGCGACTTCAGAGCGGCTTGCATTGACTTCTATTAAATAAATAGTTTTCAAGCCGCGCTGAGGTCGCACTGTGTGGGGCGGCTTCAGAGTCGGACGACTTTGAAGACGCCCTTTGTGAAATGGCACTTATTGCTCTGTTTTGTTTTCTTCTTAATTGTACACAAAAAATTCAATAAAAACTATTGAAATGAAAAAACTGACAGGGTAATAATTATTCCCCACACTATCCAAAACTAAAAAAAAAAAAAGGCTTTAGATATACAAATTCAATCTCCGCTATGAATGCCATATTGTGTTATTGATTAATACAGCTGAAGAGAAGAAAAAACTTGCTGAAGAAAAGGCTGCAGAAATAGAGGAGCAGAACAAAGTGATTGCTGTAGAGAAGAAGGAAGCAGAGAGTGCCTTGGCAGAGGCTTTACCTATATTGGAGGCGGCAAAAATTGAACTGCAGAAATTGGACAAGTCTGATGTCACAGAGATAAGGTAAAACGAAGCTCACCTTGAATTTTTGTAAATTTCAATTTTGTGTCCTATTTATCAGAACAATCGTTGAAGGAAACAAATAAAGACTGTTACTTTATTGAGGGATACAGCACGTTTTGTTATAGAGCCTGCCAGAAAAATGCTGTAGTGTATTACTCTATGAAGGTGTAATATTCCTTGTTGCTTTATTTTTAAGGGTTGTGAATTATTTTTTGTGGTTTTGGGAATCATATTCAAAGAAGTATAGGAACGAGGGATTACCAGTCTTCTATCTAGCAAAGTGGTCATGATGAGATAGGTCTTCCATCCCACACTGAGAGGAGAAGAGTTAGTGCTGACTGCTGATGCACACAAAGAAAAGTGAGATTACAATGGGGCAGCTGTTTTATATTTGTATGGAAGCATGGTATTGGACCAGGGGAGGGATGGCAGCCTTAGGCCTGGGGGGTAAGTCCAGTCAAGTGGCCCATTGAACCACCGAATCAGCTCACCATCCTTCTACACCACATTCCCTGCACAGAGAGAGAGATAGAGAGAGAGAGGGGGAGACTGCTCCATATTGCCCCAGAGAGAGAGAGGCCACTTGGCACTGCCTGCACAAAGAGAGAGAGACCATTTAACACTGCCTGCCCAGAGAGAGCGAGACCGCTTGACACTGCCTGCCCAGAGAGAGCGAGACCGCTTGACACTGCCTGCACAGAGAGAGAGAGGCCACTTGGCACTGCCTGCACAAAGAGAGAGAAACCATTTAACACTGCCTGCCCAGAGAGAGCGAGACCGCTTGACACTGCCTGCCCAGAGAGAGCGAGACCGCTTGACACTGCCTGCACAGAGAGAGAGAGGCCACTTGGCACTGCCTGCACAAAGAGAGAGAGACCATTTAACACTGCCTGCCCAGAGAGAGCGAGACCGCTTGACACTGCCTGCCCAGAGAGAGCGAGACCGCTTGACACTGCCTGCACAGAGAGAGAGAGGCCACTTGGCACTGCCTGCACAGAGAGAGAGAGAGGCCACTTGGCACTGCCTGCACAGAGAGAGAGAGAGAGAGAGAGGCCACTTGGCACTGCCTGCACAGAGAGAGAGAGAGAGGCCACTTGGCACTGCCTGCACAGAGAGAGAGAGAGAGAGAGAGGCCACTTGGCACTGCCTGCACAGAGAGAGAGGCCACTTGGCACTGCCTGCACAGAGAAAGAGAGAGAGAGAGAGGGGGGGGCCACTTGGCACTGCCTGCACAGAGAGAGAGAGAGAGAGGCCACTTGGCACTGCCTGCACAGAGAGAGAGAGAGGGGCCACTTGGCACTGCCTGCACAGACAGAGAGAGAGAGACCACTTGGCACTGCCTGCACAGAGAGAGAGAAAGGCCACTTGGCACTGCCTGCACAGAGAGAGAGAGAGAGAGGCCACTTGGCACTGCCTGCACAGAGAGAGAGAGAGGCCACTTGGCACTGCCTGCACAGAGAGAGAGAGAGAGAGAGAGAGGCCACTTGGCACTGCCTGCACAGAGAGAGAGAGAGAGGCCACTTGGCACTGCCTGCACAGAGAGAGAGACCACTTGGCACTGCCTGCACAGAGAGAGAGAGAGAGAGAGAGAGGCCACTTGGCACTGCCTGCAGAGAGAGAGAGAGAGAGAGGCCACTTGGCACTGCCTGCACAGAGAGAGAGAGAGAGAGAGAGAGAGGCCACTTGGCACTACCTGCACAGAGAGAGAGAGAGAGAGAGAGGGGGGCACTTGGCACTGCCTGCACAGAGAGAGAGGGGGGCCACTTGGCACTGCCTGCAGAGAGAGAGAGAGAGAGGCCACTTGGCACTTCCTGCAGAGAGAGAGAGAGGCCACTTGGCACTGCCTGCAGAGAGAGAGAGAGGCCACTTGGCACTGCCTGCACAGAGAGAGAGAGAGGCCACTTGGCACTGCCTGCACAGAGAGAGAGAGAGGCCACTAGGCACTGCCTGCACACAGAGAGAGAGAGAGGCCACTTGGCACTGCCTGCACACAGAGAGAGAGAGAGTCCACTTGGCACTGCCTGCACAGAGAGAGAGAGTCCACTTGGCACTGCCTGCACAGAGAGAGAGAGGCCACTTGGCACTGCCTGCACAGAGAGACCACTTGACACTGCCTGCAGAGAGAGAGAGACCGCTTGACACTGCCTGCACACAGAGAGAGAGACCGCTTGACACTGCCTGCACAGAGAGAGAGAGAGAGAGAGCATTTGACACTGCATGCACGGGGAGAGAGAGATACCGCTTGACACTGCCTGCACAGAGAGAGACCGCTTGACACTGCCTGCACAGAGAGAGAGAGAGAGAGAGAGAGAGAGAGGCCACTTGGCACTGCCTGCAGAGAGAGAGAGAGAGAGGCCACTTGGCACTGCCTGCACAGAGAGAGAGAGAGAGAGAGAGAGGCCACTTGGCACTACCTGCACAGAGAGAGAGAGAGAGAGGGGGGCACTTGGCACTGCCTGCACAGAGAGAGAGGGGGGCCACTTGGCACTGCCTGCAGAGAGAGAGAGAGAGAGGCCACTTGGCACTTCCTGCAGAGAGAGAGAGAGGCCACTTGGCACTGCCTGCAGAGAGAGAGAGAGGCCACTTGGCACTGCCTGCACAGAGAGAGAGAGAGGCCACTTGGCACTGCCTGCACAGAGAGAGAGAGAGGCCACTTGGCACTGCCTGCACACAGAGAGAGAGAGAGAGGCCACTTGGCACTGCCTGCACACAGAGAGAGAGAGGCCACTTGGCACTGCCTGCACAGAGAGAGAGAGGCCACTTGGCACTGCCTGCACAGAGAGAGAGAGGCCACTTGGCACTGCCTGCACAGAGAGACCACTTGACACTGCCTGCAGAGAGAGAGAGAGACCGCTTGACACTGCCTGCACACAGAGAGAGAGACCGCTTGACACTGCCTGCACAGAGAGAGAGAGAGAGAGAGCATTTGACACTGCATGCACGGGGAGAGAGAGATACCGCTTGACACTGCCTGCACAGAGAGAGACCGCTTGACACTGCCTGCACAGAGAGAGACCGCTTGACACTGCCTGCACAGAGAGAGACCGCTTGACACTGCCTGCACAGAGAGAGAGACCGCTTGACACTGCCTGCAAAGAGAGAGAGACCGCTTGACACTGCCTGCACAGAGAGAGAGACCGCTTGACACTGCCTGCCCAGAGAGAGAGAGAGAGACCGCTTGACACTGCCTGCACAGAGAGAGAGACCGCTTGACACTGCCTGCAAAGAGAGAGAGACCGCTTGACACTGCCTGCAAAGAGAGAGAGGCCGCTTGACACTGCCTGCACAGAGAGAGAGACCGCTTGACACTGCCTGCACAGAGAGAGAGATACCGCTTGACACTGCCTGCACAGAGAAAGAGACCGCTTGACACTGCCTGCACAGAGAGAGAGAGAGAGAGAACGCTTGACACTGCACAGAGAGAGAGAGACCAATTGGCACTGCACAGTAAGAGAGATACCGCTTGACACTGCACAGAGAGAGCGAGAGATAGCTTGACATTGCCTGCACAGAGAGATACCGCTTGACGCTGCCTGCACAGAGAGAGAGACCACTCCACATTGCCTGCAGTGCGAAGCGGTCACTCTCTGTGGGGGCAGTGCGAAGGGGTCACTCTCTGTGAGGGCAGTGCGAAGCGGTCACTCTCTGTGAGGGCAGTGTGAAGGGGTCACTTTCTGTGGGTGCACTGTGAAGGGGTCATTTTCTGTGGGTGCACTGTGAAGGGGTCACTTTCTGTGGGTGCACTGCGAATCGGTCACTTTCTGTAGGTGCAGTGCGAAGTGGTCACTTTCTATAGGTGCAGTGCGAAGCGGTCACTTTCTGTGGGTGCAGTGCGAAGCGGTCACTTTCTGTGGGTGCAGTGCGAAGCGGTCACTTTCTGTGGGTGCAGTGCGAAGCGGTCACTTTCTGTGGGGGCAGTGCGAAGCGGTCACTTTCTGTGGGTGCAGTGCGAAGCGGTCACTTTGTGTGGGTGCAGTGCGAAGCGATCACTCTCTGTGGTGGCAGTGCGAAGCGATCACTCTCTGTGGTGGCAGTGCGAAGGGGTCACTCTCTGTGGTGGCAGTGCGAAGGGGTCACTCTCTGTGGTGGCAGTGCGAAGGGGTCACTTTCTGTGGTGGCAGTGCGAAGGGGTCACTCTCTGTGGTGGCAGTGCGAAGGGGTCACTTTCTGTGGTGGCAGTGCGAAGGGGTCACTCTCTGTGGTGGCAGTGCAAAGCAGTCACATTCTGTGGGTGCAGTGCGAAGCGGTCACTTTCTGTGGTGGCAGTGCGAAGGGGTCACTCTCTGTGGTGGCAGTGCGAAGGGGTCACTCTCTGTGGGGGTGAAAGTTTCCCAGCCATCAGAATACAGTGATCACTGCTGGCAGCTATAGCAGCCAGCAGTGATCGTCAAAAAAAAAAAGAAAGACATGCTGGTTGTACTGAAGTCAGTTGATAGATTGAACCAGTCTGCACATAGATAGATCGAAATTCTGCAGAAATGTAAATCTGTCTATGGTGGCTTAAGTTCACCTGTCTCTGGGTTTAATAACATCCTCAAATTTTCTAAAAGGGGGGCTCCACTTAGGTGTAGAAATTCACTTCGAACTCCAGTTCAAAGTGAACTGTGCAATTACCTGGAGGACTGGCATTTAGGGGGTTAAAACAGGCAGGGATGAAATGTGATATCACCTCCTCTGTCTGTCACTTTTCAGTGGAGTGGCAGTGCCTGCTGAAAGTGAATACAAGCCTGTGGGCTCACACTGCTGTACTGGCAGTCTTCCTGCATGTTGCCCCCGGTCCCATAGAGGTTGCACATTTTTGCTGCATTTTCTGGAACTGCACCAAAGATCCAGCATGCAGGACGTTTTTTGCACTTTCAGAACATGCAGTAAAAATGTGCAACCTCTATGGGACCGGGGGCAACATGCAGGAGGACTGCCAATACACCAGCACTGCAGACAAACCTCAGCATGTCAGTGTGAGCCCACATCATACCACCTAGGGCAAGCAAGGCAGTGTCAGAGGCTGCTAGGAAGAAAAAAAAAAACAATTTAGCTGCAGAGAGGGGGAAGGAGGAGAAGTTCACTTACTTGGACTTTCCCAGCCTCCAAGGAGACTCACTGTATTCGAGCCGACTGCTCAGATTTAACTTTCCCGCCCACACATCCTCTTCACAGACAGCACATGGGCTGCCCAGAGTGTGGGCGGGGAAAGAGAGAGAGCAGGTTCAGTCTCTGCCAGCCAATCATGTGGAGGAGTGAGGGGCTGGGCGGGCAGGTGCTGTGTAACACAGACTGTCGGCCCTGAGACATCGCTGGCTCACAGTACTAGATAGAGATGCCGCACTCGGCCAGCTGAAAAACTGCACATGTGCGGTTCTGAGCTGGCAACACAGCGCGACCTTTGTAGAGCATATGAGAGCAGCCCAGGGGGCAGAGATTGCATCTCTGCCCCCCGGCCCAGCCCGCCCCTGTACTGGACTAGTAGTGAATCAGGATTATTAGTGAATCTGTGCAACGTGCAATATCCCATAGCAATCTTTAATTTCAGATTACATTAGTAAAAGGGAAAGATGGGAGGGAAAGGTGTACTTTTCATTAAAGTAAGTGTACTTTCTATTAGGCCCCTTTCACACTGGGGCGGTTTTCAGGCGGTACAGCGCTAAAAATAGCGCCTGTACACCGCCTGAAAAAAACGGCCCCATTCACTCCAGTGTGAAAGCCGGCGGGCTTTCACACTGGATCGGTGCGCTAGCAGGATGGTAAAAAAAGTCCTGCTAGCAGCATTTTTGGAGCGGTATAGGAGCGGTGTATTCACCGCTCCTATACCGCTCCTACCTATTAATTTCAACCCTTTTTCGGCCCGCTCGCGGGGGGTAAAACCGCCCTGCGATCGGCCGAATACCGCGGCTAAAACGACGGTAAAGCAGCGCTAAATATAGCGCTGCTTTACCGTTGCCGCGGCTCCCACCCCAGTGTGAAAGGGGCCTTAAAGTAACCCCAGGATGTCCACCCCTTATGGCATCTTCAGATTAAGGTGGCTAGAAACAGAGGGAGGCCGGATGTACAGGCAGCATATGACTAACCTGTGTGGCAGACAGATGTTACCCCTGATATCAGACTACAGGAATACACCTGCTTTACCTCTCAGAAATAATATTGTAGCCCAGTCTGGCTGAAAATAGCCTGATCAAGCAGCTGTAATGCGTTCTGCAATGGCCAGCTTTATACTATAACGGGTCCCTGCATGATCCAGGCCTAATCAGTTTTTAGCTACATCTCTCTAATATACTGAGGCATGTGTGATCTGTTGTTCTATTTATCTGACCATGATTATGTCTTTTTCTCTTTTCTATCTGATATATGGCTGAGCTCCCTTTGAAATAGATGAATGTTTTACGACTTAGCAAAAGTATATAATATAACGTTAATAGTGTATACCTGAACTCAATACATGTATAAACAACAATATGAATGCAAGCATAAATATATATATATATATATATATATATATATATATATATATATATATATATATACACACACACACACACACACACACACACACACACACACACACACACACACACACAACAAAAAATGGTATATGTATAATACAGTCCCCAAGTGCAAACATGAATAATGAAAATCAATAAGTGCCAAAAAATTCAGTTCCACACCACCGTGAGTGAGTCCTTCACCACTATCTCTACTCACCAGATCTCACTCACCAGATCTGCGGATACAAAGCATTCCATCCACTCAATCAGGGATGTTTGGATAAGTTTGGTATGTTCAAAAAACCCAATCGCTCTTTAAACCATCCAGGGATCCTGTACACTCTCTCTAGGTCACTCATGCAATAAAAGAGGTACCATCATAGCGCAACATGTTTATTGTAGAATTTTTAAAATGTGTAACAAATGTCTACTTATATTTAAATGTAAAACTGCACATTTTAGAGTGGCCAGCCTAAGGCACACCTGTGCAATAATCATGCTGTCTAATCATCATCTTGATATGCCACACCTGTCAGGTGGATGGATTATCTCAGCAAAGGAGAAGTGCTCACTAACACAGATTTAGCCCTGGTTCACATTGATGTTACTTTGAAATCGTGCTACTTCAAGGGAACTGGGCACGATATCAAAGTAGCAAGGTCAGCACAGTTTCAGGTGCTACTTGATAGACATCTGTGTGGCTTCATGGACAGATGTCTATTGAAGTCGCACCTGAAATTGGCAAAAGTAGGAACTACTTTTGCAAATCGGTTCGGCGCCGTTATCCAATCATATGAAAAGCATCCACACATGATTGAGTATTCAAAGGGAACAGGATTTTTCTTTTCACCTGATTGAAATAAATATTCACATGATATTTATTATGATGAAGATTCTCAACACCTTTAATAAATCAGCTATCTTGATATGCCTTCAAAGATTTAAGCAGCATTAACATACTCCTGGCTTCAGTACCATTTGCAATATTTTTTTAAAACTGTGTTTTATACAGTAACTTGAGATGTATGTATGGATTATGCATATGTATATGTAAACTGTTGGCGCTATTAAATCCTTTATAAAAATAATAATAACCTTTGCAATCACCAATAATGTAACTTACCGTATATACTCGAGTATAAGCCGAGTTTTTCAGCACAAATTTTTTTGTGCTGAAAATGCCCCCCTAGGCTTATACTCGAGTCAAGCACTTTTCTGCAGCAGAAAATTAAATTTTCTGACTTGAATTTGGGGCCCCGTATATTGGGGCCACTTTGTGCTAGGAACCCCAAATTTGGTGTGCAAACCCAGTGGAACCAGCACTACAACATATCCAAGTGGCCCCCGAGATGCAGGGCCCCAAAGTCGGTTTGGAAAATGTCATTCTCTGCTGCAGAAAAGTGCTTGACATTTTCCAAACTGACTTTGGGGCCCCGTATCTCGGGGCCACTTGGTGATAGGAACCCCATCAACCCCATATGTTGTAGTGCTAGTTCCACTGGGTTTGCACACCAAATTTGGGGTTCCTAGCACCAAGTGGCCCCAAGATACGGGGCCCCAAAATCAGTCAACTGTGTCCATCTGCAGCAATGTCATTTCAGGACCCTTTGGGTCCAGAGACCCCAAATTGTGGCTGCAGATAGGGGACATCTAGGAACCCTTAACTACCAAGTTTGAAGTTCGGGGACCTATGCCTGCAAATGGGCACAGTGAGGCATGCAAATGGCACAGTGAGGCTGCAAATGGGCATTGTTGACCCTCTTTTCCACTTACAGTAGCTGCGCATTTCTCACCCTAGGCTTATCCTCGAGTCAATACATTTTCCCATTTTTTTGTGGTAAAATTAGGTGCCTCGGCTTCAATTCGGGTCGGCTTATACTTGAGTATATACGGTAATAGCTTTTACGTATATATGCCACTGTGTGTCAACATTAAATAATGGCAACAACCAAAAACAAAATAAAAATGTGAATACAATCGCTTACCTACGAAGGATCCTGCACCATTTTGGTGCGAATGCGATGCAATTTCATGTGATGTGATGTGCACAGCAATGCGATGTCTGGTATCGCATAAGTGTGAACCCAACCTGAGTTTCCACCAAAAAAGAAACAATCTTTTATATAGACAGTCACTCAAATGTGTGAAAAAAAGTGTTTAAACACTGTGATCCAGTAAGTTGAAATTTCACACATGAGATCAAGCTCCTCTTTTCCACCACAAGTTGTGAATCCCTCCACCTCGGTTGTAAAACAAAAATGCACTTACTGGCTCCTTTTGCCTCTCCTATTATTAAACGCACTTTTTATGGACATCACTCCTCTGGTTTGCAGACCATTTCTCCCTCTCCTTGTCCCCACTGTTGCGTCACAATACACACAACTGGTTGACACTTCTGACACCCGCTTCTCTACACATATCCTCCCGTCATGAAATCAGGGAAATCACACATAATATAAAATCTTTATTGATTTATTTAAAAAAATATAAAAAAATTGCACTCACATATTTTTAGTGCCCATCCACACTATTTATGACACTCCAAATTAGCAGATGTCTATATGCTGTGTCCTCCTCCCCGCTCCCTGCTGCTTGTCTGTGCACCAATGTCCATCAGTGTGTTACACTTACACTGCTACCCTGGGCTTGCAGAAGCTTTGCCCGCTGTTTGGGTAATGTTGCCAGACTATGCCACAACGCGTTTCGTCCTAATGGACTTTGTCAAGGGTTTCCAGCAACTTGCATGAAAAAATGCCAGTAAATGTTGGTGAACCTAAATGTGCAATTGTATTAATAAATGTGGTCCAAATTGTTGATAAAATAAGTGTTTTGCGCTGGAAAGAATGATGAGGCAATAGAGACTGTGTCAGGTCACCCTGGGGCTAGGAGACAGATGCACACCGTAGGGATCAGGAGTGCACCGCAAGGTAGTGGACCCTATGGCTGACTGCAGCGGACGGGAGTCAAGGTGGTATGGAAGACAGGGCCGCAGGAAACCAAGACGGATCCCACCGAGAGCATACGATTCCCTTGGGCGCGGAGTCTAAGAGCCAGCTGGTGTTCTCCAGAGCCTCTAGTGGTGAGGATGGACTGGGCTGCAACTGGCTCCAGGTCGCGACCCCCAGGGTCCCCCAGCTCACACCCACAGTAGGCAACAGGAGGACAGGGATAGTGAGGGATAAGCCAAGGTCTGAGCCACAAGCAGACAAGGACAGCAAGGTACACGCCAAAGGTTCAGGGTCACAGGCAACCAGGGATAGTCAGGGACACGCCAGAAGGTCAGGGTCACAGGCAAACAGGGATAGTCAGGGACATGCCAAAGTCGGTAACAGAACAACAGCAGCGCACACGGCAGGTAACAGAAAGCCAAACACACAAAGGTTGATCAGCAGGGTTGGCCTGCAGTGCACAGGTTAATAGAGACTGATTGATGCCCACAACAAAGTGGCCGGTACTAAGGGCTTGTCACCACCAGTCTTCAAATGAATGAAAAGTAAAGATTACATTCAGAAAAAAGAGTATGCAAGGTAAAAAATGTCACAGATTACATAGTAACCCAGGTTTAAAAAAAGCCTTTGTCGTTTTTGCTAGACAACTTGGTCTGCATATAAATGTGGGCAAAATATATATGAAAGCATGTCAAATTAAAATAAAGAAATATACTTAATACAATCATTACTATGTAATCATTGCTATGTAATTGCTGTGTATTAATGGCATACAGTTTTAAGAATTCAATATTTTCCTTTTAGGTGCCCTTAAAATTCAATGCCTTTTTTTGCTTTCTTGTCAATCTTGTGCAATTAAAATTCTGACCACTTCTAGTTCAACTCAGGTATAGCATTCTTACAGGTTGCTTGTAGTGTGTATTACATGACATGCATTAAGGCCTCTTTCTTACTTAATGCACATCAAAGGAGGATGTAAGTACTGGTCTCGCCACCAAGTGAGGTTCTTTCTGATGTGAAGTGTTGTGAGGTGTTAATGTGAGTGGCCGTGTTGTGGATTGTAAAAAAACAATAGGTACACTCCTTGTGCAAGTCTTCCCGTAGGCATTGCAGCACATGTTGAGTAAATATTGAATGATGTATTCATTTATAGCACTGGCAAATAGACAAGGCTGATTTCTCAGAAGCCTTTTTAAAATAGCTATATAAAATATACGATATACAGAGTTGTATTGTTTGTCTAAAATTTGCGTGTTTTTTTTTTTGCTTTTTTATGTGTATAAATGAAAGCCATTTAAACAGTACTCCTTATCTGTCACACAACCTATTCCCATTTATTTTGGTGGTTCATACAGTACAGTAGCATGATATTTGAGTGTGAGTAGTGTGCCGTGGTCTATGCTATATTCAAATCCTAAGTAGTTTTATCTGAACAGGCAATTTGTTTGTCATTTTATTAAGGACCTTTGCCAAGCCACCAAGAGCAGTTCAGGTTGTATGTGAGTGCATCCTTGTGATGAGAGGCTATAAGGAGATCAGCTGGAAAAGTGCAAAGGGAATGATGTCTGAACCAAATTTTCTGAGAACACTTATGGATATAGACTTCGATGCCATCACACAGAATCAAGTCAGGACTGTTAGAGGTGATATTACTATAAATATACAGTATATACTATTATATATAATTATACTATATGTATTATATATCATTTTCTATTAATGAGCTTACTAAACTATTTATCTCTCACCTCTGTTTTTTTTTTTTTTAGGTTTCTTGAGAAACCCTACTGCAAAATTAGAGGACATGGAAGCTGTCAGTAAGGCAGGCTCAGGAATGCTGAAGTTTGTAGAGGCAGTGATGAGTTACTGTGATGTGGCTAAAGAAATTAAGCCAAAGAGAGAAAAGGTAGAGTATCCTATCTGCAGTGTGCATATGGTGAAGGTTTAATTGTAATAATTATAGTGTAGTGAATTGATGCCAGTAGATAGCGTGTTTTGAGTTCTTACACTAAATTGTTAAAAAGATGGGAGCTCCACACTAGTTCATGCAGTTAATAAAAGATCTTATTCTACAATAATAGCCAACACTTTTCAGGGGGTTCAGCGCCATCTCCCTTCACCAGGGCTAAATGCAGCACAATAAAGAAAATAAAAATTAATTGAATGTGCTATTGAAATAAAATTTTCACCACATGTCGGTAACAATCCATGCAATCCATACATACAAACAACAAAACAATTAAGTTCAGAAATGAAGTTATGTGTAATAAAATGGAATGACGCAGGGAAAAGTATTGAACACGCTAACTGAAATGTATTTAATACTTTGTACAAAATCCTTTTGTTGGTAATGACAGCTTCAACATGCCTCCTGTGTTGAGAAACTAGTCGCATGCATTGCTCAGGTGGGATTTTGGACCTTTCTTCCACACAAACAGTTTTAAAAGCTTGAAGGTTCCATGGGCCTCTTCTATAAACTCTGATCTCTAGTTCTTTCTATAGATTTTCTATTGGATTCAAGTCAGGTGATTGGCATGGCCATTCTAGCAGCTTTCTTTTCTTTCTTTGAAACCAATTAAGAGTTTCCTTGGCTTTGTGTTTGGGATCATTGTCTTGCTGAAATATCCACCCTTGTTTCATCTTCATCATCATCCTGGTAGATGGCAGCAGATTTTTATACATTGTTGGTACATTTTTCCATTCATCCTTCCTTCAAACTTCACTGTTGGTATGGTGTTTTTGGGGTGTTGTGCAGTGCCATTTGACCTCCAAACATGGTGTGTATTATGGCAGGGCTCAAAATTTCAAGTCCTGAGCTACTAGCCAGGCCTTAAGGGTTACTCGCCACCAGTTGCCCCGCCCAACCCCTACCCTGCCCCGCCCCTAAACCCGCCCTCATAAATTATCTCATTAAATGACACCTTTAATGTTTTATGCAATTAAGTTATAAAAATATTAACAACCTTAATGTTAATGCAGCCTGTGTCCCCCCCATGTGCAGCCTGTGTCCCCCCCCCCATGTGCAGCCTGTGTCCCCCCCATGTGCAGCCTGTGTCCCCCCCCATGTGCAGCCTGTGTCCCCCCCCCCCATGTGCAGCCTGTGTCCCCCCCCCATGTGTCCCCCCCCATGTGCAGCCTGTGTCCCCCCCCCCCATGTGCAGCCTGTGTCCCCCCCCATGTGCAGCCTGTGTCCCCCCCCCCCATGTGCAGCCTGTGTCCCCCCCCATGTGCAGCCTGTGTCCCCCCCCCCATGTGCAGCCTGTGTCCCCCCCCCATGTGCAGCCTGTGTCCCCCCCCATGTGCAGCCTGTGTCCCCCCCCCCCCCATGTGCAGCCTGTGTCCCCCCCAGCCTGTGTCCCCCCCCCCCCCATGTGCAGCCTGTGTCCCCCCCCCCTGTGCAGCCTGTGTCCCCCCCCATGTGCAGCCTGTGTCCCCCCCCCCATGTGCAGCCTGTGTCCCCCCCCCCCCCCCCCCCCATGTGCAGCCTGTGTCCCCCCCCCCATGTGCAGCCTGTGTCCCCCCCCCCCATGTGCAGCCTGTGTCCCCCCCATGTGCAGCCTGTGTCCCCCCCCTGTGCAGCCTGTGCCCCCCCCCCCCCAGCCTGTGTCCCCCCCCCCCAGTGCCCCCCCTGTGTCCCCCCCCCCATGTGCAGCCTGTGTCCCCCCCCCCCCCAGCCTGTGTCCCCCCCCATGTGCAGCCTGTGTCCCCCCCCCATGTGCAGCCTGTGCAGCCTGTGTCCCCCCCCCATGTGCAGCCTGTGTCCCCCAGGTGCAGCCAGTGTCCCCCCCTGTGCAGCCAGTGTCCCCCCCCCCATGTGCAGCCAGTGTCCCCCCCCCATGTGCAGCCAGTGTCCCCCCCCCATGTGCAGCCAGTGTCCCCCCCCCCCATGTGCAGCCAGTGTCCCCCCCCCCCATGTGCAGCCAGTGTCCCCCCCCCCCCATGTGCAGCCAGTGTCCCCCCCCCATGTGCAGCCAGTGTCCCCCCCCCCATGTGCAGCCAGTGTCCCCCCCCCCCCATGTGCAGCCAGTGTCCCCCCCCCCCCCCCCAGCCAGTGTCCCCCCCCCCATGTGCAGCCAGTGTCCCCCCCCCCCTTGTGCAGCCAGTGTCCCCCCCCCCATGTGCAGCCAGTGTCCCCCCCCCCCCCTGTGCAGCCAGTGTCCCCCCCCCCATGTGCAGCCAGTGTCCCCCCCCCATGTGCAGCCAGTGTCCCCCCCCCCCCCCCCCCATGTGCAGCCAGTGTCCCCCCCCCCATTTGCAGCCAGTGTCCCCCCCCCCCATTTGCAGCCAGTGTCCTCCCCCCCCATTTGCAGCCAGTGTCCCCCCCCCCATGTGCAGCCAGTGTCCCCCCCCCCCCCCCATTTGCAGCCAGTGTCCCCCCCCCATGTGCAGCCAGTGCCCCCCCCCCATTTGCAGCCAGTGTCCCCCCCCATGTGCAGCCAGTGTCCCCCCCCCCCATTTGCAGCCAGTGTCCCCCCCCCCCCCATTTGCAGCCAGTGTCCCCCCCCCCATTTGCAGCCAGTGTCCCCCCCCCCCCCCCATTTGCAGCCAGTGTCCCCCCCCCCATGTGCAGCCAGTGTCCCCCCCCCATGTGCAGCCAGTGTCCCCCCCCCCCATGTGCAGCCAGTGTCCCCCCCCATTTGCAGCCAGTGTCCCCCCCCCATGTGCAGCCAGTGTCCCCCCCCCCCATGTGCAGCCAGTGTCCCCCCCCCCCATTTGCAGCCAGTGTCCTCCCCCCCCCATTTGCAGCCAGTGTCCCCCCCCCCCATTTGCAGCCAGTGTCCTCCCCCCCCCCCCCCAAGTTGAGCCAGTGTCCCCCCCCCCCATTGCAGTGCAGTCCCAGTGTCCCCCCCCCCATGTGCAGCCAGTGTCCCCCCCCCATGTGCAGCCAGTGTCCCCCCCCCCATTTGCAGCCAGTGTCTCCCCCCCTTTTGCAGCCTGTGTCCCCCCCCCATGTGCTGCCTACCTGTGGAGGAGAAGAGAGGAGAGCTGCCACTGGTAGATCACAGCAGGGAACATTCAGACTTTTTTTTCATAAGCTGTGAGTGTTCCCCCGCGGCGCGCCGTCACATAAGCCCCTCCCCTTGTCCGGGGAAGTTTGATACATGTCACCCGTCCTAGGATTGGACGGGTGATCTGTCTATCAAAGTCCCGGAAAAGGGGAGGACCTTATGTGACGGCGCACGGCGGGGGATCACTCACAGCTTATGAAACAAAAGTCTGAATGTTCCCTGCTGTGATCTACCAGTGGCGGCTCTCCTCTCTTCTCCTCGCCAACCCTCTCCTCGCCAGCCCTCAAAGATCACTCGCAAAATGCGAGTGTGTTTGTTTCTTGTGTGACACCTTAGTAATGAGACACCTTTTTATAGGCCATCGGTTGAGACTGAACCAGCTGATATTAATTTTCAATAACAAGGGACAGGACTTCTTTCTAATTACTGATACATTTCATCTGTTGTCTTGGCTTTCCATGCCTTTTTTCACCTACCTTTCTTCATATGTTCAATACTTTTTCCCTGTGTCATTCCATTTTATTACACATAATTTCATTTCTGAATTTATTCGTTTTGGTTTCTTTGTATGTATGGATTGCATGGGTTGTTACCAAGATGTGGCGAAAATTTCATGTCAATAGCACCTTTAGAATTATATATTACCTATAAAAATGGTGATCTGTTCAATACTTATCCACTGTATATCCAAAACTGGTTTGGAGGCACTCACACATCTTGCAGAGGAGGTAGATACAAAACAGCAGTGTTTTTATCGTCAACGTTTCGATGAAGCTCAGTCCAATTTTCTCAAGACAACTTGAAGAATAAAAATACTGCTGTTTTTGATCTTTCTTCTCTGCAAGACCCGTGAGTGCCTCTAAACCATTTTTTGGAGTTATATGGATTTCTTTGTAGGTGAGCACCTAGACATTTAGTTTAAGCATAGAGTGCTGTGGCTACCCTTGAAATTATATATGTATGTATATATATCTATATATCTATATAGATAGATAGATATATATAGATATATAATTTCCTCAGTGTACTAGAATAAAATACAGTTCATATACAATCCAGCATTTGCTATAGATAGATATATGTGTGTGTATATGTATATCATATACAAATTGATTACCTATAGTGTCATACTGATTACTTTGTAATCTAGGTGGCAAAACTAGAAAGGAACTATCACATGAGTAAGCGTGAACTGGAGAAGATTCAGGCTGAACTCACTGCCATCCAGAGTGAACTGAAAAACCTGGGAGAGCGCTATGAGGCTGCCATAACAGAGAAGCAGAAACTCCAAGAGGAAGCAGAAATAATGGAACGCAGGCTGATTGCAGCAGATAAACTCATCTCTGGCTTGGGATCCGAGAATATAAGGCAAGTATTATCATGGATCTGTGGTGTAAATTGTCTAACAAGGATTAGGATAAGCAAAGCCTGAGTCTATGAAAATGATGTTGCTGTACAAATGCATATAAATGTACCGCTTTCCAGCCCAGAGGCCATATGTATATGGCCTCGTCAGGAAGCTGTTATATCAGGATCATGGCTGCCATGAACCTGGTATCCTTTTTTAGAGCTGGCGATTGGCTTTATTGTTTATGTGACATGTTTGCAATCTATTTACTAGATGCAACATCATCTTTTATATTTTACCCCCCCCCCCCCCCCCCCAAAAAAAATGGGTATTATATTGTATTGCTCTGCACTAACATTAATTTAAAGTGTTTTACCCTAAAAAAACTACAAAAATGATCCTGTTCCCTTTAAGCACGTTATGTGTATTAGGTATGTTAGGTATATTAGTGCTTGTGCTGTGTAATTTGGCCCCCTGTATCTAAAATACCTGTCTGATCCTGCCTGGCTCTGTCCTGCCCCCCTGTAAACTGACTACGGTTTATCATGGCTGCTGAGCCCTGACACCGTGGTCAGTTTACGTGCCTCCATGTTCCGCAGCTATCCTCTGTCCTCCTCTTCCCCCCCCCCCCCCTCCCTGCCTGTCTGTGCGTGATGATACAATCCCATCTGTTAAATAGGGACATGTGCCCCACTGCATGTGTTTTATTAAAAATATGCCAATTTCTACCTGATTTCAGATATTAATCATAATATAGTGGCTTTACAACCACTTGAAATGTATTTTGGAAATGAAAATAAAAATTTGCGTTTGATAAATGGCTGTGCAAATATCATGTGACATAAAAATTGCAGTAGCCACCATTTTATTAGTCAAAACAACCCTCTACGCAATCAGTTGCTTTCTAAATTTACAAAAAAAAAAACTGGACAAAAAACCTCCAGTTGCCACTCACACTGATAAGTGTTCCCACACCCATATTAACCAAATACATTATAAAGTGCAGCACAACCAAATGAACAAACAAAATATCCCTTATGTGTTGACAATTATTATCACACTTCTAATATATACTGTACATATGGTCTTTAGACTAAGTGTAAGAAAACACTATTACATAAATCAACAAACATAGAATTGCAAAATCGAAATCCCTCTATACCAAACCACAATTAAATGTGCATATATGGTCCACAGTATTTCATTGATATCCATATTGTACCCCCAAAACAGTGTTTAAACACTACAATGATTATTAATAGTATTTTTTTTACCAACGCCGTGAAAATAAATTTTCACATATGTGCTTGTGAATGCTTTTCATCCAATATGTGCCACATGTACATGTAACTGGAGATGTTGACTTATGTATATACTGTATATATAGGTCACAATGCACTTTTTCCTTCAACGGGCTTCAAACACCTCCCTAGGATATCTCTGATTTTACCACCAGACCACTCTCTTTATAAATCTTCCAATATGCTATAGCAGAAGAAGTTACACCTTTTTCCAGGTGGTGAGCTCTTTCTTCAACTCAAAATAAAAAAACCACCATCATGCTTTTCATTCAATTGCTTGATAACATCATAGTCTCCAACTGACGTGTTTCATCACACGGTCATGTGACTTCCTCAAGGGAATGGTAACGGTGGGATGAAACATGCCATATTTAGCCACCATTTTATTCTCCAGGGCCTCTGCTTTCAGAAAATATACATAATTTTGGGGTTCTAAATAATTTTCAAGAAAAAATTTAGATTTTAACATGTTTGTCAAACAATTAAAATTGTCCTAGTAGGCAATTGGTTAATGCTCTGTGCAAATGTTGTTATTATTTTTGTGTTACTAGTAAAAGTATTTTTTGTATAATAATCCACAGTTTATACACTTATACAAACAGAGGTGATTATAATTTTTGTTACAACATGATTTAATTGGATTTAGCATGTCAGTGTTTCTGGCCCTGAAAGTAAGTATTATTCAGTGAGAAATATGGGGAGGTTGTTGGCATTGCTCCATGACATATCTCCTGATTCTCATAGCAGTTCAATAAAGTTGTCCTGTCATTAGCAGTAGTATAGTAAAGAGCTGCACTATTATTATTATTACTATTTTATCTCCACCCCTCTCACTACAAATTACAATGATAGCAGAAGCACACTGTCAGCATTATGAACATTTACCTGAACAGGTAGCCAAAGTAATTGTGACCCAGGTTGCAGTCTGCGCCTTGGGTTATTACCAAGGTGGTTAAGGCATCTCTATTGTGGTATACTTAAACAACCTCTTGTTGAAGGAACAGTTTGTGTCCTGTACCTTTAGAAATTGTCATTGGAACCAACTCATTGTTTGGAGTATCTGGGTCTAGTCCTGGACACAGCTCAGACCTGGGTGTTCCTTCTACAAAAGGAAATTTAGACACTCCAGATTCAAACTCTGCACACCAGGAGCTATCCTACTCTCCATCCTCTTCATTTTAATTTCAGACCTCTAAAAAGTAAGACACGTTTGTTATGGGACAGTCAATCTGGGCTCTGGACAGAGTGATTTGTCTATCACCAAGGACCAGGTTGTCCGACTCTGGAGTCTAGGTAATCCTTCCTTCCTTGTTGGGCAGGGGAGAAGTCCTAAACATTCTTTTGGTCACTTGAGTCTTTTTTTCCAATTACATGCTGAAACTTCAGGCCATTTAGCTGCCTCAACAATGTTGGACTGTCTTGCTGGAGGATAATCTAATCCAGATTTAGTTGGTCATTGCCAAGGTGGTAGCATACATCAATCATCTGGTTAGATCAGAATTCTCACTGTAGCAAGAGAGGTAGATCTGATCCTATCCTGGGCAGAACTTCAAGGTTCAGCTTTGTCAATCATGTACAACCCTAATTCCAAAAATGTTTGGATGCTGTGCAAAGTCTACAAACAGATTGCAATGATTTGCAAATCTCATAAACCCATATTTTATTCACAAAATAAAAAATATAACACAAATGTTAAAACTGAGAAAATTTACCATTTTTAAGAAACAAAAAGGTAATTTTAAAAATTGGTGGCAGCAACACTTCTCAAAAAAGTCAAGACAGGGCTACAAAAAATTGGCAAAGTAAGTGATACTAACAACGAAGAGCTGGAAGAACATTTTGCAACTTATTAGGTTATTTGCAACAGGTAAGTAACATGACTGGGAATAAAAAGAGCATCTTAGAGAGTCCGAATGTCTCAGAAGTAAAGATGGACAGGTGTCTACCAATCTAGAAATTGTTAAACAATTTCAGAATAATTTTCTTCAATGTAAAATTGCAAAGGTTTAAATATATCATAATATACAGTAAATAATATTATCAAAAGATTCAGAGAATCTGGAGAAATTTCTGTGCACAGGGGAAAAGGCTCATATGCAATATTGGGCCCTCAGACGGCACTGCATTAGAAACAGGCATGATTCTGTGATGGCCATGACTGCATGGGCCTAAGAATACTTCCAAAAATTACTGTCTGTTAACACAGTTCGCTGTGCCATCCAAAAATGGAAGGTAGAGCTCTGTCTTGCAAAGAAAAAGCCATATTTGAACATGATCCAAAAACATCACCTCTTCTCTGGGTCAAAGCTCATTTAAAATGATTTGTTGCAAAGCGGATAACTGTTCTGTGGTCAGACGAATCTAAATTTGACATTCTTTTTGTCAACCATGGGAGCTACATCCTCTGGACTAAAGAGAAGAGGGACCTTCTGGCTTGTTATCAGCATTCAGTTAAAAATTCTACATCTCTGATGATATGGGGGTGCATTAGTGCTTATGGAATGGGCAGCTAGCTTATGGAAAGGCACCATCAATGCTGAATGATATATCCAGGTTTTAGAGCAGCATATGCTCACTTCCAGTCCACCTCTTTCTCAAGGAGGGCCTTACATATTTGAGCATGACTGCTAAAAAGCTTACTGTATCTATGACAACAGCATGGCTTTGTAGTAGAAAAGTCTGAGTGTTTATTTGGCCTGCCTGCAGTCCAGACCTTTCACCAATTGAAAATATTTGGTGCTTCTTGAAACAAAAAATACAACAAAGAAGACTCACGACTGTTTAGCAGTTAGAACCTTATATTAGGCTAGAATGGGACAACATTCCTTTCCCAAAACTCCAGCATTTGGTCTCAGTTCCCAGATGTTTGCAGAATGTTGTTCAAAGCAGAGGGAATGCTACATCATGGTAAACATGTCCCTGTCCCAACTTTTTTGAGACGTGTTGATGCCATGAATTTTAATATTACCCTTTTTTTTCAAAAATGGTACATTTTCTTAGTTTGAACATTTTATGTTTTCTATTGTAAATAAAACACGGGTTTATGAGATTTGCAAATCGTTGCATTCTGTTTTTATGTAGATTTTACACAGCATCTCAACTTTTTTGGAGTTGAGGTTGTACATTCCAGGTGATAAGCACCTGCAGCACCTTGACCTAGAGGAGTTACCTCTACACCCAGGGGTGTTCCAAGACATTTGTTGCTGGTGGGGAACTATAGATGCAGTCCCCCTGGCCTTTGGGATTAACAACAAACTCAATAGCTTTGTCTCTGGGTACAGGGATCCTATGAAAAAAACTGTGGATACTCTAGTGGTTCTGTGGGTTCAGTACACCTTAATCTAAGCTTTTAATTCCTTGAAACTTCCTCGTCTGCCTTGTAGGATCAAGATGGAGGACATTCTGGTGGTCCTCATTGCCTAGGTAGATGTGATACATTGACCTGGTGAGACTTCTGACAGACACTCCATGGGTTCTACAGGATCATCAGGATCTTCTGTCTCAAGGACCAGTTTGCCATCTTGCTTCACAGTTGCTGGCTGAAGCCCAGGTTTTGCGCGACAGGAGCATCACTGAGTTTGATTCATAAAATGCTGAAATCTATGAAGTCTACTTCTCACAAGGTCTGTAATCAAATATAAAAGCCATACTTCACTTGTGAATCTTGGGGCTTCTACCCCAGCAGTTTCTGTGTGAACCAGCGTTATGCTCTTAGCACTATCAGATGTCAGGTTTCTGCCCTTTTGTATTCTGTTTCAGAGACTACTGGCTTCTCACTCTTTGACTAAGACTTTTTCAGAGGGGGTCCTTTCTCTTGTAACTCTGTGGGATCAGAATCTGGTTCTCTCTGCACTTTAGAAACAACCAGTTTTAACCCAATACAGATGTTCTCTTATCAACTCTCATCCACAAGGTGGTTTTACCACTACAAGGTGAGTATCTGAACTGGTGGCCTTATCCTGCAAGGAACCTTTTTAGGCTTTGCATAAAGACAATGTGGTGTTGAGACCCAGGACTAGATTCTTGCCTATGTAAGTTTTTGCCTTTCACCTCAATCAGGACATTGTTCTTCATTATTCTGTCCAACTGCAGTTCACCAAAAGGACATTTCCCTCCACTGTCTGGATGTGGTTTGGGCTGTGAGAGTCTATCAGCCACTACTTCTTTCAGGAAGACTGATTCACTTTTGTAATCCTGGATGGACTCCATTAAGCTACAATAGCTTCTAGTTCCACCATCATTAGGTGGCTCAATCAGAGCATCAACCAAGCTTAAGATCTCAAGGATTAACCCCTTTCCTTTCAAGCCAAACTTTACTAGATCTGTGTCCTTCTTTTCTGCATCAATCAACTGTTTGCAAGGCTGCCATCTGGTATTTTATTCTCTAAGTTCTACAAGTTGGACATTTCAGCCTCATCTGATGCCAGCTTTGGGTGTAAAGTCCTTCTGGCGGCTCTTTGAACTATGGGTAGTTCCTTTTTTTTATTTCCCTCTTTCTTTCTTTTTTATCTTGTGCATATTAGAGATTGTTCTCTGTGTTGCCCAGCCATCAGATGGACTGCTTTTGGATGTCTTGAAGCTTAAAATCTTCCTCTCTCCTTTAATGGAGGAGAAAGAAAATAGTTTTTTTTACTCACCCTAAATTCTTTTCCTGGAGTCCATTGGGCACATGGTCCCACCCCTCTGTGCTCTTTGTACTTCTTTTGTTAAAAACGGAGGCATGCTGGTAGTAGGAGGTGTTATCCTGGGCTGGCCTACAGTTTTTTTGTTTGCCAGTGTCCAATTACCTTGTAGGCAGCAGTATATCTCAAATTTTAAAGATTTCCTGTGTCCCTCAATGAACCCAAAGAAAAGTATTTCATGGTGAGAACAAAAATCCTGCTTTTGTTTGCATCAAAACAGTTTTACTGCATATACGGGTCAATGGGAATGCAAAAACTGATGCAGCTTAGGAGGTCAAATGCCAGTTAGAAGTTCCTGTGAAAGAACTCCGGTGGAAAAAAGGTGCATCTTAAACTGTCAGATGCAGGATAAATGCTTCTGAAATCACTCTGCATCCATTATTCAACACAAGCCCTTAAGATTACTGCAGCACACATAAAACCAAAACTGATGCAAACATTCTGTTACTACAACCAGCTTTTGTAGCTCACAAGTACAACTTGGTCAAGGAATGTGGTACAATTATCATAGAAAGTCAATAAAAACCACGCCCTTTTTCTGGATAAAACTCCACCCCAAAGTAATGAGCAGTGTAAAAAGAGGTGATTTATGTAACTGAGCAGTAATACAGAATTTGAAGTTTGATATGTTTTCTTTAGGTGGACCAAGGATCTGGAAGACCTGAAGGAGAGACGAGTGAAGTTACTTGGAGACTGTCTGCTATGCTCTGCATTTCTTAGCTATGAAGGAGCTTTCAACTGGGAGTTCCGTAAAGAAATGGTTTATACAGAATGGCAACAGGACATACTGGACCATGATATCCCACTGAGCCAGCCTTTCAGGATAGAGAGCTTACTTACTGATGATGTTGAAATTAGCAGGTGACTGATAATGATTTTCCCTGTTTTGATGTAATTCATATAACTTTATTATAAACTGAAACTACACTTGAAGGCTTTTAACATGACATTTAAATCGTTCATGTAACTGCCATGAAAGTCAATCTAAATGAATAGCTACATTTGATTATAAATATTATATATATTATAAATGTACATAAATTTGTCTCGCTGCCCCTTTCCTTTAAGAAAAAAAAAAAAAAAACTCATAGGCTTCAAGTGTATATTTTTTTTTCAGTTTTTGGGCAAGGAAATCCAAAATTAGACCATTGTTGTGTCTTACAGGGACTCCATTTTGGAGATTTTCCCTCACCTGCTATCCTGGTGACAATGGTTTCATGTATTTTAGGCGTTATGCTAGAATGTTAGGGGAGCAGCAGCTGGAACGTATGAGAACAGCATCTGTAATATATACCTTTCCTACAGATGGGGATCAGAAGGATTACCTCCTGATGAGCTCTCCATACAGAATGGAATACTGACCACTAGAGCAAGTCGTTTCCCATTGTGCATAGATCCTCAACAGCAAGCACTGAACTGGATCAAAAGGAAAGAGGAAAGGAATAACCTTAAGGTAGGTTTACTGCTAATCTCTTTATTAATAAATGTCCAAATATAAAAGCAAAGTCTAAGGGCTCATTTGTGTGATAAGTGTGCAAATGATAGCGTGTGTTTTCTTCAACTTAAAGGTTTACCATCACAAATAAATAAACCTTTTACAAAAATGCTGCTGTCTATTTGGGCTCCATGCACACTAGCGTTTTTCATAAGCTAGAAAAAAACACTGGAAGAAAAATGCTAATAATTGCATTTTTGTGCCAATTTCTAGTAGCATTTTAGTTACATTTAAATGCATTTAGAAGCTTTTAGGAGCATTAGCATATTATTAGCGTTTTTTCAGTACATCAAGAAAAAAAGAATACAAGTTAATAATAAGTTGTTAGGTGCATTTTAGTATCATTTAGAAGCATGTAGGAGCTTTCAGTGTTTTTTTTCTGCTGGAAAAACGCTCTTAAAAAACTTTTTTTTTTCTTTTTTTTGCTCCTAGACGCTGAAGCTCAAAAAATGCTAATATCCTGAAGTAATGTGCAGTGACACATAGGAGAACACTATTTAGCTTCTAGAAGCAGAAAAAAATGCTAATAGCTTCTAGGAGCATAACCTCTTGCCTACCAGCCACCGTCATTATACTGTGGCAGGTTGGCACGGCTGCGCAAACCGCTGTAGGTGTATGTCGGCTGCTTTTAAGAGCTATAGCGGGCGTGCACACCGTGACACAGATACGCATGGCCGGCAGCCGGGATGTCTGCCAGCGACCCATGATCGCTCCTCAGAAAGTCAGAACAGGGATCTGTCAATGTAAACAGACAGATCTCCGTTCTGTCAGGGAAGTAGAGAGAGATCTGTTGTTCCTAGTGATCAGGAACAGCGATCTCTCTCTACTCCCTGTCAGTCCACTCCCCCCCCCCTCACAGTTAGAAACACATCCCTAGGGAACTCCTAACCCATTGATCACCCCCTAGTTTTAACCCCTTCCCTGTCAGTGATTCACTATTCACAGTGAGTCACTATTTATAGCACTGATCACTGTATAAATGTCAATGGTCCCAAAAAAGTGTCCGATCTGTCAGCCGCAATGTCGCAGTCCCGCTAAAAATCACTGATCACCACCATTACTAGTAAAAAAAAAAATAATAAAAAAAATAAAAAAATGTTTCTCAACTCCAGTCCTCAAGGCGCCCCAACAGGACAGGTTTTCAGGATTTTCCTTAGCTAAAACGGCTGTGGTAATTACTAAGGCAGTGAAGCTGATCAAATCACCTGTGCAAAATAATAGAAAATGCTATAACTTTTGTGCAAACCAATCAATATACGCTTATTGTGATTTTTTTTTTTTTTTTTTACCAAAAATATGAAGAAGGATACATATTGGCCTAAACTGATGAAGAAATTTTTTTTTTTTGGGATATTTATTATAGCAAACAATATTGTCGCTCTTTTTTTGTTTATAGCGCAAAAAATAAAAACCGCAGAGGTGATCAAATACCACCAAAAGAAAGCTCTATTTGGGGGAAAAAAATGACCTAAATTTTGTTTGGGTACAGCGTCCCGTATCGCAAAAAATGGCCTGGTCATTAAGGGGGAAAAATCTTCCAGAGCTGAAGTGGTTAAAAAAACAGTAGCGTTCATGGAGCCTTAAAAGGACATGTTCATCTGCATTAGAAGGTCATTTTAGCTGCTTAGGTCCTTCTCACAAATGCATTTTGGTGCAGCTATATGAATAGGGAAGCTGCATGCAAATAAATCCCCAGCCAAACCAGTTTTTTAGTTTTGAGATAAAATTGCAGTGTGATTGTACGAGTTCAGACTTATGCCCCGTACACACGGTCGGATATTCCGATGGAAAAAGTCAGATCGGATTATGTTGTCGGAAAATCCGATCGTGTGTGGGCTCTAGCGGATTATTTCCATTGGAATTTCCGACAGAAAAAATTTGAGAGCATGCGTGACAAAGTGCCACTGGCTACTGGCCTCTACGTAGTCCTGTGCTACGTGTTGTACGTCACCTCGTTCGGAACGATCGGATTTCCCGACAACTTTGTCCGACCATGTGTATGCAAGACAAGTTTCGGCCAAAATCCGTCAAAAAAAAAAAGGATTTTGTGGTCGGAATGTCCGACCGTGTGTACAGGGCATCAGAATGTGCAGAATATTTGCGCCAAAAATCTATTTTGTAAATAGCTCTACCAACTTTGATTTATGAATGTTATACTTTTTCAGAATAAACGCTATTATTTTGCCATGGGCTACCTACCACAAGTCCATTTGTAAAATCTTTCAAAATGGCTGCTACATTTGTCATAAGAAATTGATCATCCATTCTGCTTTGTGAAGAAGCTTTTCTTCTAGAGTGGTTGCTTCTTTCCAGGCCTCAGCATTCTCCTAATCTTTGCTGAAGAATGACGGGGTGGAACGTTACCCCTGTTCACACTGCAAGGTTTGATGGCTGAGAAAAGTGATTTTTAAGTTACTCCTTTTTGTATTAAAAAAAAGTATAACATTACAAAGCTGATGAGCTTATTACAGTTTTTCAAGCTGCTCTTACTCCCATCACATAAATGTAATACAGTAATTGTAGTTCTGTTACTGATCAAGCATAACCTTGACTAATGACCCGTATTTATTAAAAAAGTTAAGCACCTGTCTGTGGATATATGATAACACTGACAAAAATTGTTACATCTTTTTATTTTAGATTTCTTCATTTAATGATCCTGATTTCTTGAAACAATTAGAAATGGCCATTAAATATGGCTTCCCATTCCTGTTTCAAGATGTGGACGAGTATATTGACCCTGTTATTGACAATGTTTTGGAGAAGAACATCAAAGGTGCTCAAGGTCGCCAGTTCATCATTTTAGGAGATAAAGAGGTGGATTATGATCCAAACTTCAAATTGTATCTAAACACAAAGTTGGCAAACCCCAAGTACTCCCCATCAGTGTTTGGTAAAGCAATGGTGATCAATTATACTGGTGAGTATAAATATAATTTTATGTAATAAAATCAAATACAGTATCTCACAAAAGTCACCCCTCACATTTTTGTAAATATTTTATTATATATTTTCATGTGACAACACTGAAGAAATTACACTTTGCTACAATGTAAAGTAGTGAGTGTACAGCTTGTATAACAGTGTAAATTTGCTGTCCCCTCAAAATACCTCAACACACAGCTATTAATGTCTAAACTGCTGGCAACAAAAGTGAGTACACCCCTAAGTGAAAATGTCCAAATTGGGCCCAATTAGCCATTTTCCCTCCCCGGTGTCATGTGACTCGTTAGTGTTACAAGGTCTCAGGTGTGAATGGGGAGCAGGTGTGTTCATTTTGGTGTTATCGCTATCACTCTCTCATACTGGTCACTGGAAGTTCAACATGGCACCTCATGGCAAAGAACTCTCTGAGGATCAAAAAAAAAAAAATTGTTGCTCTACATAAAGACAGCCTAGGCCAGTGATGGTGAACCTTGGCACCCCAGATGTTTTGGAAAAAAAATGAATTGTTGCTCTACATAAAGATGGCCTAGGCTATAAGAAGATTGCCAAGACCCTAAAACTGAGCTGCAGCACGGTGGCCAAGACCATACAGCGGTTTAACAGGACAGGTTCCACTTAGAACAGGCCTCACCATGGTCGACCAAAGAAGTTGAGTGCACGTCCTCAGTGTCATATCCAGAGGTTGTCTTTGGGAAATAAACGTATGAGTGCTGCCAGCATTGCTGCAGAGGTTGAAGGGGTGGGGGGTCAGCTTGTCCGTGCTCAGACCATAAACCGCACACTGCATCAAATTGGTCTGCATGGCTGTCATCCCAGAAGGAAGCCTCTTCTAAAGATGATGCACAAGAAAGCCTGCAAACATTTTGCTGAAGACAAGCAGACTAAGGACATGGATTACTGGAACCATGTCCTGTGGTCTGATGAGACCAAGATAAACTTATTTGGTTCAGATGGTGTCAAGCGTGTGTGGCGGCAACCAGGTGAGGAGTACAAAGACAAGTGTGTCTTGCCTACAGTCAAGCATGGTTGTGGGAGTGTCATGGTCTGGGGCTGCATGAGTGCTGCTGGCACTGTGGAGCTACAGTTCATTGAGGGAACCATGAATGCCAACATGTACTGTGACTTACTGAAGCAGAGCATGATCCCCTCCCTTCGGAGACTGGGCAGTATTCCAACATGATAACGACCCCAAACACACTTCCAAGACGACCACTGCCTTGCTAAAGAAGCTGAGGGTAAAGGTGATGGACTGGCCAAGCATGTCTCCAGGCCTAAACCCTATTGAGCATCTGTGGGGCATCCTCAAAAGAAAGGTGGAGGAGCGCAAGGTCTCTAACATCCACCAGCTCCGTGATGTCATCATGGAGGAGTGGAAGAGGACTCCAGTGGCAACCTGAGAAGCTCTGGTGAACTCCATGCCCATGAGGGTTAAGGCAGTGCTGGAAAATAATGGTGGCCACACAAAATATTGACACTTTGGGCCCAGTTTGGACATTTTCACTTAGGGGTGTACTCCCTTTGGTTGCCAGCGGTTTAGACATTAATGGCTGTGTGTTGGGTTATTTTGAGGTGACAGCAAATTTACACTGTTATACAAGCTGTACACTCACTACTTTACATTGTAGCAAAGTGTAATTTCTTCAGTGTTGTCACATGAAAAGATATAATGAAATATTTACAAAAATGTGAGGGGTGTACTCACTTTTGTGAGATACTGTATGTATTAGATCCACCCGAGGGTTTGGATGCCAGTATGTGTCTCCATGTGGTGGCCTCTTATATACCAGTTTGATAAACAACTATACAGTGTTTTATATCAACTCTTCAACAACTATTTGTTCTCATTGAGTGCAGGGCTATGCCCTCCTCTGGCTTCAGTATTGTCAGCTGCCCATTGCCTCACATGCTAGTCCGGCTGTATTCAATCCTTAATTAATGGTATATCTTAACATGCTGTGAAAAACAAGCTACCTTTACAGGCAGATCTCTGGGCACACACTTCTGGTTACATTCTCTGTTTTATTGGAATGTTTTGTCTACAATATCTCCAAAAATATATGTTTAATTGACCTTCTTATAAACACCCCTGAAGAAGGAGACATAGATACTCTAAATGCGTCGGGTGAATTACGAAAACTTTCAGTCAATCATTGTGGTGATTCTGTATATAGCATATATCTATTGTAACCATTCCAACATATCTTGTTTTTATTAAGTTTACATTGTTTAATAAAATACATGTTTTCTCTACAAACTATGTTAGTGCCTTAAAAGTCCACCCAGGGGATTTCTCTCCTGTCTATGTATTGGAGCCCTTTCACACTGAGCCACTCCGGGCGTCAGCTGTAAAGCGGCGCTAGTTTTAGCGGCGCTTTACCGTCGTTTTAGCGGCGCTTTTCGGCCACTAGCGGGCGAAGAAAGGGTTAAATGTGCTCGAAAAGCGTCGCTGCCGAAGCACTTTGCAGGCACTTCAGCAGCGGTGCCCATTCATTTCAGTGGGCAGGGATGGTGTATACACCGCTCCTAAACCGCTCCAAAGATGCTGCTTGCAGGACTTTTTCTAACGTCCTGCTAGCGCACCGCTCTAGTCTGAAATCACTCAAGCTTTCACACTGGGGCTGCAGGGGAGGCGTTTTTTAGACGCTTTACAGGCACCATTTTTAGCCCTTTAGCACCTGAAAAACACCTCAGTGTGAAAGGGGTCTTATAGTAATACATAAATTATGCTGGAGATTCTCCTAGCAATTTTCTTATCAGCAATTAAAATGAGCATCAGGCAGCTTACAATAATGCTTTGATTAACGGGCACATCAAAATATTTTGAAAATGTCAGTTGTGTTTTCTGTGACATCAGTGATACTCAACAAAGGTCTGCTGACAATTTAAATTAGGCAGTATGGCTGTTTTTTAAAACCTGATGTTTTTTTGCTTAAAAGAAGAAAGTAGTTAAATGTGTAGTGAAAACACAATATGAACATAGAGTTTCAAGCAGATAACTCTTTCACCGCCTCTCTGTAGCCACTTCACCTTGTAACTTTTTCATTGTTCTAAGTTTAGCATGTGGAAGACATGAGTAACACATCTCATGCGTTACGTAGAAGGAAGCATGCAATTGGGAGCACTTATTAGGAAGGGGGAAGACTATAACTAGGCAAAAGTCATTATGAGCACGAGAAGACATGCTGCATCAATATATAATGACATATATATATATATATATACGGTATATATATTTATTTATTTAATGTGTGTGTTAGGGTTATAGCATATCTAAGTTAAGCAAAATGACCACATTGCATTAAAGGACCTAAGTGTACCTTAGAACACAGTTGTCACTAGCAAAAGAGGACATATTTTAAATGAAATGACAAAGCACCTGTGGTCAGAATGACAGGCAATCTAGCTTCCAGTTGATTGTTTCAAATATCATGTCTGTGGGGCCTTTTGATAGAGATTTTTTGAATGGCAAATTAGGACATCATATGTGTTTGTGTGCCTTTGTAGAGCTGTAAATTGAGCCTAAAATATTTTGCTGAGGTGTTAATTACATGGCATATAATTAAAGATGGCCGAAATGAAATCCTATTGGATAACCAACAAACAGAGCGCATCCATCCCTCTGGTATGGGATGCCTTTAAAGCCACCACGTGCTGCTCTTTCGCTGCAGCTATTGGGCAGGCCCGTAAGGCATCTCAGTCCAGACTGGTGGACGCAGAAGGGGGACTCAGGGAGGCCGAGACCGCATACTCTACATCTCCTACTCCTGAAACGCATGCTGTTTGGAGACACAGGGCTAAAGAATTGGATCTGGTGCTCCTGGAACGCACCCAAAAAAAATTGCTGTATCAGAATCAGCCGCTTTTTGAGTTTGGCAACAAGAACAGTCGCTTATTAGCATATCTTTCCAGACCTGACTATCAGCCATGCAACATTCTGAGAATTAGGAACTCAGAGGGAATCATAGTTGAACAAAACACAGAAATAATGGAGGCATTTGTTATGTTTATTCCACGTTATACTCCTCTAGGGTGCACTACACTATTGTGGAACTAGATGACTATCTAAAGTCTCACTTCCAAAGTTGCAGAACCCTCAGGCTTCACTGCTTGATGCTCCCTTGATAACTGAGGAAATAGGGGAGGCCATCCAGTCCTTTGCCAGAAACAAAACGCCAGGACTGGATGGATTCCCCATAGAGTGGTACACACATTTTAGAGAATTATTGATCCCACACTTGCTTCGGGTATATAACTTTGCCCTAAAGACGGGACAGTTGCCGCCCTTTATGTCGGAGGCGCTGATTGTCCTTATCCCTAAGCCCCATAAGGACCACCTTCTTTGCGAATCGTACCGACCAATTTCGCGTATAAACTCAGACGTGAAGATTTTAGCCAAAGTGCTTGCCCGGAGATTGAATACGGTCATCGCTACTCTTATTGGAGATCAGATCAGCCTGGATTCATCCCAGGGTGATCAACTTCCATTAATCTGCACAGGCTTTTTACTAACATGCAGACGAAATGGCTCTTGGGCCGTTTTGGCCCTGAACACTCATAAGTTTGACTCGGTCGAATGGCCATATCTACTAGAAGTCTTGGCTAAATTTGGATTTGGCAATGCCTTTATCAGATGGGTACAACTACTGTATCATAAGCCTAAGGCTAGACTAAGAGTGAATGCTTCCATATCCAATCCCTTTCTAATAAGGAGAGACACCAGAGAGGGGTGTCTTCTGTCGCCAGTGCAAACAGCAATGATAGACCCCTTGCGGCACTGATACGATCCAGTGGAGCGATTGTGGAATTGGCGATTGGGGGTCTGGAAGAAAAAGTATCCCTTTTATGCAGACGACATACTAATATATTTGGCGGACCCCCAGTCGTCTCTCCCAGCCCTGCTGGATACTGTCCAGCGATTTGGTAATTTCTCAGGTTTCCAGGTTAACTGGGACAAATCTCTCCTATTTATGATAGACCAGACAGCCTCTATAGTGTTGCCTCCCGCATGCCCATTACAGATCATCAACTCTTTTCGTTATTTGGGGGTTTTGATGCAGCACCCTATCTCCTTATGCATAAAAATTAATCTGGACCCTCTTATATTTAGATTAAGGAACACACTGAAGATATTGTCAAATCTTCCTTTAACATTACTGGGTAGGATAAATATTTTTAAAATGATTTGCTGCTGCGCTTCTTGTATATTTTGAGTAATTCACCAATCTATATCACTAAAGCCAAATTTAAAGAGATAGATTCCATCCTCACTTTATCTGGAGGGGAGGAGCGGTACGGATCGCAAAAACCACCTTGCAACTACCCGTTCTGGAAGGGGGTCTGGCACTTCCTTGCCTTTAAACCTATTATGTGGCCTTGCAAATGACAGATACGCATTGGTGGTTCTATCCCGAAGCCAACAATGCGGCCACTGCTTTGGAGGCAGCCATCCTTACCTTCTATGAATCTCTCCAGAACCTCATACACAGAATGTCACTCAAGGGAAGTGGGGGTACAACTGTTCTAGTTATGACCCTATGGATATTTAAATTTTCTAAGCTATTGCCACCCGACTCACGAGCCACGCACTCACTGAATGCCCCACTGTGGGGCAACCCACGGCTGCAAGTATTTTTCCATAGAACAGATTGGGGCTTCTGGTTTAAATGGGGGGTGAAAGTAATCTCACATCTCTTCCTAGATAACATGTTTCGCTCCTTTGCAGACTTTCAAAGAGACTTCGGTCTCCCCCCAAAGCATATTTCCAATATTTACAGATACATCACACAGTTTGGCCTTCGTAACATAGATATCCAACCTTCCCCGATTGAACGTTTATTAACAGTTCCCTCTCATACAAAACTTGTCTCTACATACTATAAAAATCTACTCCACACCACGACCAATAGGCTTTGCGCCACTGAACGTAAATGGCGTTCTGACATACCCGAGCTGACAGAGCATATCTGGCAAGAGGTGCTTCCTGTCTAGGTCGCCTCTGTCATTTCATCCCGAGACAAGGTGATCCAAACTAAATTGCTATGCAGGTCCTACTTTACACCCTGCTTACTTCATAGACTGCATAGAATACCCTCCGCTCTGTGTTGCCGGCATGGCACGGCTGATGGCACGTTCTTTCATCCAATGTGGGAATGTCCACCGATTAGAAGATTCTGGTCAGAGGTTACCGCCTTTATTAGCTCAATAACTCAGGTACCTAATATATGTAATCCCCTGCGATGCCTATTAGGATATATGGATGATGAAGGACTGTCTATGAATGTACAAACTTTTCTACGTACAGTTCTGTTTTATGACAAAAAATCAAAAACTATGCATTGGAAATCTCAATCTTCACCTACCATAACCTTCTGGCTCACTATTGTTAACCATGCTATCCCCTTGTATAAGTTGACATATGAAGCCAGAGGATGGCCTAAAATTTTTCCCAAAATTTGGGATTCCTGGTTTAGCTCAGACCGTACAATACCACCTGCCCCCTGATCTGTGGGATTAAACTGTAACATTAGATTATGTTAAATGTATGCATATACCTAGATTCCATAAGGATCAAAACAAGCAGATAAGCTATGTAATTGTCAAGTCGCTTTGTGTATATTGACTGGATACCTGAAGACTGTTTTTGTTTTCGTTACGATCTGAGCAATGTTCGCTCGAATGAATACCTATGTATTTGTCGTTTGTTTGTGTATAAAACAATAAAAAATTAACCTTTAAAAAAAAAATGCTAAAAGTGCAGACGACTCCTAGTTCCTGCTTGAGCTATTGCATTCAGTTAATTGGTCTGGCCAGTGATATAAGAACTGTTGTTAGTTTAAAGAATAAAGATGCAAATACATATGGGAAGATGGTAATAGTAGCAATGATGCCACTGTATGATGGATCTTTAAACAAAAGAAAGTAGCTTCTTCTTAATTAGGTGACAACCCACAGTGACAATTTCACAGAATTTGCAACAAATATGGATTAATATGTTTAAGGTGACACCAGAAATAGAAGAACAGGTATATGAACAGGTATATGTTAGACCCATATAAGATTCATCAGTGTAGCTTTTGAAACTTGCTTTTCTGTATTTATGACCACATATATATCTCAGTTATCTATACTGACTCCCAATAATTTAGCTTATTTTTAGATTTTTGGTGTAGCTCACATGACATTCAATGTAGGTCAGCTTTCTAGCATTGGTGCTAAATCGACTCCTCCTCTTGCTATGATCATTGTACATTACTATTTTATGCACTCTGTGTATGCATTCTGTGCATTCAGTCGTCTGTAATTTTGGTCTCACTCCTATGATGCCTTATTTATTCCCTCTGTCCTCAGCAATTAGCTGTTATCATACACTGGTAACTACTTATGCACATATCTCATCACTAACTTGAGATACTTACATTTTCCTCTGTACCTTGATAAATGATTCAAATAAAGATTCTAAAAACCTGTAAAATCGTTTATTAGATAATTATTTCTCAGTTAATGGCTGCATTGATACTCTTCTAATATTCTTCTAGGGCAACTGTTATTACTATTGATGTTCTGTTTTTCTATTAGAAGTGATAATGACCAAAAATGAACAATGACTTTTGTAATTTTAGGTTTCAGAAAAACTTAAACTGGCAGAGCGGACTGCAGTGGACATTGATAAATTACGAGATGGGTACAGACCAGCTGCCAAGCGTGGAGCCATTCTTTTCTTTGTCCTTTCTGAAATGGCACTGGTCAATTCAATGTATCAATATTCTCTGTCCTCGTTCTTGGCAGTCTTTGATTTATCACTACGAAAGTCTTTGCCAGATGGTATTTTGGCTAAAAGGTTGAAAAACATAATGGACACTTTAACATTTAATGTCTACAACTATGGATGTACAGGTTGGAATTTTTTTCTAATGCTTATTTGCACTGTTTGTCCCCAAGACATTTAGCATATCTTCTTGCCTTCAAACTATTTAACTTCACACTTGATTGCAGTTGCAGCGATTTGTTCATTTTTTACTTAGCTTTAGCTAAGTAAAAAATGCTATAGCTATATTTGATACTTGAGTTGATGTATAAAACGTTCCTTCACTTTCCACATCCAATGAGAACATCATACATTTTATGTATTATCTCTACTCTCTAGTCTCTATATCTAGGATTTAACTCAATGAGCTGTATTGTGTCTGATCTAACCTACCATCGCTGTCACATTTCCATATGGAATAAACCATACCGTGTTATTGTTTTGATGCAATAGGTTAAATAATATAATTGTAATTGTACTGGTACCTGATATGTAACTCCAGCTAATTTTTTTGGTTTTGGATAGACTGGGGAAGGCAAGGGCTTATATTGCTGTCTGTGTTGGGGAAATTTTCATATGACACTCAGAACATTTCAAGTAATACTCCTCTGCTAGAATCCCTTCTATTACACTAAACATTTACTTGTTCTCCTGGTCCTAATGTGGCTTAGAATATTGTGATCCTGTGTAAATACCCATATATCAGAAACTCATTTTTATTGATACTGGAGAAAAAATGTGTTGCCAGTCACTATACAGGAAAAAGTCACGTCATTCCCTCAGCCACCTATAGGTGTTTGCCTAATGGTAAATCTGGCCCTGCAGACAACTAAACACCTGATAGATGATATAATCCTCCCCTTCTCTAGCAAAACCAGAAACAAATAGAGGAGTTCTAGTTTAAGCCTAAATTGATGTTGCTAAACATACATTTTAAATATTGACCATATCATAAATATTATATTGGTGTTTTCATTCCATTTCAGGCTTATTTGAAAGACATAAGCTGCTATTTTCCTTCAATATGACTATAAAGATAGAACAAGCAGATGGCAGGGTGCCACAGGAAGAACTGGATTTTTTCTTAAAAGGTAATAAAACCTGAGAATGATGACTATGAGCAAGCAGAACTGAAACATGAAATGAGAGAAGTATTTCTTACCAGAAAGGTTTTCTAATGTAATAAATGAGCAGAAGCAGGGCCAGTGTTTGGCTAGATCACTGACATTTATTTTGGATACTTCTTTTTTTTTTTTATAATGTGAATTTGGTCAGATGCCCAGAGTTTTTTGTTGAGCCCAGTGTATACTAATACAGTCTCCTAAATTCTTAAGGTAATATATCCCTTGAGAAAAGTAAAAGGAAGAAGCCATGTTCCTGGCTCCCAGACCAGGGTTGGGAGGACATCATCCGACTGTCTGAACTGTTCCCATCACTGTTCGGGTCACTTCCTGATGACGTGGAGAGGCATCAGTCAGAGTGGAAGGCTGTAAGTTACTTATCTGACTGTAAATGGTAAATTGCAATTGAGATATCTATCTATCTATCTATCTATCTATCTATCTATCTATCTATCTATCTATCTATCTATCTACATGTCTATCTCTATTTAAAATGCACACATATATTTGGAGTTTATGTGCATTATACTTATGATCAGGATTATGGGGCTGGTTCACACTTAAGAAATGCTTTGTTCCTGACAAATAAACAAAATTAGCTTTCATTGTCTAAACTGCACTAAAAAAAAAATCATTAAAATAGTTTTCCTAAAAATACTCATGTATTATTTTATAGTGGTATGACCTGGACACTCTGGAACAGTATCCTTCCCCTCTTGGCTACAATGACAAGCTCTCCAGCTTCCAGAAACTGATACTCCTGCGCTGCTTCAGAGTAGACCGTGTATATAGAGCTGTTACAGACTACGTTACAGTCACCATGGGAGAGAAGTAAGTACCACAAACAATGGGCTGAAGGTGGTATTGTATATATTGCAGTTAACTTCACTGGCATGACAGATTGGAACACTGGATATTTTTAGTGACTAGCAAGTGAAATACACAAAACTGAGAACTCTCTAATTTTATTTTTATTTGTTGGTTGGGTGGGTTTCCAAACATAGACAGAATGGGGTTTGTTTGGACAGAGCCATTGATGTAGGAATACTAGTGGCAAAGGTTGATATAGCGATCAGGCCCACCTCTCCTTTTTGTCATACTTTAAGTTTCTGTTCTCCCAGCATAGAAGGAGAGGAAATCTCAATGGCAGCGTTACATGAGTCTGCTAATTTAGCATACAGTTTGATGTATGGGGTGCCCCATGCCTTGGTTCTGCTCTTTTACCCATTTAGGTACAGTTGACATCTGTGTTTTTCCAGATTTTGTTTTAAAAGTATATAAATATGCTCCCTATGTTGCAAATTTAACACTGTTACTTTTATGACCGTAACCGTGAAAGTGACCTTTGCAAGCTTTTTTTACAGTATTTTTTTACAGTATATGTTATAACGAAATATCATATATATACAGCCCTCAGATTTTCCACTACCCTACACACATTTTGCGAGTGGAAAATGAGGGCTGGCGAGGACCTGGGCTGCCTGGGAGTGGGGGTGAGCACCGCTGGGGGGCAGGGTTGACCGGGAGACGTTTTCCCGGTGGAAGAGTGCATGGAGTTAGAGGAGAGCCATGGGATCACCGAGCTGTAAAACACGCTGTAACAGCTTACATTGAAACTGTCATTGCTCTGCTCACTCTCACACAGCCCCGCCTCCTCCTAATCCCGCGCCTGTAACAGACAGAACGTGGGTCCAATGCTGGAATGCATTCTGTCCATTACAGGCGCAGGGTTAGGAGGAGGCGGGGCTGTGTGAGAATGAGCAGAGCGGAGACAGTTTCAATTTAAGCTGTTACAGCGTGTTTTACTGCTCGGCTCTCCTCTAACTCCAATCACGATCCGGCCACCCCGGTCCCCTCTCACTTCCTCCGCCCTGGCAAGGCTGCAATGGTGGCAATGTAAGACTGCAATGGGGGCACTGTAAGGCTGCAATGGGGGCACTGTAAGGCTGCAATTAGGGGCAATGTGAGGCTGCAATGTATGGCTGCAATGGGGGCACTGTAAGGCTGCAATGTGGGGCACAGTAAGGCTGCAATGGGGGCACGGTGAGACTGCAATGGGGGCACGGTGAGACTGCAATTTGGGGCACAGTGAGGCTGCAATGTTGGGCACGGTGAGGCTGCAATGTGGGGCACGGTCAGGCTGCAATGTGGGGCACGGTCAGGCTGCAATGGGGGGCACAGTCAGGCTACAATGTGGGGCACAGTGAGGCTACAATGTGGGGCACAGTGAGGCTGCAATGGGGACAAAGTGAGGCTGCAATGGGGACAAAGTGCGGCTGCAATGTGGGGCACAGTGAGGCTGCAATGTGGGGCATGGCGAGGCTGCAATGTGGGGCATGGCAAGGCTGCAATGATGGGGACAGGTCACGCTGCATTGATAGGCACAGGTGAGTCTGCATTGATGTTGATGTGTGTGTGTGTGTGTGTGTGTGTGTATGTATGTAGATAGATAGATAGATATAGATAGATAGATAGATAGATAGATAGATAGATAGATAGACACCTAACTCTCTCTATCTATCTATCTATCTATCTACAGTATCTGACAAAAGTGAGTACACCCCTCACGTTTTTGTAAATATTTTATTATATCTTTTCATGTGACAACACTGAAGAAAGTACACTTTGCTACAATGTACAGTAGTGAGTGTACAGCTGTATAACAGTGTCAATTTTCTGTCCCCTCAAAATAACTCAACACCTAGCCATTAATGTCTAAACCACTGGCAACAAAAGTGAGTACACTTTTACACTCAAAATGTCCAAATTGGGCCCAATTAGCCATTTTCCCTCCCCGGTATCATGTCACTCACTAGTGTTACAAGGTCTCAGGTGTGAATGGGGAGCAGGTGTGTTAAATTTGGTGTTATCGCTCTCACTCTCTTATACTGGTCACTGGAAGTACAACATGGCACCTCATGGCAAAGAACTCTCTGAAGATCGGAAAAAAAGAATTGTTGCTCTACATAAAGACAGCCTAGGCTATAAGAAGAGTTGCCAAGACCCTGAAACTGAGCTGCAGCATGGTGGCCAAGACCACATAGCGGTTTAACAGGTTCCACTCAGAACAGGTCTCGCCATGGTCGACCAAAGAAGTTGGGTGCACGTGCTCAGCATCATATCCAGAGGTTGTCTTTGCAAAATTATGTATGAGTGCTGCCAGCATTGCTACAGAGGTTGAAGGGGTGGAGGGTCAGCCTGTCAGTGCCCAGACTATACATAGCACACTGCATCAAATTGGTCTTCATGCTTGTCGTCCCAGAAGGAAGCCTCTTCTAAAGATGATGCACAAAAAAAAACACTAAACAGTCTGAAGACAAGCAGACTAAGGGTATTGATTACTGGAACCATGTCCTGTGGTCTGATGAGACCAAGATACATTTATTTGGCTCAGATGGTGTCAAGAGTGCGTGGCGAGGAGTGCAAAGACAAGTGTGTCTTGCTTGCAGTCAAGCATGGTGGTGGGAGTGTCATGGTCTGGGCTGCATGAGTGCTGCCAACACTGGGGAGCTACAGTTCATTGAGGGAACCATGAATGCCAACATGTACTGTGACATACTGAAGAAGATCATGATTCCCCTCCCTTCGGAGACTGGGCCGCAGCCTTGCTAAAGAAGCTGAGGGTAAAGGTGATTGACTGGCCAAGCATGTCTCCAGACATAAACCCTATTGAGCATCTGTGTGGTATCCTCAAAAGGAAGGTGGAGGAGCGCAAGGTCTCTAACATCCACCACCTCCGTGATGTCATCATGGAGGAGTGGAACAGGACTCCAGTGACAACCTGTGAAGCTCTGGTGAACTCCATGCCCAAGAGGGTTAAGGCAGTGCTGGAAAATAATGGTGGCCACACAAAATATTGACACTTTGGGCCCAATTTGGACATTTTCACTTAGGGGTGTACTCAGTTTTGTTTCCATCGGCTTAGACATTAATGTATATGTATGTATGTGCTGAGATGGTGTTATACGCCTGTCATTTGGTGTGGAGCCAGCCTGGCCAGACAGCATTAGTCACCCCTGGGACTATTTTTTCTGCAGAGTAGGGAATTGTGAACAATTCATAGATTGCCTTTTGTAACCATGTGGGTGCCGGAAAGCGTACCATCGATTATAAGTAACATTTGTCTGTCATGCCTTGTGTTACTTATCCCTGTGCTTACTGTATGCATATTATGTCCTTTTAATAGTGGCTGTATTTAGGCTTTGCCCTGCCTGGCTCCCTATATTAGTTAACTACTCAGTAGCACTCTTCCCTCTAACCTCTATTTAGATATTTGTCTGTGGTGTATTGATTATTCCTTTTAACATTCCCACACACCTTTTGTTTGTTATGTTTGATAGAATTTGTGTTTTGGTATATTAGTTTAAGTGCAAACAATACTTAATGATCCTGCCAGAAATGCAGTGAGCTTCTAAGATGCGGACTGTGCTGCATTATCTCAAGCAGTGTTATCAGCTATGCACAGGTTAGCTCTGAGAGCTCCAGAACACCTCTCCCCTATGTGATTGAGATAAGGAGAGCAGGGTGCTCTGTAGTTTTAACAAACTTTGTCTAGTGACAACCCTGCACCTCGATAGATACAGTACAGTAAGTGAGTGTTGTCACCCTAGGGCAGAAAATGTGTTACCGGCAGGATCAACAAGTAAAAATAGAAAGAAAAAAATGAATGCAGCCACCACACCTAAGGACTGATCAGGTGCAATCTATAATATATTTCTGTAATGTCCTTGGGTTTAGATATCATTTAAATTGATCAAATGGTGATAGCATAGAATTTTCAAAAGCCTTTTGAATGCTCCACCAGATTGGTAATTTACAGAAACACATTCAAAGCCTGTCAGAAAAATAAATCTCAGATCTAATCAAACATTTAGATTGTTTAAAAAAAAAAAGTTGTACTTTATCACTGAAGTGCTAAGAAAAATGTACTGGGAATTCCTTGTTGTCCACAGAAACCAGTCAAAATCCTTGTTTCATTTTAATACATTGAAAATCCTTGTTACTTTCATTTTAATACAGTGAATTTATTGTTACTTTTACCAGGTATGTTCAGCCACCAGTCATAAGCTTCGAAGCCATATTTGAACAAAGTGTTCCAACCTCACCAATCGTCTTTATCTTAAGTCCGGGGTCTGACCCTGCCAGTGACCTCACGAAGCTTGCAGAGAGATCTGGATTTGGTGGAAACCGACTTAAGTTCCTTGCTATGGGACAGGGACAGGAGAAAGTATGTGTTTTGCTTTGTTAGCAGTTTTCCATTTGTTGTATTTTATCTTCCCTGTTTGTGTCATGCCATGTTGATGTACACCATTGATCTTCAACTTACTGATCTATACTGTCACATGCTGCAACATTATCTAACATGCTTCTGTACACACACTGACCAATACTAAGATATTAGCGGCATCCAAGTCTGCACTTGTTACCAGTATTTATTTATTTATTACAGGTACTTATAAAGTGCCATCAATTTACGTATCACTTTACATATGTATTGTATATTGACATCAATCCTTGCCCTCAAGGAGCTTACAATCTTATGTCCCTAACTCACATTCATACATACACATACTAGGGCCAATTTAGACAGGAGCCAATTAACCTACCAGCATGTCTCTGGAGTGTGGGAGGAAGCTGGTGTACCCATGCAGGCACAGGGTGAGCATGCAAACTCCAGGCAGGTTGTGCCATGGGTGGGACTCGAACTGACGACCCTAGAGCTGCTAGGTGGAAGTGCTAATCACTCTCCCATCCTTTGGAATTCCCTACCCCATTCTATTTGACTATCTCCAATTCAGAGAAGCCTATCTAGCCCACGCCTAACAACCGTACTTTTAATTTCTCCATCAGCTCATCCCCCACCTTTGTATCACCGGACCCTCCCTTCTAGATTGTAAGCTCTAATGAGCAGGGCCCTCTTATTCCTCCTGTATCAAATTGTACTGTAATTGTACTGTCTGCCCTCACACTCAAATTGCACTCAAATTTTGTTGTGTTACATTGTAACAGGTTGCTCTACAGCTGCTGGAGATAGCAGTATCTCGTGGGCAATGGCTAATGCTACAGAATTGTCACCTCTTGGTGAAATGGCTGAAGGATTTGGAGAAAGCCTTGGAGTTGATAAGGAAACCTCATCCAGATTTCCGCCTGTGGCTCACCACAGATCCCACCAAAGACTTTCCAATTGGAATACTACAGAAATCACTCAAGGTAAATATAATCAATGCAAAGCAGAAAAAGAGTACAATAGTAATGATTAACCAGCAATCAGAATGCAGACTGAACCTTATGACTATTTAAAATATTACAGTTTACTATAATTGAGATGTACTGTTATAGACTAAAATACTGCACCTTTAATGCTTATCAGCAGATTTATAAGGGGTGTTAGTATGGAGAGACTGCTCACTGTAAATACCATGATTTCGTCTAATAATCCAGCATAGATGAGATAGCCCTGCCAATTGCAGCCTTATAGGAAGAACAGAGAACAGAGAGATTGTGTATGTTGACTAAATAAAATACTGTATGGACCTAATTTACTAAACATTAAATTAGGTGAAGTGGCCTAAATTGGGTAAACTGGGACTGATGTACATAGTTTAAAAGAATTTAATATCACTTCTAACATTCAGTCATGTGAATAAGGCTACTTCACTGCACTTTACACTAACAACATATGGCTAATGAAACCTATTAGGACAGTTCAGTTATTTCTTTGCACAATACTGCCAGTTATAACTGTGAATATGATGATAGGAGAACACAGTGATCTCATCTTCATGCTGCTTTTCTTACAGTCTCAGGCTGGGGCAGGTCCATTGCCAAACTGTATGTATTGTAGTTGCCAGTGTAGTCTGCAGACAGGTCCATGATCTGGCTGTGCTGTCTATCCTATAGATCACTCGAGTGGCTGAACAAAATCAGACATTTTATGGCAGGTAAAACAGTCTAGTACAAGGTAAAAGTACGTAAGCTGTGAATTTACCTGTTTTTCTGGAGTTCAGATTTAATGTGCATGCTTTTTATCATACTTGTAGATAAATAGATGTTTCCTGTACTCTACAGGTGGTTACAGAACCTCCCAATGGACTGAAGCTGAACATGAGGGCGACATATTTTAAAATAAGCCATGAAGCTCTTGACGCTTGTCAGCATCCCGCGTTTAAATCCCTGGTCTTTGTCCTGGCATTCTTCCATGCTGTGGTGCAGGAGAGAAGGAAGTTTGGAAAGATTGGTTGGAATGTGTCGTATGATTTTAATGAATCAGATTTCCAGGTATGGATCTGTATCTGGATAGTTATTATAACCATCAATGTGTAAGGTAAGGTGGAGGCAACTAGCTTCATGTATTATTCACATTACTCCCACAGAGTGAACAAGGATTTCCCTCAAGGTCATATATAGATTGTGATCTGGAACAAAACAACCTTCTTTTATAGCCTCTCATATGTAGCGTTCATGGATGATTGTCTGGTCACCATGAGCATCCCTGAACCTCTAGTGTACCCTATCCAATAGCCAGGCTATTAAAAAGTAGTCTCATTGGATTGAGGTGCTGTTACTGACTTTGCCATCAAAAGATTTCATTTGACCAGACACAAAGATCAAACAGAAAATTCTATGGCACTGTGAACCTATCTTGTATGACGGAGTCTTTGCATTGGTATCCTATTGCAAATATCAGTAGCTGCATGTTCAATGAAGTCTCCCTGAGAACTACTGCTGGAACTCCCCATAGGGCCAATATTGGTATGAGGCACTTGTTGAAAAATATTCTGCCAAACCGGACCAATAATTTGATTTTGCTTCCCTGGCAAGAAGACCAACCTTAACTAACTAAGTGGTTCTCTGCCCCACAAAAAGTTTCTTTGTAAGATGTAACAAGAAAAGACTTGGTGTCCCTTTGTCAGGCAATGTATGCAATGAAGATCCTGAAAGGTTTGCAATGCTAGAAAAGGCTTCCTTCCATTCAAGATAATTGGGGAGTCTGCGCTTCACAGCGCTCCAATGGCCTTGCACTTGTTTCTTCAGATTGTGGACTCCCCAGCCCCAGAGACTGGCATCAGAATCATCCTATCTCCTGGGCTGAGAGGCATGCCTCTGAAATAAGCACAGTGCCGATGTCCAAAATTCCAGTTCTTGTTGAATTTGTATAGGCACAAAGATTTTCTGATCCATAGACAGCCCACCTCATAGGTTAAAGAGGACAACTTGAAACACCCTCATGTGCCACCTGGCCCAAGGTACCACCACTGCCAACAAGATGTTCAAAAGATTCCTGGGGCTGTGCCAATTCTGTAAAAGGCAGACACCTGAACTGGAAGTGACATCTGGCCACCGCAAATCTCACACCCCTCTGTTGCTCAGCATTGATCGGTACATGGGTATAAGTATGAGTCGGCTGGTTGATTTATACAAACTGGTCCTCCGGCTGAACTGTCCCTGTGACTGTCCGCATGGACTCCATCTTGAACATCATGGTGTGTGTGAACACATTTGATCCCTTTAAACTGAAACAGGCCAAAAGGCCTGTTTCAACTGGAAGAGACTGGTTGGATGCACCTTCAAAAAGACTTTCCAGACATCTTAGCAGCTTGTTCGGGACTTGATTTCATGTCAAAAGTAACTTTGAGACACCTCCACTATAAGATTTGGCCTCCCGCACCTTCTGAAGTTCAGTAGGCTTGAGTGATGGATGGCGGCTTCCTCTTACTAGTCTGAGGCCACCGTCCAGACTTTTCCTCCTGTCATTTGCTTAATTGTGTTGTTCAGCGTTTGGCCAAACAATAACCTACCATTATAGGAAATGTCAAAGGCTTGTGTAGAAGTTCCGCCTGCCCTCCAGTGGCCGTAACCACCATGATCTCATAGCAGTGACTGAGTGCGCTAGAGCTTGTACTTGGTCTATCAAAAGCATCAATCAACAGTCAGTTGCTAGGTTCCACTCTTTCCAGACACTGTGCCAAATCTTGTAGCTTTCAGTGTTGAATGTAATGCCATTTCTGAAGTCTATATAGCAAAGTTAACTCTATTGCTGATTGGCAGGCAAAATCTGTCACTGTATATATTCTATTCAAGCCTGATTGCCAGATCACCACAATTTCTTTTTTCCAGATGTGTTTCTGCATGAGTGTTTTTGATGCATTCTCAATGCATTTGCCACTTTCCAGATGTGTTCTATACAGAAACAATGCATCATTCGACTTTTGTTGACTGCACTAGAATGCACTGTACTGGTGTGAACTAGGAATCAAAGTTAGACACTGTACATGCGTTCTTGATGCAGAATAAAAAATGCACTGGACTGCATCTGGTGTGAATAAGTCCACTTTCTAATCCATATGATCTCTGAAGGTAACCAAGTTATAAAAAGGCAAAGACCCTGAAGCTAGAGGGCAGCATCCACCCCTGGAAGTGCAGTGCATAAACATACATCAGCCATCCTATTTGGATAAAGCTTAGAGAACCTGTTACTGTAAATTGGTCTTCTGACAAGGCCATCCTTCATCAACGAGCGATTTGCACGCTATCATTGTGGGAAAAGACCAACCTTCATCAATGAGCGCTTAATGCTCTATCATTATGGGTATTGCTTGTGGTGTGGATATTTGCAGCATACTTTCTGTTATAGCCGCCTTAATAGGGCTTAGAATTTTGCACAACCACATCCTTGTGAGGCAACCTGTGCATTGTCATTTTTCTGCCACTGCAGACTGCATGCAGGCCCCAAATGCACCCTGAGCTTGGCGAGGCATTTTCTATCATTCTGGCATAAATGCATGTGCCAATTTGCTGGATCCTTCCCTTCACAGGGTAAGTGGAAACAACTCCTTTAGAGTGTATTAACCACATGCTTTATGAATGTGACAACCTGTTAGGTGTCGTCACCCTGTGATCGTTGGCGGGTCTTATGTTTTTTGGAGCATTTGCGTTCAGGTTTCTGCTCCTAAAATAATGCGAAACACCTTAATTTGCATAATTTCCTTGGGCACTCTTTTAAGAACCATGTCCCACGTTGCCCCCTCCTTTGCTAATCTTCTGTGCCGCTAACAGGTGTGGCAAGCTAATATTTGCAGAAAATATATGGAGAAAAGCATATAACCTCTCACCAAAACACAGGTACATTGTCTTCTTAAGAGCATTCATCCACTCACTTTAGAAGCATCAGCAGGTGAGCCCAGAGAGCACTTCCAAAGGCATACAGGAGACACAGAGTCTGAGACAAAAAACATTCAGACTGTCAAACCCACAGAAGTACACAGCATAGCAAGGGAGCCAGGACAGCACATCCAGAGACAGACAGGAGACTCAGTCAGAATCTGAGGTAAGTCCTTTACCTGGCAGGACTGCAGAGAGAGAGAGGGAGAGAAGTCCTCCCAACTGCAGACTTCTAAGACCATTTACACCGTTGCATGGCATCTGGCCCATCCTGTGCTGCCCATCTCCCTGCACCCTGTGACACCATTCACAGCTACTCTCAGACTGACAATAAAGCCAGGAGAGCAGTGCGGTGCACTGCATATAAAAAGACAGGAAAATAACCCAAGGGAAAGGTAATGATGACATTGCAGAGCTCTTATAATACCACAACTGTACAATGTCAATGCTGTTTAAGCATAATTTTGCCTATGGCCTTGGCACAAAAAGGCACCCAGTTTTTAGAAGGATTTACCTTCAGCATTCAGGATATTCCATGATAGGCTGAACATGGAGGTGTAGGTTCGGCAGGGGGATGCAGCAAACAAATTACTTACCAAACTGCAATGAACAGGTGGCCTGGAGCAGACCAAAAAAAGAAGAACATCTTAGTTGGGGGAGGGGGCTGTCTTTTATTCCGCTAGGTACAAGTGGTCATGTGGGGTTCCGGAGGAGGTTAAACCCGTTGTGTGCTGACGTGAGGTGGGCCAGGAAATATAAATATAGGCAGTGAAATTTTTCCAAATCATATTCTATTAAATATGGTACTACAAAAAAGGTGGTCAATGTTCACTTGGTACACAGGGCTTCTATTCTTATGGATAACACCCCCTTTCCCCCTTTGTCCCATTGCAACATTGGTTCAATATAATTAATGGCATTAAATTAGCGGAAGATATGGCAAGCATTTTCAAAGGGTCTGAAGCTAAATTCCACACGACTTGGGTTTACTGGCTTGAGTATACTCTGACCAAGGAATACAAGAACCTTTTATCCAGATAGATATCCTCACAGTCTGGTTGAATGCTGACAGATTCGGACCTCTGTTTCCTCCCCCACACCCAACAGTATTCCCCTTGCCTATGTGTATTTCTCCCTTTTTTTCTCTTATGCTGCGTACACACGGTCGGAATGCTCGTCGGAAAAAGCTCTGATGGTTTTCCCGTCGGAATTCCGATGGAATTTCGCTCAAACTGTCTTGCCTACGCACGGTCACACCAAATTCCGACGGTCAATAACACAGCGACATACAACAAATTTGACGGCACTATAAAAGGGAAGTGTAATGCTTCCGAGCATGTGTCAAATTGTTTCCGAGCATGCGTCGGAATTTTGCGTGTCGGAATTGCATACACACGATCGGAAAATACGATAGAAAGGTTTTCCATCGGAAAAATTAAGAACAGGCTCTCAATCCAAAGTCCGTCGGAAATGCCGACAGAAAAAGACTGATGGGCATACATACACGGTCGGAAAATCTGATGAAAAGCTCCCATCGGACTGTTTCCATCGGAAATTCCGACTGTGTGTACGTGGCATTACTCTTCCCCCTCCTCTCTGATCTTTATCCCTTTCCCACCCACCCATGTCTTCCCTAACTCTCTGGTGGTTTCTGGTTCCATGCTGTCTGGTCTACTTCTGCCCTCTCACAGGACTCCCCTATGTCCATACGACATTAGTCTTAGATTTAGGCTTTCTACCTGACTTCACACCTATCCTAAGCTTTCCTACTGCCCCGCACCCTACCCACCTGCTCATCCCATTACCTCCAGTTATCTAATAAAAAAAATAAAATGTTTTTCTGATACATCATGAAACACCTATCAAAAACAATCTGACATGTTATGCTGTTTATAGGCTGCTTTCCTTTTTGCGTTTTCTGTCTCGTCGGTCCTTTTTTTGCAACTTTTTTGGCTATTCTCATATATTACAAATCTGATCACGTGAATAGAATAGTTGTATTTAACATCACTTATTTTTGTTTTCCTTTTAGGTGTGCATGGAAATATTAAATACATATCTAACCAAAGCTTACACTCAAAATGATACCAGGATACCGTGGGGCAGTCTAAAGTACCTTATTGGAGAGGTTGGTTTGTTTCCTGGCTTTTACCTGCTAATGTCATTGATTTCCAGCAACAACATAAATAGCAAGGTCACGCAGCTTACTGTAAAACACATGCAATTATTGGCCTCTGTCTTTACAGGCAAGTGCTAGATGAGAATAAATGAGAACTTTGTTTTCCTGCTACAAATGATCCATATACACTATGGGGGCATTAATGCTTCTCTGTGTTTTGAGTTGCTTGTGGTAGGAACATACAGAATATAGAGTAAGTATAACAGACGGAATGGCCATATGTATGTATTTTGAGAAGTGAGAACTGCCTTGCTCTCACACTGTATTGGATAATTTCAGGAATGCTTTGAACTACTGATCTGCTTCCACACATATAATATATATATAATATTTTGTTCCATTAGCAAAGACTGCTGAGAAAAACAGTGTTGTGCTTGTAATTAATTAGAAGTTCTTTGGTAAATCTTGCAGCCCCTTTAAGAGAGTTTGACTATTGCAGAGTTGCTGGTTCTTTACTAAAATGGGATAGACTAAAATATGAGTTTATGTCCACATAGTGTATGAGTTTCAAATGTAATTTCAACTGTAGTTTGAATTCCACTTCTGCATACAAAAAATGTTTACCTCTTAACACCCTCCTCACTCCTCTGGTCTCCGCTGCACTTTTAAGCAACCATATTTAAGGTTGAATATATTTTTATTAACACATTTTTAGAAGGTTACATAAACAGTCACTCGGAATGAGCGAGTTCAAATACACATGAAAATTATTAGCGGAGCAGTAAATATATGTAAAATTAAAATTCTCAAGGCGGGTCAATATCCACAACAAAGCACTGTTCTTTTTAAGCTATTTAGCAAGGTTACTGCTACTCACATCTACCGATTTACCAATCTGTACACTTCTCACTACATACACAGTTCCAGATGATGCAGATCAGAATAATGCTGGCAATCACGTGACCATGCTGAACAGTAGAGCTAAAATGAGAATCACAATTGTTTTGTTTAGAATAAAGATCACGATTCTCTCGCGATTCTTGCAGCGTAACATAAACTTTCACATTATACAAAAAAAGTGGGCTAACTTTACTGTTTAGTTCTTTTTTAATTAATTGAAGTGCATTTTTTCCAAAAACATTGCATTTGAAAGACCGCTGTGCAAATACAGTGTGACATAAAATATTGCAACAACCGCCATTTTATTCTCTAGGGTCTCTGCTAAAGTAAGCAGAGGTTCTATGTAATTTTCTAGCAAAAAATACAAATTTTAACTTATAAGCAACAAAGTCAGAAAAGGGTTTAGTCTTTAAGTGGTAAACTGACCTAATTTACAGACCTTTGATCTAAATTTTAAAACAACAAAAAGATACTTTGTTTTTAGTTATCTCCCTGCACTTACAATGTTGTGATAAACTTGGCAGGCTGCCTGTTTTTTTTTTTTTTTTTTGACAGCTGTCAGCTGTGCGCAGAGAATCAGGAAAATGCTGTGTTAAGATCGGGAGGGGGGTTGAATCAAGACCGCGATCTTTTAACGATTAATCGTGCAGCTCTACTAACCAGTAAAAATTGCGTCTTTCTTCCAGGACAGATACTTGTTGGTCAGCACAGTCACGTGACATCATCACTTGCCATTACTGGCACTGTTCTGGTACGCAGCCTGTGGGGCTGTGTGCAGCGTAATAACTGTACAGATGGGTATAGGTGGCAGTCAACTTGATAAATAGCAATTCAGTGCAGTGACGAAGGTGCTGGGAGGTAACATTTTCATTATTGGATGCAGAAGTGGAACTAACCTTTAAAGTCACAGTACTATTCTATTTCATCAGTCCTGAAATAAATATATGTGATAATATAGTAATTATTAGATTGGACAATGACCAATCCAGTTTGTGTTGCTAAGACAACCTTTCCCATCAGCATGAAGAGCTCTGGACTAAAACACGGCACATCTTTTAGCATCAATGGCTTTCTGACACTTTCCTTCATAAACTCTGTTTTGGAAAGGGAAAATTATGTTGTGTCGTTAAAAATATACAGCTAAAAGCACCATTCTAAACTGGTCTTTAGGAAACCTAATGACATCTTACTGTGTATCTACAGGTCATGTATGGTGGCCGAGCCATCGATAGCTTTGATAGAAGAATTCTAACCACGTACATGGATGAATATTTGGGTGACTTCATATTTGACACATTCCAGCTTTTCCACTTTTATAAGAATGATGAAGTTGACTACAAAATCCCAAGTGGTGATAAAAAGGATGACTTTGTTGGTAAGATAATGTCTGTCATTGCAATCAAACAGAGTTTTTAGTAGAGTTGTTTCTACCTTTTACTTTGACCTATTAATAGTTCAGTCTCCGGTTTAATATGCACATTAGCTAATCTTAACTAGACCTACTATTTGCATACCACCCATGCATCCATAACCACGGGTCAAGTCCTGGGGAAAAAAGTGTGGGACATCCCACCCAAGATCCACTCGCCCACCAAAAAAAAAAATGATACGCTCATATGCACGAACGCTTCAACAGTGGTATTTTTCATCCAATTTTCGTATTGTGTGTATGTTCGTACATAAAAAAAAACAATCCTCAATAAACATAAATACGGTAATTCTCTGAATAATCAGCATTCATTCAATTGTGCTTCCATGCACATGTGAACATCATGTTCTGATCTTTATTGGGGAATGTTAATTTGTTTATAGAGTGTTTATGTGGTGTTTACACTTTTCATTGAACAGAGTTTGGATAACACAGGGTTAAAAGGTCATAAATTAACTGCACATTATCTGGACAGAATGCTTGGGGAGATAGTGAGGTTCCTGCTTAGGAGATGTATGTTAGCTTGGGGGGCTGCAAACTCTGCAGGGCTCCAACACACACTCGCTGCTATCCAACCCTTCACATATTTCCACATCTTGGCATTAAACTTTGCCAGGTATTGTGCTCAGTTACCACCCCAAACTGATGTTCCTCCCCAGCTCACCTCTCTCCCTGCATGTCCTTATACCCCAAAATGTTGCTGAGGAGACAGAAAATCAGCGCATCACGAGAGGTCTGACTAAATACAATCTCTTAGCAGCAGGGACCTGATCTACCTGTCAGCTAGCTGTGACAGGTAGATCGAAGCGGAAGCTGTCATGGGGACCCCTACTGGCAATGCCTGAATGGTCAGGTGTGGCACTTACTATTGCGAGCTGTGTCGGCAGCTGCTGGTGTAGCACCTGCCACACAGCTCGCATACTTCAAAGTCTTGCAGGACACGGCTGCTCCTCCTGTGGGGGGGGGGGACTTTAAACACAGATTAAAAATGTCCTGTTATGAGAGAAGAGTTTTCTCTTTCGGTGATTAAGCAACAGAGCAATTAGGCAACCCTTGGTTATGTTGCCACCGACAGGAGAAATGGGTAATAGGCACATTGAAACTGAAGGCCAACCCTCTAAAAGCTATAACTTCCCCATCTCACACCTGCTCAGTTTCACTTAGTGCCCTTAAGAGAACGGATGTCTCTTTCCTTTCTGCTATATTATTGCATAATTTTGAAGATTTTATTCTATTATACTGATGTTTCCTCTGTGATGACAGCGGGGACCCCTACTGGCTTACTAAGGTTTGCGGCACCACTAGCTGTGTCGGCGGTGGTTAGCATCTGCCCTCATTTCTAAAGACAACTACTTTTTGTGGGTGGAACTCCGTTAGGTTCCCGCAGACTTGAGCCCTCCATAACACTCTGGCTGTTTTGGGAAGAGTTTCCCCTTTATTTGTACCACATGTTTAGTGCCTTTTTGTTGCTCACAAAGTCTGCCATTGAAACTTCTTCTAAAAGCTAACATCTCACACCTGGCACCAGGGACCTTACAATAGGATTTTTCAATTATTGCATAATACATAGATGGGTGGACAGCGGCAATACATCTGTATCTGCCTGCCGGTCTGAAAGTGGTTAAAAGAGAAGTGGGTTGTGGTCTTACAAGCACACCCCACACGGTTCTCACATCCGTAAGGCAGTCCCAGCTTACATTGAGCGGCCGTACTGATAGTGTGAATGAACCGAATGTGATGTCAGCAGCAAAATTTAAATCATTTGTAAAAAAAAAAAATGCATTTAAAACAGCTTGTGGCTGTAATTTTGAAAACTAGAACATTGTCAAATGGATATCCCGGCAAAAAGTACATAAAAATAATGGCTAAGGAAATAAAATGTCATGAGTACCCCCCCCCCCCTCAGCAATTACCAGGCCCTCAGTCTTAGCCAAGGCTATGGTAGATTCATTAAGGGGAACCCCGTTTTCGGAAAAAAAAATTGTAGTTTTATGGGGTTTTATCTGTGACCCCAAAAATCCATACTAGGCCCTTCAGGTCTGGTATGGATTTTCAGGGGTCAGCCCCATAGCTACCAAATGTAAAAAAAATTTTGGCAGGGCCCGGAAGGAGGGAAAGTCTCAGGGGGGGGCGGGGAGGTGATTTTTCGGGTGAGGTTGGTGCACTGAAATCATCCCGACACCATGCTTAAAGCGGTTGTATACCCGCACATGTAATAAAAAAATTAAAATTAAAAGAAAAACCCTGTAAGGCAAAGGAATAATGAGCTAGTATGCACAGCATTCTAGCTCATTATGAAATACTTACCTTATAACGAGGTCCCCGCATCGCAGCCCAGTCCACGTCGAGGGAGCTGACATTTTGCCCTAGCCGTTTTTTCCGGGGTTCACGGCTCCAGCGCTGCGAGTGGCCGAAACCGTGATGACGTCACTTCCTGTTGAAAGTTCACTTTTATGTGACCGTGTGTATGCAAGCCAAGCTTGAGCGGAATTCCGTTGGAAAAACCTTCAGCCAGGCTTTCACAGCACATGCGCCGCTGACATCAGCGGCTGCATGCAAAGTGAATATCTCCTAAACCGTACAGGTTTAAAAATAAGGGTATACAACTACTTTAATATGGTGTCAGGATGATCAAATCACATTATTTCTATTAATACATTGTAATATATAATGAAATAGTTCACCATAATGCAGAATCAGTGGGAACCCTGAGCTTATCACTTGCCACCAGATGCAGCATGTCACTTGCCACCTTTGACTGCCACCAGATGCAGCATGGCTCTTGCCACCGTCACCTGCCACCCAGATGCAGCATGTCACTTGCCACTGTCACCTTCCACCAGATGCAGCATTTCACTTGCCACCGTCACCTGCCACCCAGATGCAGCATGTCACTTGCCACTGTCACCTTCCACCAGATGCAGCATTTCACTTGCCACCGTCACCTGCCACCCAGATGCAGCATGTCACTTGCCACTGTCACCTTCCACCAGATGCAGAATTTCACTTGCCACCGTCACCTGCCACCAGATGCAGCGTGTCACTTGCCACCGTCACCTGCTACCAGATGCCGTGTGTCACTTGCCACCGTCGACTGCCACCAGATGCAGCGTGTCACTTGCCACTGTCACCTGCTACCAGATGCATTGTGTCACTTGCCATCGTCGACTGCCACCAGATGCAGCATGTCACTTGCCACCGTCACCTGCCACCCAGATGCAGCATATCATTTGCCACTGTCGCCTGCCACCAGATGCTGCATGTCACTTGCCACCATCACCTGCCACCAGATGCAGCATGTCACTTGTCACCTGCTGCCAAAGAGAGGGCAGGGAGAGAGGGTGCATGGAGAGAGAGGGGGAGGGTGACAGAGAGAGGGGGGACAGGGGGGCAGAGAGAGGGGTCAGGGTCTGGTCAGTGACAGTGCTCATCTTACTCACTTGGATGGTCCTGGGGGGCTCAAAGTCAGCGGTTTTAATGTGGCTGTCGGCTGCTTGTTTAATCTTCCCTCCCCCTCTTCCTCTTTATAAATGCAGCACACGGGCAGGGAGAAAGGGGCGGGAGAAGCAGTGTGTGCCACAAGCTCGCTCAGGCAAGCTGGACTGCTGTCCCCACCCACCAGCGTGACCTAGCTGACACCTATCACAGCCAAAGCCAAAGAAAGTGCTCCAAAAGCCTGTCGGCTCTGTGCTACAGGTGGTGGGCAGGCCAGCAACAATAAGAAGCCTGCATCTACGGTAGCAGAGGTGCCGCCCTGAACACTGAAGCTCACAGCATGCTCCACCATCCCTGGCCCAGTCCACCCCTGAATTGCCGCCCCTCTAAAATTGCCACCTGGGCCGGCCCTGGGCAGTACAGCTGTGCTCAAATGAATGGCTGCGCTGCCATTTCTTTGACAGGCTGTGTCTGTGACTGAAACTGGCCCACTAAGCCATCGGCCCACTAGGAAACTCCCAGTGGTCCTGATGGCCAGTACATGCCTGACTCTAGGACAGGAAGTGTGTTACTGGCAGGATCACCAGGTGAAATAAAGGGAAAAAAGAGAACTAATGCCACCACATCTAAGGATTTGTAAGCTGCAATATGTTGCATCTTTGCTTTTGGGTTAAAAACTGCATTAAGACATCTGGCAGACACTCAGTGGGCTCAGTCAGGATCTTCTGTCCCAAGGACCGTTTTGTTATTCTAGGGCTAAGGGTCGCTGGCTTTACTGGCATGACTGTTAAAACCATGGTTTTTCTTGAGTCAAGTGCCTCTGTACATTTCTATTTTCTATGATGCACATAATTAAAAAAAAATGTATTCCATTCTAAATAACTTTGTTCAGCTTTGTAGCAGAAACATGATTTTAGTGACTTTATAAATGGGAAAAATAGAAGATTTTTTTTGGTAATCATTTTAAAACTACTACTGGTTAAGTTAAAAAAAAACTGTATTATTAAAGTTTGTTTTACTTATTTTTTTTACATATTCTAAAGAAAAAAAAATTATAAATTTGGAGGACTGCATGGCCAAAAGACAGCCTTATTTGTCCCAAAAAATTTAGTATTACTTCAGGATCATAAATAATGACAAAGGTATTGCAAATTGATAGACCCATATAAACGCTCTGGACAATAAGGAGTATGTAGTGCAGAGGAAGGTCATTTGCTTTAAGTGTATATATTAATTTGCAAACCTATGTTGCGTAAAAGGGCATTTTGATCTGGCCTCCTTGTTGAAATGTACAGCATATCTGTCTCGCAGTAAAATTACTTGCACGTTTATTGTCAATGTCTTTTATTTAACAGAGGAGATAGAGTCCCTTCCACTGGCCAACACCCCTGAAGTATTTGGCCTTAACTCAAATGCTGAAATTGGATATTACACACAAGCAGCTCGGGATATGTGGTCTCACCTCCTGGAGCTTCAGCCACAAACAGGTAACTCAATTGGAACTGCTTGTGGGTTTTTACATTTGCATTCTATGCTTACAGCAGCTATGAAAGATCAATAACATGTATAAATGTTTCAAGGTTAACAAATAATGCTGATGTTAAGGTGCTCCTAAAGAGATGGTTATCAGATCAAATTTAAAACAAAAAAGTGCCTGTGTATAAGACAAAGCCACAATGTACAGTGTATCGGATATATTGTGCAGAGACATCATACATCATTTTGTTTGTCAATTACATTATGACTTTTATACACTGCCTGTGAGCACTTTAACATGGCCGTAACATATAGATTCCAGTATCACAATGTTAAACACTGACTCATCATTTCTGCAGGTGAATCTGGGTTGGGGATCAGCCGCGATGAGTACATTGGGCAAGTGGCAAAAGACATTGAAAACAAACTGCCCGAAATATTCGATCTGGATCAAATTAGAAAGAGTTTTGGCTTGGACATCTCACCCACCACAGTGGTACTGTTACAGGAACTGGAGAGATTTAACAAACTGATAATCCGTATGTCCAGGTCTCTAGCTGAACTTAAGAGGGTGAGTAATGTAGTGCTATTGGAGTCTGACTTCCTTTACTCTTCCTCATTCATAGACTCTACCGTTACAGCTTCAGCTATGCTATATTTCTAAGCCATTCTGACAATTTTTGATTTTGGCAATATTAAATAGATAACTATCAAACAGCAAGTTCTTTTAAAATACCTTAATGATGTGTTTATGAATATATAATTACATTGTTTTTTTATTTCTGTAGGCTTTGGCTGGGGAAGTTGGAATGAGCAATGAGTTAGATGAAGTAGCCCGAGCACTTTTTAATGGTCAGATTCCAAACATATGGAGAAGACTGGCTCCTGATACACTGAAGTCTTTGGGAAACTGGATGATTCACTTCAGAAGACGCTACAATCAGTACACATCATGGGTACTATATGCATCTCATGCAGTACAGATCTTATGTATTCTAACAGTGCAGCTTCAATGTGTCCCAGCCTGGATGTTTTTGTAGACCATCACTAGAGCTCCTTTGCAAGACTAAATGCATGGTGTTTGATGGCTTACAAAAACTTAATACCAGACAATACAATATTTTGACAATGTGTAAAGTTTGCTCTAGAATTGTTCTTCTTTGTTTTTCTCTCTCTGTTCTGTTTTTTTTTTTTAATTAAAAGCTGCTTTTCATGTGTGTGCTTCATTGATAATTACTCTTTTTGTTTCAGGTTACTGAAGGAGAGCCAAATGTCATGTGGCTGTCAGGTCTACATATCCCAGAATCCTACCTGACTGCTCTTGTTCAAGCCACCTGCAGGAAGAATGGCTGGCCACTTGACCGTTCCACATTGTACACTCAGGTTACCAAGTTTCGTACAGCTGAAGAAGTGACTGAAAGAGCTGGACAGGGTTAGTGCTTTTAAATGTGTTCCTTGTATTGTTTTACATTAGTAGTGTACTCAAATAAAAAAAGAATGTTTAGGTGTTTTGCATTGTATATAACAACTACTGCTTGCCTTATATCTTGCCTTGTAACTTTGCATGCTGGCCACATGGGAGAATCCTCCTCTATAATTCTTGGGCTGTGCTATATTTAGATTTAAAAGATGGCCACTTGAGGAGTCCAGCTCTTTCTTTAGTGATTGTAAACCTCTGACATAAAAAAATGAACAAAGCATATCTGTCTATAGTGTGTTCTTGGCTCAATCCAAAGCACTGTGGGATTTCTCTCTGCAATCTCATTCCTCTGCTGTCTGCATGAGTCATTTCTGACAGGCTTTACTGACTCTAAGGGATCCAGGGGGATGGGGAGGGGACCTCCAGCGCACAGCCTGTGATTGTTAGCCTCAGCTGTGCATATTTTTCAGTGAAATTGTGTAGATCTCAGCTCTCTTCTCAGACCTGTGTAGTGTGTGACAGATGACTGCCACCTGCCTCTGGAAGCTCAGAAAAGCTGTGTAAATTCTGGAATTTAAACGTAGTGAAGAGATGGCTGCAAATAAATAGGTACAACGTATGTAGTAGGATTTGTTTCATCTCTGTGTATCACTTGAGGCTAGTCATTTCACTAAGTATATGTAAGGGTTTACAAGCACTTTAACTGTCAGGCTGTGCTGGCCAATGTTGGGCTCAACTACCATATTAATTTTCCCATCTCTTTCTTCTCCTTTTGGCTTGATGATGCAGCACTTGGAGAAGAGAGCACATGCACAGTGTACATTAAATGCACAGGGAACTTACTGAATCCCTGGGTTGACAGATTCATTGATACTGAATTGTCATGTACAGGGGCATCAGGGGTGTGACATCTTCCTATCCTATCTGTCTATCCTGCATCAAATGTTCTCATTATTCCTTCAAGTCAGGTTCCAGTGCCTGGATCCACAAGTCTTTCTTCACGGTCTTGGATTTAAGGGTTCTAAATGTCCCTGGCAGACCAAGGAACCAAAGCCTGCAGACAAATTTGTCTCTGCATGAAGGTGTGCCAGCTCCATCAGTGTTGCGGTTAAAAAGTTAAAGTCTATCTTGAACTGGGTGGAGTGTCCTATTCTAATGATCCCTGAGGTGCTCATTTCTGGGGAAGAGAACCAGATTTGGGGGCATGCCTTCTCCATTGGGAGGTGTTCCAGGACATATGTCTGCTTTGGGGAACACCAGATGTGGACTTACTAGCTTTTCAGTTCAACAACAAACTGGTTTGTCTCCAGGTTTCAGTATCTGACAACGTATGCATCAGAGGCCCAGGTGGCACCATAGGTTGAGTATATCCTGATCTATGTCTTTCCTCTGCAGAAGCCTTTAATTTGTCCACTTTGAAGGATCAAGGCTGAGGGCATTTTTATAGCCTTATATAGCATATAACAGAGTGTGGTACCCCATCCTTATCTGTTAGCTGACGCTCTGTTGTCTTCTACCAGATTGGTCAGATGTGTTATCTCAAGGATCAATCTTCTACCCTGATTCTTGATCCCTGGCTTTGATGGCCTGACTGTTGAAACCTAGGTTCTAAAATACATTCTGTAAGTCCAAAATTATTATGTTAAAAGTTCATAAAACTTCTTTCTGTGAGGTTTATGTTTGAGCAAGACTTATTTTCACTGGTGTGAACCTCTTAAAGTACAAATTGTAAAATCCTTTTCTCATACATTGAGGGACCAGCATTGCCCCCTCATATGCTATCTTTTTCCCTTTGCATTCCTTGATATAACTGAGCTGCTGTGAGGTGGGAGAAGTAATGGACAACAGGCATTTAGAAAAATGAAGGTCAGCTTCCAGGAGGCTGGTCTTCAGTTTTCTATGTACGGTATCTAGTGTCCATTTTATTGTAGGCATTTTTATTGGTTGCTTACTATCATAAGACTGTGTTCTTTAGTGGACTTTGAGAAAATGGTTTCATGGTGAGTGCACAAATCCTATTTTTGTATTATGTGAAAGCAGACACCATAGAAGATATGTCATTTAAACCTTTTCAATATTTGTGCAGGATGCTTCATATCAGGCTTGTACCTCGAGGGAGCTGACTGGGACATAGAGAATTCATGCTTAGTTAAAAGTAAACCCAAAGTACTTGTTGTGGAGTTGCCTGTATTAAAGGTTATTCCAATCGAAGCTCATCGCCTCAAATTACAGGTAGGTAGTGTTAAAGTTCACAATCTCTTTTTACCACATTTGCTGTTCATTGTTTTTTTATGTGTATTTAAATGGCTGTGTTCCTCTGAATCTTCCTACAACACCAATTCCAAAAAAGTTGGGAAGCTGTGTAAAATCTACATAAAAACAGAATTCAATGATTTGCAAATCTCATAAACCTGTATTTTGTTCCCAATAGGAAATATAAAACATTAAATATTTAAAATGAGAAAATGTACCATTTTAGGAAAAAAATAAGGTAATTTTGAAATTGATGGCAGCAACATGTCTCAAGAAAGTTACATAGTTACATATAGTTACATAGTAGGTGAGGTTGAAAAAAGACACAAGTCCATCAAGTCCAACCTATGTGTGTGATTATATGTCAGTGTTACATTGTATATCCCTGTATGTTGTGGTCGCTCAGGTGCTTATCTAATATTTTCTTTAAACTATCGATGCTCCCCGCTGAGACCACTGCCTGTGGAAGGGAACTCCGCACCCTTGCCACTCTTACAGTAAAGAACCCTCTACATAGTTTAAGGTTAAACCTTTTTTCTTCTAATTTTAATGAGTGGCCACGTGTCTTGTTAAACTCCCTTCCGTAAAAAAGTTTTACCCCTATTGTGGGGTCACCAGTACGGTATCTATAAATTTAAATCATATCCCCTCTCAAGCGTCTCTTCTCCAGATAGAATAAGTTCAGTGCTCGCAACCTTTCCTCATAACTAATATCCTCCAGACCCTTTACTAGCATTGTTGCCCTTCTTTGTACTCACTCCATTTCCAGTACATCCTTCCTGAGGACTGGTGCCCAGAACTGGACATCATACTCTAGGTACGGCCGGACCAGAGTCTTGTAGAGCAGGAGAATTATTGTTTTATCTCTGGAGTTGATCCCCTTATTAATGCATGCCAATATTCTGTTTGCTTTGTTAGCAGCAGCTTGGCATTGCATGCCATTGCTGAGCCTATCATTTACTAGGACCCCCTAGTAAGGTCAGGGAACAAAAAGGTGGCAAAGTAAGTGGAACTAGCAAGGAAAAACATTTTTGCAACTAATTATGTTAATTGGCAACAGGTCAGTAACATGATTGGGTTTAAAAAGAGCATCCTTGAAAGTCATACTGTCTCAGAATTAAAGATAGGCAGAGGTTCACCAATCTATGAAAATGCATGTAGAAATTGTTGAAAAATTTCAGAATAATGTCCCTCAACCTAAAATTGCAACGACTTTAAATATATCATTATCTATAGTACATAATACCATCAAAAGATTCCAAGAATCTGGAGAAATCTCTGTGAACAAGGGACAAGGCCCAAACGCAATATTGGATGGCCGTTATCTTCAGGCCCTCTTCATTAAAAACAGGTGTGATTCTATGATGGACATCACTGCATGGGCTCGGGAATACTTCCAAAAATGATTGCCTCTGAACCCAGTTTGCTGTGCTATCCAGCTCTATCATGCTAAAAAGAAGCCATATCGGAACATGATCCAGAAATGTTGCTGTCTTCTCTGGGCCATATAAAATGGTCTCTTGCAAAGTGGAAAACTATTCTGTGGTCAGGCAAATCAAAATTTGACATTCTTTTTAGCAACCATGGGAGTTGCAGCCTCTGAACTAAATAGGAGAGGGACCTTATGACTTGTTATCAGAGCTCAGTTCAAAAGCCTGCATGGTATAGGGCTGCAATAGTGCGTATGGAGTGGAAACCATGCACAGCTGGAAAGGCATTATCAATGCTGAAATGTGCATCCAGGTTTTATAGCAGCATATGCTCCCATTCAGACATCTTTTGCAGGGAAGGACAGCAGGACACTTCTAAACTGTATATTCACTGCAAAACATGAGAACAGCATGGCTTTGTAGTAGAAGTTTCCAGGTGTTTAACTGGCCTACCTGCAGTCCAGACCTTTCACCAATTGAAAATATTTGGCGCATCTTGAAATTAAAATATATGGCCCAAGACTGTTGAGCAGGTTGGCCAGAATGGGACAACATCCCGCAGATTCTTACAGAGTGTTATTAAAAGAAGAGGGAATGCTACACCGTGGTAAACATGACCCTGTCCTAACTTTTCTGAGACGTGTTGTTGCCATCAATTTCAAAATGAACTTCTTTTTTTTTCTTAAAATGGTACATTTTCTCAGTTTAACAAGTTCCCGCCTGGCCTACAGTGAAATGACAGCCGAGCGGGCCTTTTCGTCAATCTGGGTCATATGATGTCCTCCAGGATCATGCCTCGTGCATGGCCATAGTGCAGCATGATCTGTCACTGGCTGTCCATCGGACACAGCCAATGGCTGATCAGTGTACCGGTTCACTGCCAGTACCATGTGATTGCTGTGACCAATCACAGCAGATCACATGACAATCGTAAACAATGGATGGCTTCATTTCATGCCATCTATTGTGTATAATTGTGTTGCTAGCTGTGATTGGTCACAGTGATCACATTGTACAGACAGGGCCAATCACAGCCCATCTGTACCATGTGATTAGCTGTGGCAAGCCAGAGTAGTACAGTGTTACTATGGTACATTATATTGCTCTGGTCAGTGTTGTAAAAAAAAAGAAAGGAATGTAATCAAAAAAATGAAAAAAAAAATTATAATTATTTATTTATTTTTTATATTGTCATTAGTTAATGTCCCTGATCACCACCACACTAGTTATACAATGATGCTGTATTTTTTTTTTAATTTCTTATTTTTCCCAAAAAAATATGACAAGAAATTGCAACTTCAAAAAACTTGCCATGCATCTTACTAAATACCTTGGACTGTCTACTTTCCAAAAAGGGGTCATTTGGCGGGTATTTGTACTTTCCTGAAATTTTTGGGCCTCAAGAAATGAGACAGGCCATCCGTACATCAGGATTGATTGATTTTCAGATACAGGGGCGGCCTGTCCATTAAGGGCACACGGGCGCCGCCCCTCCCTGCCTACCGCCACCTCCCCTATCCATGCGTCCGGCCCCTTTCAGGACATTCAGGATTTTCTATCGTGAATAAAATGTGGGTTTATGAGATTTGCTAATCATTGAATTCTGTTTTTTAATGTAGATTTTACCCCCTAACTTTTTTGGAATTGGGGTTTTACTTTTTAATCTGCTGGCTGCCATAGATGATCAGTGTATATACTGTACATAGTCGCTATGTGGTTTATTATAGACATAGTGAAAGGTGGGAAACCAATGTTTTTTAATGACTGGGAAAACATGGGAGATCTGGGTTTGGGGTCACTTTGGTGTTAGGACATGTGTCAACCACATCAACATGATCCTGCAGACTATCATGTTTACAGTTAAAGGGCATAGAGGGCGGAAGTCTCAACTACCGCCCGCTGTATAGACAAATTATGGCGGGCAGGATTTTCTCTCGTTCTGGGACAACGTCATATGACATTGTCCCAGTCTTGCCCCGCTTGCATGCCTGCAGGGGCGCGCCGCGCGGCAATCGCAGGCACGCCGTGACCCTGGGACACGGCACAACTGCAATCTTGGTAAAGAGCTGATGACCCAACAGTGCCCATCAAAGATGCCAATATGTGCCCATCAGTGATGCCATTCTGTGCCCATCAGTGATGTCAGTTTGTGCCCATCAGTGATGTCAATCTGTGCCCATCAGTAATGCCAGTCAGTGCTACCTATCATTGCCCATAAGTGCCATCTATCAGTGCTGCATATTAGTGCCTATCAGTGCAGCCTCATCAGCGCACATCAGTGAAGGAGAAAAATGTATTTAAAAATAGAAAAATAAAACATTTTCTGACAGAAACTAGGCCTGGACAGGAAAGCAGTAAAAGTACCCTGTATTGAAGCAGTTAAATATGATACTTACAAAATGCTATAACCCTCATTACTGGAGCAACCCAGTCTACTTCCCCTAGGCCTTCTCTTTTACAGCAGGTCATCAAATCACTGCAAGTGAATCTTCCTGGTGTATGTGTTTTAAAGCGGAGTTCCAGGCTTTTTTCGTTTATTAAAAAACAGCAGCTACAAAAAGTGTAACTGCTGACTTTTAATAAACAGACACTTACTTGTCCCACGATCCAGTGATGTGGCCGCACGGGTCCTCGCTCCTCTCCCCCTCCTCTCCATGGCGCCTCCATTTAAACTGTGGGCACCCGGCCGTGGCGCATGCGCGAGTCGCGCTGCGCTCTCCAAGTGGGCAGGCAATGTTTTGGGACCTGTGACGTGTCCCAGAAGATTCCCGAGAGTGAGGTGCCGCCTAGGGGTAGAGGAGGAATCACCTAGGCGGCCCGAAGTCAGAAGCAGGAAGTGGGACAGGAAGCCCCACTCAAAACTAGGCACCCACTCCCCCCCCCCCCCAAAAGAATTACATGCCAAATGTGGCATGTAAGGGGTGAGGAGTGCCTAAAGCTGAAGTTCCACTTTTGGGTGGAACTCCGCTTTAACTTACAGGGCATGATTAGCCACTGGTGAATATTTGGTAAATATATTCACTGCTTTATGCGTATGCCCCCATGTGTGATTTAAAATTCTAGCAGATATTGGCACAGTGTAATGTAATAACCTATCGGTACAGATTATTCTTATAGCTTTTTTGTGTTTTGCAGAACACGTTCCGGACACCGGTGTACACCACTTCCATGAGGAGAAACGCAATGGGAGTAGGTTTTGTATTTGAGGCTGATCTGTACACAACAAAACATTTATCACACTGGGTGTTACAAAGCGTGTGCCTCACTCTCAACTCTGATTAGGTTTATATAAATGTAAATACTCAGATAATAAGATTTTTATATTTTCATTGCTTACATTTAAAACCGAATACATTTATATATATATATATGGATAAATGCACTTGAAATAAATAATAAAGCATTTGTAAACTTATTTGAATATTTTGTACTTATTTTTTGTATGTATTTTATGCATTTGGAAGAACTTGATATTCAATCATAATGGTGCAGGAAACCGGCATGAGTTTTGTGCACCCCATTACCATAACAGACCTATTTCAGGTCTATCTGTGCCACACATGTCAGTTTGTCTTTGTCTGAGTGAAATAGAAGCAGGTGCAGGGGCTGCACCTAATTAACAAAGGGATTGTGTCTGTTTTCAATATAAAAAATGTCTGCAGATTCCCGGCATACAGGATGTGACCTGTCTGTAGACAGTTCACATGCCTCTCTCTACCAATGCAGAGTATAGCCTGCTGGGTTAACAGCTTTCCTCCTTCACTCAACTGAGCAAAAAGGAGAGGGGGTGATGGGCAAACCAAAACATGTTGCTCCAGTTGAACAGTTCTCTATGCTGTGTCTCACACAGACACAACATAGACAATGGGGAAGATGACTGCTGTTTAACAAAAGGGCTTGCATTCTTTTTTTTTTATTAACAGCAGAATATTATGTGGTTTCTCATCTTGGAAGAATGGGAGAAAAGGGGGTTAGCGCTATTTGTGCCCCCCCTTTGCACTATGGGGCCGTGTCGGCGGCAGAATAATACAATTAGAAGGTTGTTTTTATTATTGCTATAATGGTGCTTATGGTTGTAGTGAATAATATAGTAAGGCAATGGCTGTTTTAGGATTGGTCAAAAGGGGTCAGGTGTTTCAGAATTTTCTAGAAGCAGGAAGTGTGAGGCTATATAAAGAATCAGCTGACTGGATTCAGGGCCATTTAGCAGTGAAGAGGACGTCACAAGGAGCTCCCGCCCTAAAGCCCCCCCCCCCGTCGCGGCCGGTTTATGTGGTGAATTCCTTTAGTTCATCTAGCTAAAGGGGATATGTAAGGAAATGTTGAGCTAAAGGTTGAGTCAGCTTGAGTCTCAGTGGCTGAGCTGAGAGTGGTTTAATTTTTCGAATATTTGGTTGATGAAATTAATTGATGAAAGAAGTTTACGAGTTATTGGAATATTTATTTATACATTGATTAAAACCAATAAACCGGTCCGTGGCCAAAATGCATTCCAAAAAAAATAAATATAATATACATTAAAAATAATTAAAAGAGCCAACCTCCATCTTGTCATGGGTCTCCGCCATCTACTCCTCCCCCACAGCTTCGGTCAGAGTAAATGGAGTGTCATCCAACCCCTTTAAAATAAGCAATGGCACGAGACAGGGGTGCCCACTCTCTCCACTCCTCTTCATAGTCTCCTTAGAACCCCTTTTGCAGCACATCAGGCTCAACCCTGACATCAGAGGACTAGAAACGGACACATACCATCACAAGATTGCGGCTTATGCGGACGACCTTCTGTTCTACATCTCAGAACCACACACCTCTCTCCCAATACTCTTATCAGCAATACGCCAATACGGTGATCTTTCGAATTTTAAAATCAACTTGCAGAAATCAGAGGTGCTTAACGTTTCTCTCACTCCTAATGCTCAGACTCTCCTTAGCAGCAATTTTCCCTTTCGGTGGACCCCTCAGGCTATCCAGTACTTCTGATTTGCACCTCATTTACCAACTCAACTTCCAGCCCCTTCTAAATATTTTCTCCTCAGATCTAGACAGATGGAAGACCCTAGCAGTGTACTGGTTTGGCAGATGCAATGTATTGAAAATGAACATTATGCCAAGGCTGCTTTACCTTCTACAAGCTCTGCCAGTTAGGATTCCACAGAACTTTTTCCGAAAATTGCATACAAACTTCATTAACTACGTATGGCAAGGCAAGCCCTCGCGACTTAAGAGATCTCTACTACAGCGGCCAAAGCTCAGGGGTGGGGTCGGCCTACAAGACCCAGCCTCATACTATACGGCGGTCCACATGAATAGAGTGGTGGATTGGTGCAGACATTCACACCATAAGTTATGGATCGGCTTGGAACAGGAAGCGGTGCCATTCCCTCTTGCTGGTCTACCGTGGAGTGGGACACGTGTTTCTGGGCTGTCCTTTTCTCACCCTCTAATTGAACCCACCCTAAAGGAACTGCACGGATACTTTAGGATTGCAGAGACGCCCAGCTTCCCCTCCCCTTTAACGCCCATAATTGGTCACCCGGACTTTTTACTGGGCATTTCTGATAGATCCTTTCGACTCCACCCGAATCATAGCCTAGTTAGAGCCTCCTCTCTTCTAGGACCCTCTGACTGGAGCGACCTCTCAGGCATTTATCCTAGCTTTAATACCTCCGCCCTGGGTAGATGGAGGATCCTGAAACTCTCACACTTCCTCAGATCCCTCCCGGAAGTCAATGGCTTCCGCAGAAAGCCTTTGCCTTTTGAAGACATGTGCCTGGGAGATGAGCCAATAAGAAAATCCCTTTCCATTTCCTACAATATTTTACTTGCCCATACATCTCAAAATGATCCTCCGTTCCTACAGAAATGGGAAAGAGATCTTAACATCACGTTCTCTGAAGACCAAAAGACTCGAATACTTTTTTTCACATAAGTCCTCCTTGTGTAGCAAATACCAAGAAATTACGTATAAAATCTTGACGCGTTGGTATAGGACCCCATCTGTCTTAGCATCCATATTTCCAGGACACAGTCCATTGTGCTGGAGATGTGGTACACAGGCTGGCACAATACTCCATATCTTCTGGGAGTGTCCGGTACTGACTCCCTTCTGGAGACAAGTACTAGAGATCATTTACAAGCTCACGGACATAGCCCTCCAGGATAACCCGGCGGCGATTCTGCTAAACCTGACCCCCATGTCTAGCAAGCGATACCGCAAATCCCTACTAAAGCACCTCTTGAATGCAGCCAGGGCATGTATTCCCAGTGCTTGGAAGCAACAATCCCCACCGACAGTAGTACAGTGGTTTGCCAGGGTTCGAGATATCCAGCAAATGGAACATCTTACAGCTGCCCTAGGGGAAAAGGAGGAGGAACACAATACACGCTGGACATACTGGGACCTGTTCAGATTCTCGGATGAATACAAGGCCTACATTTAATTATATTAACTAAAGATTATTCGGGGCTGCGGGTCGTCGGCCTTGCCAGTACGCCACACTCACTCCCCTTCCCATCTATTACCCTACCCCTGCTCCCCCTTTATTCCCTTCATAGCTTTCCCACCATTGACACGGTCGGTGTCATCCATTCACTTTTTTCTTCTCTCCTAAAAATGTAAAAAATCCCCTCGGAATGCGGGAACTTATTGGCACCACTCCTAGGAAACTAGGACAGAGAGCCACTACTGATTAGCAATACGCTGTTTTGGATCAGCCCACTAAAGTATTATAACTTAATATCTGTACAAAGGAGAAAAACCCTCCCTACCTACCAAGGGGCTCCCCCTTTACCCTAGAGAGCCAACGGTATGGCTTACACAGGACCTTTAAAGTGAGGCTTTGTGCCAGATAGGATGTCGCCTATATTGTCCTGGTTGAATTGCACAATTATACCTAGCACAGAGTCACATGAATACAATTGCTCTATTGATCTTTTACGATGTAATTTAACATTGATGAATACCCCAGCATTATTCACTGACTTGATTAATATACTATTGTTTAAGCCTACTTATGGACAATGTTGTTTGTTATGTATGATCCATTACATTACTGTTTGATCCGCATTCCTTAAATAAAGAATTAAAAAAAAAAAATTATTAACCACTTGCCGACCGGCGCACGACGATATATGTCGACAGAATGGCACGTACAGGCAGGAGGGCGTATATATACGTCCCTCCTTTAGCCTGTCCGTGCCATCGGGAGCGTGCCGGGAGCGGCGCGCTCCCGCGCCGGTCGGGACCCCCGTGAGTCCGATCGTGGTTCCCGCGGACTCGATCGCCGCGGGAACCCCCGCGATCGTCTCACGGGGCGGCTGAACGGGGAGATGCCGAGATAAACAGCATCTCCCCGTTCTGCCTAGCAACTAGTGACGCCGATCTCTGCTCCCTGTGATTGGAGCAGAGATCAGCATTCACTAGCTGACAGCCACGCCCCCCCACAGTAAAAAACACACCCCTAGGCATACTTAACCATTACACTGCCCTCTTGTGGTTAACCCCTTTACTGCCAGTGTCATTTATACAGAAATCAATGCATTTAAATGCATTAATTGCTGTAAAAATGACAATGGTCCCAAAAATGTGTCAAAAATGTCCGATGTGTCCGCCATAATGTCGAAGTCACAAAAAAAATCGCAGATCTCCGCCATTAATAATAAAAAAAAATTATTAATAAAAATGCTATAAAACTATCCCCTATCTTGTAAACGCTATAACTTCTGCGCAAACCGATCAATAATCGCTTATTGCGATTTTTTTTTTACCAAAAATATGTAGAAGAATACGTATCGGCCTAAACTGAGGAAAAAAAATGTTTTTTTATATATTTTTTGGGGATATTTATTATAGCAAAAAATAAAAAATAATGCATTTTTTTCAAAATTGTCGCTCTATTTTTGTTTATAGCGCAAAAAATAAAAACCGCATGGGCGATCAAATACCACCAAAAGAAAGCTCTATTTGTGGGAAAAAAAGGACGTCAATTTTGTTTGGGAGCCACGTCGCACGACCGCGCAATTGTCAGTTAAAGCGACGCAGTGCCGAATCGCAAAAAGGGGCCTGGTCCTTTGGCTGCAAATTGGTCCGGTCTGAAAGTGGTTAAAGGAGATATAAGTGTGTTTTGTGTTTTTATTCTCTATTATGCATGTTTGTCGGTCTGGCCTGCCGCCTGCGGTCCCATGGTGGAGGCAAAAGGTTTCGGCTAAATCTTAGCTAATCTGTAGTATGGACTACAGCTTCAATTATATGGGTGCAAAACTCACTTAAATCCTTCCCTTCCACCTACTGCAACCATAATGAACCCTCTGTTCTGACATTTCCATTGTTTACACTATGTTTCTTATTGAAGAAAATGTATTATCCTTTAATGTATAAAATCTGTGCTGGGACAAAGTCTTCCAGTGCCCAGCATGAAAATGCCAAACTGTGCACCACCCCTGGCAAGATAATCCAGTTTCCTGGGCGAAGATGCCAAACTGCACCCCCTGGTTTACTATGCGAGGATCTGTGTGAGCCCAAACATCTTCTGCTACTGGGATCCTGCTCTGATCTGCCACTGTGCCTGTGTCATACAAGGGGTTGATATGGCGCACTCTGGATATGGCTAAGTAATATTACAAAAAGGGGGTTTGGGATGGGGTTACTTGGCGGGGCAGTGATTCAAGTCCATGACAGTGAGTCCATGTAAGCATAATAGGTATGCTGTCCTTGGAAGGCCACCAGCTAAAAAACTAGAAGAGACACTAGAACATATAAAGGAACAAAAAACAGGGCCTTCTAAGTGTAGCAATAAGACATTTTAATAGATGAAATAAAAAATGGAAGCACTCACAAACAAGCGATAAATTCCAGCATTAGTATATACAGTTGTGCGCATAAGTTTACATACCTTGGAAGAATTTATGATTTCTTGGCCATTTTTAAGAGGATATGAATGATAACACAAAAACTTTTCTTTCACTCATGGTTAGTGTTAGGCTGAAGCCATTTATTATCAATCAACTGTGTTTACTCTTTTTAAATCATAATCACAACAGAAACTACCCAAATGACCCTGATCAAACGTTTACATACCCCAGTTCTTAATACTGTGTATTGCCCCCTTTAACATCAATGACAGCTTGAAGTCTTTTGTGGTATTTTGTGGATGAGGCTCTTTATCTTCTCAAATGGTAAAGCTGCCCATTCCTCTTGGCAAAAAGCCTCCAGTTCCTGTAATATCTTGGGTTGTCCAATCCAAAGACATGCAGGTAGGTTAATTGGCTTCTGTCCAAAAATTGGCCCTAGTATATGAATGGGGACCTTGGATTGTGGGCTCCTTGAGGGTAGGGACCGATTTGAGTGTGCAATGTACAGGGATAGGGACAGTTGTAGACACTCGCTCATGTTGAACTGGATGGACTGTTTTTTTTTATTCAACCTTACAAACTATGAAACTATGTCTTGCATGAACTGCATGTTTGAAATCTCCCCAGAGTGGCTCAATGATATTGAGGTCTGGAGACTGAGACGGACACCCAGAACCTTCACTTTATTCTGCTGTAGCCAATGACAGGTCGACTTGGCCTTGTGTTTTGTATCATTGTCATGTTGGAATGTCCAAGTAGGTCCCATGCGCACCTGCCTGGCTGATGAATGCAAATGTTCCTCCAATATTTTTTGATAACATACTGCATTCATCTTGCCATCAATTTTGATCAAATTTCCTGTGCCTTTGTATCTCACACATCCCCAAAACATCAGCGATCGACCTCCGTGTTTCACAGTAGGAATGGTGTATCATCATAGGCCTTGTTGACTCCTCTCCAAATACATTTGGTGTTTATGGTTGTGGCCAAAAAGCTAAATTTTGGTCACATCACTCCAAATCACTTCGTGCCAGAAGGTTTGAGGCTTGTCTCTGTGCTGTTTGGTGTATTGTAAGCAGAATACTTTGTGGCTTTCTTCTGGCGACTCGACCATGCAGCCCATCTTTCTTCAAGTGTCTCTTTATTGTGTATCTTGAAACAGCCACAACACATGTTTTCATGTAGTCCTGTATTTCACCTGAAGTTATTTGTGGGTTTTCCTTTCCATCCCGAACAATTTTCTTGGCAATTGTGGCTGAAATTTTAGTTGGTCTACCTGACAGTGGTTTGGTTTCAACAGAACCCCTCATTTTCCACTTCTTAATTAGAGTTTGAACACTGCTGATTGGCATTCTCAATTCCTTGGATATCTTTTTATATCCCCTTCCTATTTTATACAGTTCAACTACCTTTTCCCGCAGATCCTTTGACAATTCTTTTGCTTTCCCCATGACTCCGAATCCAGAAACATCAGTGCAGCACTGGATGAAAGATGCAAGGGTCTGTCAGGAGTCCAGAAACTCATTGACCTTTCATACACACATTAATTACAAGCAAACAGATCACAGGTGAGGATGGTTACATTTAATAGCCATTCAAACCCCTTTGTGTCAACTTGTGTGCATGTTATCAGGCCAAAACCACCAGGGTATGTAAACTTTTGAGGGTAATTTGGGTAGTTCCTGTTGTGATTATGATTTAAAAAGAGTAAACACAGTTGATTGATAATAAACGGCTGCAGCCAATAACTAACCATGAGTGAAAGAAATGTTTTTTGTGTTATCATTCATATTCTCTGATAAATGGCCAAGAAATCATAAATTCTGCCAGGGTATGTAAACTTATGAGCACAATTGTATGTATAGATCATCCGCGCTGACCCGGGATCGTGCCTGGTCTCACTGGCTGGAAATAGCTATCCGTGACCCGGCCGCACTGGTGGTTCCCAGCGTTTCCGGAAAGCTGGGATGACGATCAGCGGTACACAGAGTCACAGATGACATCACGTCCAGGTACACGGTCAGTCGGCTGTGCGCGCGTTCGGAGCATTTGTGCTCCTTCCTCAGGCTCTGCTGGTGGCCATCTTTGAATGGGTTAATTATACTACATAACGAGGATACTGAGTGGCTAAACGGAACATGTAACCATAGGAACACATTATATATATATATATATATAAAAATATATATATGGGAGCACAACTTGATACCAAGAGCTAAGGACAATACTATCAAAATGATTACCAAAAGTGCAATAGTAAAATGTATTAGTTGATAAGCTACAATACTTACAATCGACCAGTAGTCATAGATGCAAACAATTATATATATATATATATCTATAAAAGAGTCGAAAACATTATTAAAACCTTTTTTTATTTTATTTTTTTTAACTATATGTGATAAGACATATATATACACACACAAAAAGACACACCCATATGTGACCGATGTACATAGTTGATGTGTTATTAACTGATTATTGAGAATTATACTGATTTCCAAAAGAAATTTACTTGATGCTAAAAAATTGAAATATTATACAATTAATTTCTGAATCAAAAATAATAGTAATATAAAACATTATAATAATCAAATTGTTAAATTAATTTGTTAAATGGACAATTATTTAAAGAAAATGTTTTGTATATTAAATTATTATTTATAGGGGGATTGTGATTTTAAATTGGTCATTGGTATAGGGGGGAGGGGGTGGTTGGGGGAGAGCTATAGAGCCCAGAATGTAGAACAGATGAGATTTTAATACAATATTAATTTCAATGCCTTCATTTAGGCCTCCAGGCGATAAATTGTCTAAAGTGTAGATCCAGTAATTTTCTCTCTCGCATAAACGCTTATAGCGTTCAGCTTTGGGAAAATGGTCGGGAATGGCCTGTATAACCCAAACGCGTAGTCATGAAGATTGCTTATGGAACTCTTTGAAATTTCTCAGGACACTATGTTTGTCGAAAACTCTTTTCAAAGTTCTGATGCTCTCCAAACATTTTTCGAAGGGTACGTATAGTGCGACCTACATACAGCAGGCAGCATTGACAGGTCAAAGAGTACACAATGTACTCTGAGGAACAGGTATGGTGTACTGCTTCCCTTTGCATGTAAATTATTTTTCCTTATGTGTCACGTGTTTACACGTGAGACATAACGGTTTCTTACATTGATACTGTCACGATCTGGGGTCAGGCTCGAAGACCAATTGCTATAGCAGTTGCAGGACTACCACTAACCGGCAGGATAGTTAAACAGGCAGTCACCCTGGCAGATGACACAGGCTCACCTGAGGTGCGGAGTCTAAGTACTAACCGGTGTTCACCAGAGCTCCTGATGGTGGAGATGGATTTAGCTGCGTGTTAGTACCAGGTCGCGGTCCTCAGGATCACCCCACCAGGAGGTTAGTAAGCCGGGGGTTCAGTAGCGGATGAGCAGGTAAGGATCAATCAGAAGCGTGGTCAGTAAACAAGCCAAAAGGTCGGTAACGAGTAGTTACAGGTTGGGATCAGGCAGAAGCGTAGTCGAGGAACAAGCCAAGGGTCGATAACGAGCAGTAGCAAATATGAACAGCCGCAGGGAAGACAGGAGCGTGATACAGGCTGCACAATATTCTGGCAAGGAGGAAGTGCAGAGACGTGGCTTTTATCAGGAAGTTCGTGGGAGGAGCAAAGAGTTCAAGGTTCAGCTGACATCAAGATACAAGGCAGGGTTGTAGGGTTTGTCCAAGGGATCTGACAAGGCGCTGTCCAGCATCTCAGATAGCTCAGTGAGAAGACTCACTGCCAGACACAGCTTAAGTCCCAGGTTCAAGTCCAGGTCCTAACAGATACATCCCCTTGATGTTGAAGAACGTTAGGGGAGCACTGGCAGTGGGACGTAGTGGTTTTATTTTGCTAGGAGCTATTTGAGCTTTTATATTTTTTGCTCTCTTATATGTGACTAAGGGTCGATCAGTAAGTGTGGATTTCAGATTAGGATCCTCACTCAATATGGGCCAGTGTTTTGAGAAGATCCTTTCCATTTTCCTAAATTGGGTATGAAACTGTGTGACAAATCGTACGGGTTGGGAACTGTCCAATGCTTTAGCCTCTCTATCACTCCTTACTTCTTTATGGAGATAATGTTGAAAAGCATCTTCAACAATATCGTCGGGATAGCCTTTTACTGTAAATTTGGTCTTGAGTAACTGGCCATGAGTAGAATAGTCCTGTGTACGGGTGCAGTTATGTTTAAGACGGCAGAACTGACTCCTAGGAATGTTTGTAACACAACTTGGGTGATGACAACTCTATAATGCAAATAAGAGTTGCCAGAGGTGGGTTTAGTATAGTTCTTGTGCAGATGACATTATCATGATAGAACAATTCCAGGTCCAGGAAAGCAAGCTTAATCTCATCAGATCCTGGAGTAAAGGACAAACCCATGGTATTGGTGTTACAATGGTGTAGAAATGCAGTGATTCTGGACCATCCCAAATGATGACGACGTCATCAATGTAACATCCATAAAATACTAAATGCGAGGCAGATGAGAAGATGTTCCCAATAACCCATAGTGAGATTCGCATAGCTGGGGTGCAAAATTTGCCGCCATAGCTGTGCCTTGGGTCTGAATATAAAAGTCACTATTAGATCCAAAATAGTTGTGTGTAAGACAAGTTGTAGGTCCTCATTAAGGTAATACTGTACAGCCTGTAGCACAATGTTATGCAGAATAGAGGTGTAGAGGTAAACTACATCTAACGAAAGCCAGCGGTACGAAGGCTCCCAACAGTATTGTTGTAGCATATTTAACAAATGAATACTGTCCTTAATTTATGAAGGGAGATTTTGTACTATATGCTGCAGGAAGCGTATTTTGGGTAATGGGTCACTGGTGTGTTTTTGATATGTAGAATTATCTGAGAGGAGCCTGGCGGATTCAAACTGGTACTCTGAAAGATTCTGGACTACTATACTTCCCCCTCTGTCTGCTGACCTGATGATAAGCTGTCTATTGTCAGTGAGCCATTTCAGGGCTGTAGTTTCGGCAGCTGTCAAATTAGAAGATGACTGTGTGTGTGTGTGGTGGTCTGTTGACACTTACGAAGAATATCAGCATAGACCACCTGGTAGAAGCTTTGAACATAGGGACCTTTAGCAAAGGTGGGATTTAATATAGATTTAGGTCGAAATTTCATATGCTGGATGGGCGGGATGTAGACAAGTGTTGAGTGAGTATTTCAACATATTTGTCTGGATCCTCGGTATATAAATGCTCCAAGTGATCCAAGGCCCTCAGTTATGAGACACTGAGGTCAGGAGGATCCTCTGTTGTATAACTGGAGCCTGAGGTGCTGATATCACTGTCAGTATCAGCATTTTGGTTCTTAAGGACTTGGATGTTATAGTAAAGTTTGACAGTTAGATTTCTAATAAATCTAGTAAGATCAAGAAAAAGAGTGAAAGGATTGGGGGATGCTGTGGGAGCAAAGGTGAGACAGCGTGCCAGGAGTGACTACTCGGATTTGGACAGAACATGATCAGATAAATTGAAAATCTTTCTAGTCTGCGTACCTTCTCCTTCCTTTTTGTGTCTACGTCTTCCCCCCTCTCCTGCCTCTACAGTGAGTTTTCTTTTTGGGCAGGACAAGAGGGTGACCACTAAAAAAGAGGAGGTGGAAGATGGTGGTTCTTCTGTTGTACTTGAATTGGGAGTGGCTGTAGGTGAAGGGGACGTATCTACTACAACAGGGATAGTGCTTGAATGGGCACTAGTATTAGGTTGTTCCTCCATAGAAATTGAAGATATAGCAGTAGGAGTGGAGATGTTAGAGTCGGGTAATATCGGCATGAGGCAAGATTTTACACTGTTACTTGCTGAGGTGGATGCCTGACTGGGGGAATTATTGGTTGCATTCATATTTTTTCTGTGGGGAACTGTAGGTTTGTTGGCAGATGGGCCCTAGTTTGAGGAACAGGGACCAGTGGTGTGGATCTTGGTCAATAAGGAATGTGATTTAGATCTGGGATGTGGGTGGATCTATTGTTACCCCACTTCCCCACTGGAGTGACTGATAGCATGGGAGGAAATGGTACAGTGGGCATGGGTTCACAGTACATCAGAGGGATGGGGCCATCATGCAGGAATGAACTATAATCATCATCATAAGGAATAAGATGCTGTGTGGTTGGTCTGGGTTTCTTCCAACAGAAAAACCTATTAGTGTTGTAATCATCAAAGTCTCTATGGATTTTTTGTAATTTAGTTCTAATAAGACAATCCTCTTGGAACTTAGTATTTAGTTTGCTTTCTAAGCCAAGATGTGGGTAGGGACGTAATCTGTGATGTAAGAGTGTGAATGAGATCAGTGGTTTTAGAGAGAAGGAGATTGGGTATCCCTTGGCTTGGTAATAATCTCTTGGTAATAATCTCCATCCATTTTTGGGTGCAAAACTCGGAAATGTTAGACCACTCACAAGCTAGATCTGGACACAAAAATGATGGGAGCTTTTCATTGTATATTTTGACCATGTGTATGCCCCATCTGACTTTTTCTGTCGAAAATTCAGACGGACTTAGATAGAGAACATGTTCTATATTTTTCCGATTAAACAAATTACTATCGTAAAAAACGCTAGTCTGTATGCTGTTCCGACGCACCAAAAACGATGCATGCTCTGAAGCAAGTACGAGACGGAAGCTATTGGCTACTGGCTATTGAACTTCTGTTTTCTAGTCCCGTCGTACATGTTGTACGTCACTGCGTTCTGAACGGTCGGAATTTGGTGTGACCGTGTGTATGCAAGACAGCTTGAGCGGAATTCCGGCAGAATTCCGTTGAAAAAACCTTCAGAGTTTATTCCGACGGCAAAACCGGTCGCGTGTACCTCTAGGAGAGATTTTGTATGTCAAATATTTATCAAGAAAAAACGTATCCCACCATTGGGACATATGGGTCTATAGGTGGATCTGGGGACCGATGTGAAGGGGTGGAAGAAGTTATTCGGAAAGACAGTATACAGCTCATCTAGAATGGTATATTTAGCAGATTCAATATCTCGTACAATTTCCATGGTCACTCCGCAGACTATTAGACCGGGTTAACTGAGTAACTATTATGATAAAAATATGATGATTATTATTAAGGCAAGATTTAAGTAATATTCCTCAGAGTTCGTAGTGCACTGTTTCACCTGTCCATGCGGCCTGCTGTATGTGTAGGTCACACTATATGTACCCTTCGTAAAAGGTTTGGAGAGCATCGGAACTTTGTTGAAAAGAGTTTCGTCCTGGAGGCCTAAATGAACGCATTGGAATTAATATTTTATTATAATCTCATCTGTTCTACATTCTGGGCTCTTTAGCTCTCTCCTCTTAAAATCCCCCCTCCCCCCTCTATACCATTGATCAATTTAAAATCACAATCCCCCTATAAATAATGTATACAAACAAATTATTTCCATAGTTGTCCATTTAACAATTTGATTGTTATTATTTTTTATATTACTGTTATTTTTAATTCAGAAATTAATTGTATAATATTTAAATTTTTTAGCATCAAAGTACATTTCTTTTGGAAATCAGTATAATTCTCAATAATCAGTTAATCACACATCAACTATGTACATCGGTCACATATGGGTGTGTCTTTTTGTGTGTGTATGTGTGTATAATATATATATATATATATATATATATATATATATATATAAATACTTTTAAAAGGTTTTAATAAGGTTTTTAACTCTTTTATAGATATATATAATTGTTTGCATCTATGACTCTACTGGTCTATTGTAAATATTGTAGCTTATCAACAAATTAATTTTATTATTGCACTATTGGTAATCATTTCATAGCATTGTCCTTAGCTCTTGGTATCGAGTTGTGCTTATATATGTGTGTGTGTGTGTTCCTATGGTTACCCGCTCTGTTTAGCCACTCAGTATCATCGTTATGTAGTATATATAACCCATTCAAAGATGGCCCCCAACAGAGCCTGAGGAAGGAGCATGCATGCTCCAAACGTGCGCACCGCTCGCTGACCCTGTACCTGGACGTGAGTGTCTCTGTGTACCGCTGATTGTCATTCCAGCTTTCCGGAAGCGATGGCAACCACCAGTGCGGCCGGGTCACGGATAACTATTTCCAGCCATCGAGACCAGGCACAATCCCAGGACAGCACACATGATCTTTACATATATACTAATGCTGAAATTTATCAGTCGTTTGTGAGTGCTTGCATTTTTTATTTAATCTATTAAAACGTCTTATTGCTACACTTAGAAGGCGCTTCTTTTTGTTCCTTTATACCATGCTCGTGTCAGCATACCGTGCAGCTTAGCAGGTTCTTTACTGTAAGAGCGGTTAGGATGTGGAATTCCCTTCCACAGGCAGTGGTTTTAGTGGGGAGCATCGATAATATCAAAAAAACAATTAGATAAGCACCTGAACGACCACAACATACAGGGATTTACAATGTAATACTGACATAAAATCACACACATAGGTTGGACTTGATGTCTTTTTTCAACCTCACCTACTATGTAACTAGCAGTCATGACTGTGTTGCCATTGTGCCCACTTTTTTGTGAAACATACAAAACAGCATATAGACTGCAGGGGTCATGTAATGTACTAAAAAGAAAATAGAGTACATGGGGTCATGGCTATGTAAACTGGAGGGCAGACATCAAGACTAAGTAACATACAACATAGAAGACAGAGTGCAGCAGTTAGGATTCTGTAGTATATGCAGTGCAGCAGTCAGGACTATGTTCATATATAATATACATCAATAACAGTCAAACTGAAGTTGCACAGTAGACATGGGAACTGTGAAAAAATGTTGTTTCGTTTTAAAAAAATTTGTAATTTGTAATTCGTGTACGAAATTCCGTTCGAATTCGTACGAAATACGAATTTCGTACGAATCGTTAAAATTTTTTGAATCGTTTCGAATTGTTACGAATCGTTAATAATCACTCGCGGCTAATGAATTGCCGGTTCCCGTAACACAGAGAACAATTCGAATCCAACTACCAAATATCGAATTTCAACTAATACGAAATAAATTATTATAGCGGATATAACGAATGATTCGAATGAATTCGAGATTCATTATATCTAATAGAGAACTGTCCCTGCACAAAGTGTCATTTTTACAGGAAAAAAAGCTATTTAAAATCACTCGCGGCTATTTCGTAAACGGAATTTTGTATTCCGTACAGAATTCGTATTCGAAAAAATTCGTACTACGGATTCGTACGAATTTCGAAAAGTTCGTACGAATTTCGAATTAGTACGAAACTAATCGCACATGTCTATTGCACTGCACAACTTGTAAAGTGCAGTGGTCAGTAGTAAGTGTCCCCTTATGCTGGTGGTCAGTGTGCTACCTTCACTCAGCATGCCCCCTTACACTGGTGCTCGAAGTGCCCCTGTTAGCAGTGCTCAGTGTGTCCCCTAATTAGTGATCTGTGTATAATGAGCACCCTTACACTGGTGGTCAGTGCTTAGTGTGTCCTCCCACATTGATGGTCAGTACTCGGCATGCTTGTTAGTTCTCAGCGTGCCCCCTTGCATTGGTGTTCAGTATTTAGAACATCCCCTTATTGGTGGTCAATGCTTAGTAATCCGCTAACATTAGTAGTTGGCACTCAGTGTGTCTCCTTATTTGGTGGTCAGTGTACCCCCGTACATTGGCAGCCAGTGTTCAGTGTACTCCTGTACATGTGGTGGGTCAGTGCTCAGTGTGTTTCTTCACATAGATGCTCAGTGCATCCCCTTATATTGGTAGTCAGTGCTTTGTGTGTCCCCTTAAATGGTCAGTGTGCTGCCTTACATTAGTGGACAGTGTTCACCCTTACAATTGGTGCTCAGTGTGCCCCTGATCATCACCCTTGCTGCTCCCCTCCTCAATAGCAATATCAAAAACATCTTTTTAGTGGGCAGCCAGGCAGGCAGATGGTCAAATGTTGGCAGCAGCTCTCCAGCTATAAATTTGAATCAGTGCCTGTTTATTGTACACCTGCTTCTTCCAGCAGAAAATGTATATGACCAGGCTTGGGAGTATTGTTAAAACGGCATGGCCACAATCAATTTGGCAGGCAGGGAGTAGCAATGCAGCAGTTATGCAAAGAAACAAAGTCACAGGCGGATTGCAACCTCAGGATCAAAGGCTCGAAAGATCAGATGCAGGACATGTTCCCCAGGTGCCCGGCGCTAGTGATGCCACTGAGGACATGTATGTGATAAGTAGGTTGCAGCTTGCCACATGGCACTGCCTCATGGACATGAAAGCACTGTGTAAAGCTGCTGTCATACTTATTCATAGCTTGCCTTGAATGTAACTGCTTTGGGAAACCATTAAATTTAGTTCCGCTTTAACTCTAATTGCAGGTAAGCGATCAGACCCTTCTGTGTTAATATGTTGTCACAAATAGTGGATTTCCAGTGTTCCTGAAAACGTCTTTTCATTTGGAATACTGCAATAAAGTCTAATAGTGTTACATGAGTGGAAAAAAAAGCCATCTTATTTTTCGGTTATGTTTAGTGATATTACATGCATTGGGTATTACAGGTGCCAGTAATCATACCATACAGCATTTAACGGTAGCAATAGATAGAACAAATTGCGCAATGGCAAAATCAGTTCTAGAATACATAATAATTTGAGGATGTAACTGTATACATTGAATCTATGGCCAAGCAGTAGACAGAATTATAGGAATTTGAACTTGCCTTCCTTTTCTGGGAGTACAGTACAGGATTCAAGACTTGTATTCATAGACCATGCGTTAAATGTAGGCTATCTTTAGGTGATTGGACATCGTTAAAAAAACTTGCTAGCATCCCTAGGTTCTTGTGTTTTGTACTGTACTCCAAAATAAAACAAAATTTACAGATAAGTCAAAATTTCAAATATCGTAATACAGTGCAGGGCAAGGGACTTGTATTCATAGACCATGGGAAATACCCAAGCAAAAAACTGAGGACTGGGTAACAGCAAACAGACACTGCCAATAGACCAACAAGAATTAAAAGAACCCCAACAAAAACACTCAGATGACAGCTTGAAGCACCTTGCGGTCAAAACTCACATCAGCAGAGGCCTGAACATCTACTTGGTAGAACTTGGAGGACATGTAACCAGAGGACCAGGTCACGACCCTACAAATACTGGGTGAGCAGATCCTTGATGCTGAACAGCCCAAGAGACACAAACCGGACTAGTGAAATGAGCTCTCATAGGGAAAAGAAAAGGAAACTCTAAAGGCGTAGGCCATGCAAATAAGTTGCCTGATCCACCTACCAATGGTGGAGCAGTAAGCAAGATACCCTCTACGAGGGGCCCACAGGAAGGACAAATAAGGACTCAGTCTTGTGAATAGAGGCGGTGTCTGCCAGGTAGACCCTGGGAAGGAAGAATAATGTCCTGATCAAGATGGAAAGTAGAGATGACCTTAGAAAGAAAGGTTTTAGTCTCAAGACCAGTTTTTGTGCAAAACAAAAAAGGGCTCTTTACAGGAAAGAGCTGCCAACTCAAAAATACACCTAACAGATGTAACGGCTACCAGGAACACATCATTACAAGTGGAATATCTCTAAAGCCCCATACACACGGTAGGATTTTCACATGGATTCTGACCGTGTGTATGCACCATCGGACAGTGTACGTCGGATTGTCCGACGGACAAAGTCCTATCTCCTGCTGGATAGATTTTTTGACAACACGGTCCGATCACACCAAATCCGATCGTGTGTAGCGTTGTCCGACGGACAAAGTGCTACGCATGCTCAGATCACATTACAAGACCAAAGCTATTGGCTACTAGCCTCTACGTAGTCCCGTCGTAGGCAACAAACGTCACCACGTTCAGAATGATCGTTTTTTCCGACCGCGTGTACGCAAAACCAACATCGGACAAAGTACGACGGACATGATCCGACGGACCTGGTCCTCGGATAATCCGAGCGTGTGTATGGGGCTTAAGGCTGCTTTCACACTACAACGTTTTGAATCGCAGACAGATCTGCCGCGGACCTGTCTGCGAATTGACAGCACTGGTGTGTGAATGACAAAACGTAGAACTTGCATTTGACATGCCATTCATTTGAATGACACTTCAAACCGTGGTGTGGGTCTGGCGTGATTGTCGTGCGATAAATTGTGCTGCAAAGGCGGCAACCCGCATCGTGGGATGCATGCCGCCCAAAAATAGTTCAGGAGCTACTTTGGGGTGACATGCGTCCCGCGATGCTGGTTACCGTGATTGCAGCATGACAATCACAGCAGGCCCGCACCGTGATTTGAGATGTCATTCAAAAGAATGACATCTCAAATGTGAGCTCCGCATTTTGTCATTCACACATCAGTGCTGTCAATTTGCGGAAAGATCTGCCCGTGATTCAAAAAGCTGTAGTGTGAATGCAGCCTAACTGATTTAACCACTTCAATACAGGGCACTTAAACACCTTCCTGCCCAGACCAATTTTCAGCTTTCAGCGCTGTCGCACTTTGAATGACAATTGCGCAGTCATGCAACACTGTACCCAAACTAATTTTTTATCATTTTGTTCCCACAAATAGAGCTTTCTTTTGGTGGTATTTGGTCGCCTCTGCGGTTTTTATTTTCTGCTAAACAAATAAAAAAGACCAAAAATTTCGAAAAAAAATATGTTTTTGTTTCAGTTTCAAAACTTTGTAAATAAGTACGTTTTCTCCTTCACTGATGGGCACTGATGGGGCTGCACTGACGGGCACTGATAAGGCGGCACTGATGGCCACCAATGAAGTGGCACTGATGGGCAACACGGATGGGCACTGATAGGTGGCACAAATTGGCACCGATAGGTGGCACAGATTAGCATGGATAGGCGGCACGGATTGGCATGGATAGACGGCACGGATTGGCATGGATAGACGGCACGAATGAGCATGGATGGGCACTGATAGGCAGCACGGATGGGCACTGATAGGCGGCACGGATGGGCACTGATAGGCGGCATTGCAGTGTAATGTATTGTACTGATGGATGTCAATCAGTGCCAAACAATAATGCATGCCAATCAGTGATGCCCATTGTGGGCACTGATTGGCATCCATTGTCTGCACTGACTGGCGTCCCTGGTGGTCTAGGGTGGCATACCTGGTACTGGGCATTCCTGGTGGTCTGGTGGCATCCCTGGTGGTCCAGTGTGGGCATCCTTAGGGGGGCTGCGCTGATAATCGATCAGCACAGACCCCCCCTGTCAGAGGAGCAGCCGATCAGCTCTCCTCTACTCGCGTCTGACAGACGGGAGTGAGGAAAAGCCGATCAACGGCATTTCCTATTTACACTGTGATCAGCTATGATTGGACACGGCTGATCATCCATCGGAGACTCTTTACCGAGATCGTAGTTGCGGGGTGTCAGACTGACACACCGCAACAACGATCGCCACGATGCGCGCCCCCGGCGACGCGCATCGGCTCAAAATCCTGAGGACGTCATATGACACCCGGTCAGGATTTTGAAACCACTTTGCCGCTGTCATTCTGCTATATGGCGGGTGGCAAGTGGTTAAAGAAAGGTCTCTGAAGTACACAGAGCACCTGGTTGAGATCACAAGGTGACAGGTAGAATTGGGGGATTTATATATGCAACTTTCTGAAGAAAAGTCTTGATATGTAAAGTGGATGTGCCCAGTCTTGCCACAAAGAGTTAATCCAGCTCTGAGCAATCCTCATATCTTTTTTCAGTAAAATAAAACGGTCAAACTGAGAAAACTTTGTCCGTTCTTACCCCTTGCTGTGAGTGACAGGTGATTTACATATCTCGTGCACTAGCCTAAGACATGGATTATTTTTTAATTCCCACCACCACTCCTTTCTTCAGCAGCTCTGCAAGGATTGTCTGTTCCACACCTCAGCATGATTGTGCATGCTGAAGTCATGTGGTTACTTTCCTGTCTTTTCACTGGATGTTAGAGATCATAGCAGAAGTTCAGTGTAAGAAATACACAGGAGAAAATGCATATTGACAAGGGGAGTGTAGAGGTGGGCTGGGAGTCTACTGACATCATGACTCCACCCACCAAGCTCCAGACAACAGACCCACCCACAGAGAGGAGACATTTGACAGGTAAAGATACATGCATAGATAACCCCTATGGCAGTAGTTTAGAAAGGATAACATTGGGTTTACTTCCACTTTAAGGATTACAAGGCAGGAGGTTTCTGGAATAGAATGGGTTAGGCAGAAACCTGTCCCTTGAGGGTATTGAGGGTCAAACAATGGTCAACACCAGACTGAGGAAAGGCTAAAATACAAGTGATAGAATATTCCCTCTAGAATACTGGAATAGGGGGCCTTGGGCCATTAAGTCTGCTCTGTTTGGAGGAGACCAAGGCTTCTCCACCAGTCTTAGTATGTCTGTGTACCATGTCCTTCCTGGCCATCTTAGTTGGATGAGAATTACAGGAACCTAATCCTTCTCTATCTTGCACAGAACTCAAGGGAAGACAAAAACCAGCTTGAATATTGAGAAACTGAATAAAGGAATCACCTGAGAGCTGCTGTGAAGGCTAGAGGATCCCTGGTTTTGGCTACAACGTTGTTCAGCTTGTTGTTGAACCTGGAGGTCAGGATGTCCACATCTGGATTTCCCCATCTTTAACAGAGAATTTGAAAGATCTCAAAGTGCAGAGGCCACTCCCACGATTATAGGTGTTGATGGCTTAGGAAGCCCGCCTGCCTCAGGTCTACTCTAGGGATGTGAATGACTGAGAGAGCTGGAAAGAGGCTATCAGCCTTTTTCTTTTAGGTCAGATTGACTTCTAGTGCCCTTTTGATGGTTTATGTAGACCATTACTGTGGCATTGTCTGACCGTATCTTCACTGGGTGCAGAAGTAAGGTCCAGTGTTATAGACATAGGGGTTTATTTAAGGTAAATCCACTTTGCACTACAAGTGCACTGCAAGTGCACTTGAAAGTGCAGTCGCTGTAGATCTGAGGGGGGCATGCAAGGAAAATAAAAACAGCATTTTATTTTGTAGATGATTAGATGATAGAAATCAGCAGCGCTTCCCCTCAGATCTACAGCGACTTCACTTCTAAGTGCACTTGCTGTGCAAAGTGGATTTGCCTTTAGTAAATAAACCCCATAGTCTGATAGCTCTCAGTCAGTTCTAGACAGTTCTCCAGAATATTGATGGTAGGAACTGGACATTCAAGGAATTGTAAACTTACAGGCTGTAAGGCTGGCACCCATAGTCACCACCTTCCAACGTATGTGAAGGAAAGATTCTCCCTATTCCAGGCCAAAATTGGAGATCCACCGTGTCAAAGAGAGCTTTGTCTGGCTGGAAAAAAGCACATGACAATCCAAGGATTCGATTTGCTTGTTTCCTGTTAGAAGTATGTTGGATTGAAAAGGACCAGAGTGAAACTGGGCAAAGGGAACTGTCTTGAAGGAGGTGATCTTCAAGCCAAAAACCCTCATGCAGAAGCAAACTCAGGGATTTACTGTTTTGATCTGAGGATCCTTGTGTGGGGATTAGGGAAGCAACCACTTCCCGAGGAAGGAAAATTGTGGTTTGGGCTGTGTCCAAGATTAGACCCCAGTACTCCAGATGGTGTGAGGGCTGTAGAGCAGACTTTAGAAAGTTGAATATCCAGCCAAAGTTTTGAGGGAACCGAATAGTCCTTTGGAATTTGGTGGAAACAGTTGTGGCTGAGGAGCCCTTCAGTAGGAGGTTATCCAGATAGCCTGTGACATGAATGCCCTGAGTTTGCAGAAGACCAACACTTGGGGTACAGACGGTATCCCACATGGTAGTGCTACATATTGGAAGCATTGGCCTTCCAAAGCAAAACACAGAAAATATTGATGTGAGGGGATGAGTGTAGTGGGAATGTGTAGATAGGCATCTTGTATGTCTACTGATGCCATAAATTCCCCTTGTCTGTTTATCTGTAATTTTGGTACATGAAGAAATCTCTTCAGATATTTTAAGTCCAGCATTGGGTGGCTGTCCCTACTGAATCTGAAATTAGTTTGAATTGAAACCTTGAAGCTAATCTTCTAAAAAGAAAAACTGGTACAGTCATTCTTTGTGCCTGAAGTTGGTGCAAAGCAATCATTAAATCTACCTTCTTTCAGTCTGAGGCTGGCTGATTGGAAGGCATAAGGCAGATTGGGGGGCAGAGATAAACTCTATTTTGCATCCCTTTGAAATGACGTTCTAGACCTCTGTGTCCAATCTATCTTGGATCCAGACTGGTTACCAGCAGATGTCCCGCCACTCCTAAGTGCGCGGCTGCCTCTGCATTGTGAGGAGGGCTTCTGGGCAGGCTTGGTGGATTCCAGGGCTTATGTCCCCTGTCGGAAATTCCGATCGTGTGTACACAATTCCGACGCACGAAATTCCACGCATGCTCGGAATCAAGCAGAAGAGCCGCACTGGCCATTGAACTTAATTTTTCTCGGCTCTTCGTATGTGTTGTACGTCGCCGCGTTCTTGACGTTCGGAATTTCTGACATTTGTGCGACCGTGTGTATGCAAGACAAGTTTGAGCCAACATCCGTCAGAAATAAATCCAGGAGCCGCCCACAGCGGCTACCAGGTTCTCCATGGCATTGATTTTGGCTACTCTTTTCAACCAGACGGCAACTGACCGGTGGCTGTGTCTGCTTCCAAAACAGTGGTATGCAGCTCTTCGCTGCTGTGAGCAGGAGAGGTAAAATGGATCTCCTGTAGCTCTTACTCGGAATCCTGTGGTGATGCAGGAGTACAAACGCAGGTTCCTTTGATAACTCCCGATCATGCGGTGGACCTCTGTCCAGTAGGACTGCAGGAAACGGCAAGAGCAAAAGATGTGAAGAAAAGAACCGGACTCCTCCCCACATCTCCACCAAAGATCCGAACATTGAGGGAACATCCTATGAATTTTTACTGGCGTATATTACCACTGGGTCAGCACCTTAAAACCAGCCTTCTGGTGTTTAGCGCAAATAGAAGTTTTGTAAGAGAATAGAAGAATTCTTTCCACTTGTTTCTCTGTAAGATGTAGCCCTAACTCTCGTTCCCACCTGGTGATATAAGGAAGTCTGAAGTCCGGTGATGGAGCTATCAGCAATTGGTAGGTCTGAGAGACCGGATGACGCAGTGGAGACTGTTCTAGACATAATAGTTCAAAGGTAGTAAGACGTCTCTGAAAGGTTTCTGGAGGGGTAAAGAGCCAATGAAGTGGGCCAATTGTAAATTTTGTCAGAAAGATAGGCCCGCAAGCGCCGGGTCATCAATGATTCGCTGTCTTGTCATCCACTGTCCATTGGCAATAAAATGACCTGGGATCGCCCTACCACTTTCAATTCCTGGAATCTAGAGTCATGGTTCGCCAGGGCTGAAAGCAGGGTTGCCCACTATAGGGCTGAGTGGCAAAGGGGTCGGAGCGATAGAAAATTGAGGAACACCTTCAGACATATCCGCCATGTCTCTCTCATCGTGGGGTGGCCTAAAATACGGCTAGGCAAATTTGTTTGGCACCATGGCACAGATGTTTGGCACCATGCTAGGATCTGCTCCACTTGTACCCACTATTTAAGAGGGCCATGGCGACACCAATCCAGGGCGCATGTCAAATGACAAGCCATGTGGTAGAGGTTGGCATCCTGCAAAGCCATGCCACCCAGTAGCTTTGGTAATTGCAGAATTGACTGTGCCAGGTAAGGGGGTGTCTCATCGGAAAGTAAGAGCTTGGTTCACTGCTCTAAGGAAGAAACTCGGGACCTGAATGGGCAGGGCCTGGCAGTGATAAAGCAAAAGGGGCATAATATTAATTTTCACTATGCTGCATTGTTCAAACTAGGAGAATAAGCCACGTTGCCAGGACAGAATGTATTTTTTGATGGCTGCCAGAAGAGGAGGGAAGTTTAATGAGAAAATATCTTCTACTCTACTGGGTAAAAGGATGCCCAGGTACTTTATGTGCGATGTGGTCTATTTGAAGTGGAAATCAACCCGAAGTAGTGTAGATAAAGAGGCCAGCATAGATATGTTCAGCGCCTCTGATTTCTGAACGTTTACTCGAAAAAAAGGAATGCACTTTTATAAGAGTAGGTTGCACCTTTTTGCTTCTAATGGACACTAATGTTGTTATGGATTTTTTTTTTATGTATATGAATTTTGTTAAAGGAGGAGTATGGCAAAGCTTTTTTGGTTGTACTTCTCTTGAGGGCCACAGGACTGCATTTACTTTTGCACTCCTGTGACCCAGACTCAGTTAACAGTGTAACCCACAGAGCGCCTCCAGTCTCTGGGTGTATCTCGACAATAATGTTACGATCCCCCAGATGCCTAACTGGCAGTTGGCTCAGCCTTTCCGCACTGCACTGAGAACCTGAGCCAGGTTCCCACCCCCTCCATAGCCCGGTGCACCAGTTAGTGCAAGAGTGGCAGAGCAGAGAGTGGTGACTGACAGTCATGTGATTGTTCAGCTTTTGGGCTTAGAACCAGCAGGAGACAGCTGCAGCCATATAGTTAAGTGTGTCTTTTTTCCCCCACATTTCTTCAGCACTATATGTCACCAAGAGAGTTTATATAAATATGATTTTGTACCACTTGTTTTAATAAACACTGAATTAATTTGTGATTTTAGATATACAGTATGTATTGTTTTTTTAAAATTTGATATCCTTCTTATTTATGTACATATAGTGAGGTCGTTATGCGTTTATAATTAAATTTTGCTGTGAGCGCTGTAGATTGTAGATAAGGATGCACAGTATTTAGGAGTATGTAGGTACATGAACCTGTTGGTGCTCATAATGAGGTATAAGTATCCATGCACTTGCTCAGTTCCCCATCAAGCTTCATCCACCCAGTGACAAGCCTTTTCCCAATTATGGACATTGCCATAATTGGGTAATGAACTCACCTTTATCCCTTTGTTTACATAGCTTTCGGACAGAAAATGCCCCAGCCGATGGCTAAATGGGGTCAAGGATACAGTACTGTGCAGGAAGCTGTCACATGCATGACAGCTTCTCAGCAGACATATTGGAAGGAACAATATCGCGCTGAACTTAAGTAAATGACTGAAAAAACGGGTGTGACCCCTAAGCAGCTACATAAAAATGTGACGAAAATTCTATCAATAGTGGGAATGGAAATGTAGCGCTAAACCTGAAACAATACACTGAAAAGTGCCGAAAAATTTATGCCTCAAACCGACAAAAATAGATGACAGAGTGACTGTCTAGTGTAAAAAAACAAAAACAAAAACACATCTAACATAAGTGCATATAAACAATGAACCATACATGCATATGATTAGTGCCTTAAAGAATATAGTGAAATAAATGGGAATGTCCACCATGTAAGAAACACTTCAAATGAATAAATGTCCCAATATGATGAACAGGTGTAAATCTCAATAACGAGTGAGCACCAACAAAGAATAACTTGGACTGGATCCTCTTTCAGTATTCAGATCAAATAAGGGAAAATGGATGTATGCTTACCAAAGCAAGTGGACTCCCTGTCAGCGACAGGAAAGTCAAACAAGCCTGTAGTATCCGGACACCGATGGATGGAACATCACTGGCACGAACCGATGTAATCCGTGGACTTCTCACTAGGAGATGGTGGAGCAGGTCTTCCAGAACCCAAGATGGAAACGGGTACACGGCTGCAAACACAGGACCACGAGCTCCAATCGGTCAGACCAAAACAGCAGGCAGGATATGAGAACTGATGGCCAAAGACCACTAGGATGGGGTCAAGGCTCTCATATGGTGTTTGTCAAACAGCATATGGAGAGAGAAGAAAGGAGGGGAACTCCAATAGTGCAGATCAGCATGGAAGGTTTTATTGAAAGAAAACCACCAATACAAAAAATAAATAAAATAATAAAAGTGATCACGATTAAAGTTTAAAAGCAGTATGGGGATAGGTGAAACCTCGCCCTACGCGTTTCGTCTTAGACAGACTTAAACTGGGGCATCTACCTGTTCCCCCACACTGCAGACATATATATAGATATTTCATAAAATGACAACCAATCATCAAATGCCCATAGTTAGTGTTCTAAAAATATTGATTGGTTCTAAAAGCATCATGTGACAGGAAGTGGGGATGAGAATAGGTTGTGTGGCCAATCAACTATCAGACCGGACCGGAAGAACCAAGTGTATGGTGGAAACCACCCACATGTTCCATCTATTCCCATGAAGCTCCTCCCAGACACATGGTGGGTTTGGCGCCAAAATCTCTCACCCAATGGACAGGACGATAAACTGGCGTCCAATAAAGTGGGCCAATCCGATTTCACTATGACAATGAAGGCTCGAGGAACACCAGATCTGATTGGTCTAAAGATGACCAATCAGAAACAGCGAGGCCCAAACATCCAATCCCGGGCAGAGAGAGATCCGGACTTAGTTTGGCGCCAAAAAGTGATGGCGACGTGATGACGCTTGCTGCGTCCCTCCGTCGGAAGTGACGCAACTGGGACAGAGTGAACGTGAGACGCCCCGGCATATGGAGAAAGACGCCGGCAGCGTCAAACTCCGTCTGGGCGTGATGACGTCACCCCTCCCAGAGCGTCCCACATCGACCGAAGGCTCGAACTGTGCGTGATGGCGTCAGGCGTCCATACACGTCCGGTGTCAGCCTCATCACGTGGCCGGCACGAAGCTATACATAAATGCCAAGGGCCCAAAAAAAATAATATCTAAACACACATGAAAAACTTTTAACGGTTACCATGAGATAAAGAAATAATGTATTAAAATTATATGAAAAAAGGGAAAACTCATCCCTTTGGAGGACCTCATAATAACACCTAAGGTGCAGGTGCGACGCCCTGACCCCTAGTGTTAGGAGGTATAAACAACAAGTCAGGAATACCCAAAATATGTACAGAAAGACTAAGATGGACAATACATGGTGTGGATTGTGGGCCAACGCCATCATGTGGTTGAAACCCATATTGCATTTCACAGTGAATAATCTTGCTATACAAATTGTGCCTAACAAACAAAAAGAAACAAAGGACCCTCTACAAAGCATAAAGGTGTGAATAAAACCTTTCACAGTTGGTACAATTAATGATACATAGCAGATATCAAGTGTGTATACATACATAAACGGGACTGAGACAACTCTAGAGAAATGCAAAAATAAGACAGGAGGTCAGATGTAAAGTATAGACTCAGGATGAATTGATGAAAGAATTAATATCCCACTCAACGTTTAACCCAAAAGGCGAGTAGGTACGAAGCTCATAGATCCAATAAGTTTCAAGACGGGATACCCCACGTAGGCGGGATTCGCCTCTCCAATGGGGAACGAACTGGTCTATGATTAAAAATTGTGTTCCAATGGGATTGCGGTCATGGGTCTCTAAATAGTGACGAGGGACACTGTGGTTTGTTTTCCCCTTTTTTATGTTGTTTATATGCTCGTTGACACGAACAGAAAAGGTCCTGATTGTGCGTCCAATATATTGTTTCTTGCAAGGGCAAGTGAGAAGATACACAACATATTGGGTCGCACAAGTCACAAAACGCTGTATGGGATAGGTGCGTGAAGTGATAGACGATTGAAAGGTATCGCTCTTTCGCCTCCCGCAAGTATTATGCAAACAAACGTTGCACTTGCGGCAGGGAAAGTAACCCTTACATTGAAAAAAGAAAGAAGGCCTTTTCGGGGGATCAATAACATTAGGGGCAACTTGACCTTGGATAGATCTCGCGCCCCTAAAGATAACACCAGCCGTCTCTGGGAGTGCTGGACCCAAAACTTTGTCGTTTTGGAGTACTCCCCAATGCTTCTTCACAATCTCTTTGATTTGTCTTGACTGTGTAGAGAAGGTGGTGAAAAGAGACCACTTGAACTTATCGTCAATAGGCTTTTTGGGTTTGACCTCGAGTAGGTGAGAGATTTTGGCGCCAAACCCACCATGTGTCTGGGAGGAGCTTCATGGGAATAGATGGAACATGTGGGTGGTTTCCACCATACACTTGGGTCTTCCGGTCCGGTCTGATAGTTGATTGGCCACACAACCTATTCTCATCCCCACTTCCTGTCACATGATGCTTTTAGAACCAATCAATATTTTTAGAACACTAACTATGGGCATTTGATGATTGGTTGTCATTTTATGAAATATCTATATATATGTCTGCAGTGTGGGGGAACAGGTAGATGCCCCAGTTGAAGTCTGTCTAAGACGAAACGCGTAGGGCGAGGTTTCACCTATCCCCATACTGCTTTTAAACTTTAATCGTGATCACTTTTATTATTTTATTTATTTTTTGTATTGGTGGTTTTCTTTCAATAAAACCTTCCATGCTGATCTGCACTATTGGAGTTCCCCTCCTTTCTTCTCTCTCCACATGCTGTTTGACAAACACCATATGAGAGCCTTGACCCCATCCTAGTGGTCTTTGGCCATCAGTTCTCATATCCTGCCTGCTGTTTTGGTCTGACCGATTGGAGCTCGTGGTCCTGTGTTTGCAGCCGTGTACCCGTTTCCATCTTGGGTTCTGGAAGACCTGCTCCACCATCTCCTAGTGAGAAGTCCACGGATTACATCGGTTCGTGCCAGTGATGTTCCATCCATCGGTGTCCGGATACTACAGGCTTGTTTGACTTTCCTGTCGCTGACAGGGAGTCCACTTGCTTTGGTAAGCATACATCCATTTTCCCTTATTTGATCTGAATACTGAAAGAGGATCCAGTCCAAGTTATTCTTTGTTGGTGCTCACTCGTTATTGAGATTTACACCTGTTCATCATATTGGGACATTTATTCATTTGAAGTGTTTCTTACATGGTGGACATTCCCATTTATTTCACTATATTCTTTAAGGCACTAATCATATGCATGTATGGTTCATTGTTTATATGCACTTATGTTAGATGTGTTTTTGTTTTTGTTTTTTACACTAGACAGTCACTCTGTCATCTATTTTTGTCGGTTTGAGGCATAAATTTTTCGGCACTTTTCAGTGTATTGTTTCAGGTTTAGCGCTACATTTCCATTCCCTCTCAGCAGACATACCCCACTCTGAGTACTGGCATACTTAGTATGCCAGCTCAAAGATGCTCCTAATTACTGCCAGCTTCCTCACCTGTGAACTGGCAGCAATTCTTTAAGAATCTATCATAAATCTAGCATAAAGTTCTTAAAGTGGCAATAGGAAAAACTACCTGACTTTGTCACACATATCGGTAATCTTACCAACAGTGATGTAAATGCATAGTAGAAATGTAGAACTCACCACTCCAGGTGAATATACTATGTTGCCTGACAAGAAGTCCAATCAAGTGCTAGCCCGGCCCGCCTCCATGGATACATGAAGTAAAGAAGAAATGGCTGCACATCAATGAAAGTCCAATTGCCGTTTATTAATCACTGAGATGACATCAAAAGACACCAATACACAGTCTTGTAGAAGCGTTTCACACAGTACAATTGTGCTTAACCACCAGGCACTTCCGCCCCTTCATGCCCAGGACAATTTTCAGCATTCAGCGCTGTTGCACTTTGATTGACAATTGCATGGTCATGCAACACTGTACCCCAACTAAATTTGTATAATTTTCTTCCCACAAATAGAGATTTCTTTTGGCGGTATTTGATCACCTCTGCGGTTTAAAATTTTTGCTAAACTAAAAAAGACCAATATTTTTAAAAAAAAAAAGTTTTTCTTTGTTTCGGTCATAAAATTTAGTTTTCTCCTTCACTGACGGGCACTGATGACGCGGCACTAATAAGATGGCACTGATATGTAGAATTGATGGGCACTGATGGGCAACGATAGGCGGCAATGGCAGGTGGATGTGATGGGCACTGACAGGCGGCACTGATAGGTGGTACTGATTGGCACTGACAGATGGCACTGGTGAGGTGCTGACAGGTGTTACTGCTGGGCACTGATTGGCACTGTTGTGGGCTCTGATTGGCACTGTGGTGGGCACTGACAGACTTCGTTATTGGGGCACTGCTGGAAGCTATTGGGCACTGACTGGCAGCTGATGGGCGCTGTGGTGATAATCAATGTGCTATCAGCACAGACCCCCCTTCTGAGCAAACCGAGGAATGCCATTTAGCGGAACTTCCTGGTTCATGCGATAATCAGCTGTGATTGATCACGTGGTAAGAAGCTTCTGTCAGAGGCGCCTGAGACTGACACACCGCACTAGCAAATGCTGCTCGCACCGGCATGCTATCCTGCTGGACATCACACGACGCCCAGTCAGGATACCAGAACCACCGCCCGGCTGTCAATCTGCTATAGGCCGGGCGGCAAGTGGTTAATCATTACAGGTAACGATTAACCATAATTGTACTGTGTGTACACAAAGGGGAAATTGGGACTTTAAATGAGGTTATTGACTAGTGGAGGTTAGGTTGTAAAGAATTTGATTAACATAATTGGATAAATACATGACAATTATGCAAAGGTAAATAAAATAATATTATTTATATACACATAGGGCATGGACAACAAGAATAAAATGGGATACATATTGGCTTCGCAACATGAGATGAAATGATAAATGTTTTCCATAAGTTCATATATATATATATATATATATATATATAATATATATATATATATATATACATACATCTGAGCGGAACATTGCAATATTATAAAAGATATATAAATGGTGTCAATATCATTGGTTGTCCATAGTGGATCTAGATTGTTTTCTATTAGTAGGCATATGACTGCATCCAAGATGCTCAACGCATTTTGTGTATAGCACACTTCATCAGGGGAAGATGCAGGAATTAGAATATTCAACAGGTCTATGTTAAATAAAAATATTATCCATGAATGACATAGTATTCAAATATAGTGAGTTGAAAATAAATAGTTAAATAAGACCATAGTAACAACAAAACCAGGTGCACGTGAAGTTGTGGTAGAGAACCACAAAACCAGGGAGATAAAAATAAGGAGAGAAATATGCAGAAACCATGATCAGTTTAAAGGCATTAAGATACAGTAAGAAAAATGACTAGGGTATTGTGAAGGGATAGCATGATAATTACCTGGGATGCGTGTATAAGAGCAGAGAGTTCCTGTAAAGTGCAGCCTGTCCAAATGGGTAGTAGGGAGAACCGTGTCTGGGGAGATGCTATATATGCGCCCCAACAAGCACGCGGGCCATCACCAGCGTCACGCTCTCACATCATATGCAGGGAGGGGCCACCGATCTGGGCGGTAGTCACAGCTGAAACCAACGCCCCCTTGTGTCCCATGGGGGGGGATTGGGCAGGTTCCCTCAACTATTTATATATCTTTTATAATATTGCAATGTGCCGCTCAGATAATATGTCTGTATGGATATGAATTTATAGAAAATATTTATCAATTCATCTCATGTTGCGAAGCCAATATGTATGCCATTTTATTCTTGTTGTCCATGCCCTAGGTGTATATAAATGATATTATTGTATTTATGGTCTAGAGCCCTACGGACGACATGAGTAAAGATGACGATATAGGAACAACACAAAACTCACCAACATGAAATAGACCTGAAAGTGTGCCTTGGTCTACCGTATGGTACACCAAAATAAGGGGGCATACCCTAGATAAAGAATGATAAGAAGTAGTTATGGAATAATGTGGAATGAGTATTCGGTCTGAGGTAAGAATACTTGGAAGAGGCTTTTAAAAGGGGAGGGTGGGTGGGTATCACGCACAGGAAACCGACAAAGACCGGCGGCCTTTGGGCTGCTTAAATACCCTCCGGGCTCCTCCCATAACTTCAGGCCGGTACCCGGCCTTCCAATTTATGGTCTAGAGCCCTACGGACGACATGAGTAAAGATGACGATATAGGAACAACACAAAACTCACCAACATGAAATAGACCTGAAAGTGTGCCTTGGTCTACCGTATGGTACACCAAAATAAGGGGGCAAAAACCTTCAGGTAGGGGATAATTATTTGTTAAGGTAATGTCGCTGAGTAAGACGAGCAAAGGCCTGAGCCACCTCTAACTGTGGGTTAGGAATGTAACGAGAGAAGCCGGCCGATTCCGCCGACCCAGTTCCTTGATCACATGGTCCGGAACCCCCTGTCTTGAGGCCGTCGTGGCCGCCCCAATCCGGAATGAATGCCCGGAGTACTGGCTGGGGTCCAACTGAAGATTGCCGAGAAGGACCCGGACATGTTCCACGAACTGCGACGAGTTGAGGGGTTATACCGGAAAGGGCAGGAGCGGACTGGACCCTGGGCGGTCGGATAGCAGTGCCGTCAAGCGGTTTAACACGGCAACTGGGCACCAGTTGTTGTGAGTCCTGTACAGGTGAACATCTACTCCGGAACCTCGCTGCTGAGTTTTGGATGTCGCCAAGTGAAGGACGTAGTGATCCTGGTGGCGACAGAGACTACTTCTATGCAAGGCTGGACCGGCTGGGTGGCTGCGAGTGAACTTGCTGGCCGTGGAAACCCATAAAACGCCATGTGTATCGCAGCCTGCAGGACGGTGCTGAGGAGGAGACCGAAAGGGGACCTATCCAGGATGTCAGATATTCCCCTGAAGATCTCCCCCGTGGTAGGCAGCCGCTTCGGCTGACTGGCGGCTGGTGTTTCTGCACTCCCCGTGGTAGAGCCCTCACTGCGTGGCAGGAGAACACCGAAGGCCTCGCGGGGTCTTGATGCGACAAGTAGTGCGGCACCCCGGCCACGTACTGGCGTATCGTGCTGTGTGACAGTGCTAGGTGAGAATGACCCTAAGCGCTGAGTTAAACTTCCCTGGAATGAATGAGCAGTAAACATTGAACTGATGCTGTAGGGACAGCTGGACCAGTCTGCGGAGGAAGGACATGACGGGCCTGGATTTAGGCCTGCCCTTGCTGATGATCTTGGCTGTGGCTTGATTGTCTGTCGTGAAAGCCACAGTCTGTCCAAACCAATGGTGACCCCATAGGTGAGCGGCTGCTACGATGGGGAAGAGCTCAAAAAGGGCTGACGTGGTAGTGAAGCCTGGTGTGGCTAGTAATTGAGGAGGCCAAGGGGCGGCGAACCATAAATGGCCAAAAAATGGCGGCGCATCCTGTGGATGTCGCCGCATCGGTCACCACCTGAGGTGACTGCGTGGACACGACTGGGATGAACAGGGACACACCGTTCCAATTACCAAGAAAGAGTTCCCCCATGGCCAGATCTGCCCTGGCTGCCCAAGGGCTACTCTTAGACCCGAAGGTCAAATTGGTCGCGAAACAATATCGCTCCCTCCACTTGATGAGGGGACGAGCGAGTTGAGACTGGGAGCGACGGAAGAATGAGGCGCTGACAGATCATACACCAGATGTTTTTATTTGAAAAATTATTCCCTGTACAAGCCCGATAGGGCTAACCCTCCAGATGTTAAAGGGAGACTGACTGAACGGGCCTATCAAGAAGTCCCGATCCAACTCCGTCTGCAGAAGGACGTCAATCGCTGGCACATCTGTTGCTGCTGAGCGTAGGTTCGGACATTCGTGGGTGGAGTGGGGCAGGGTGACGAGCCCGGTATGAAACCCATCGGTGAAACCCTGGATGAGGTAGCTGGCAAGTGACGGAGTAGGGTGTGAGGTCAAGTAAACACCGAGCCAAAGGGCATTGACCCGGCTTAGTCGTGGTTCTTCTGTTTGACTTCACATAGAATCCTGGGGTGCGCCCTCTGGCATAGGGTGCAAATGTGCAAGAGCCGGCACTGGCTGAAGTTGCAGGAGCCGTAATTGAAATTGTTGCAAATGGCGGCTCCCCCAACCAGCCGCACCGGACGTCCCAACTTGTCCACCTTTTGTCCTTGCGCCGGGGCCTGCTGAGCCTGGCTCGTGCTAGTAGAGGCCGTGCTAGCTATCGGATGGACAGAGGCTATGTTGGCACACCAGACCGTGGTGTGGGACGCTGACTGACAGACAGCACATAGCGGGGAGCGAAGACCCGCGAAGTGGCGGCAGAACAACTCCGTGTCCACTACGCTCCAGTCCGTTGTCAGATGAAACTGTGAGAATCTGGCTGCGGCTTTGGCCGAGAAGGACCGATGATAGTCGTAGAACGCTGAGCCACCGTATTTGTGGCCCAGGTCTACGATCAAATGGAGGTAGAGGTCCAGTTCCTCCCGTCTGCCGGGGGAGGCTGAGCACCGCACATCCCTAAACATGCCGAAAGCGAGCGTGAACTCGGGCACCGTGAGCTTTCTGTTGAGCCTCGGATCCTTCGCTTTCAGAACCACCGAGACGTCCCCAGGTGTAGGCCTTGTTCTCGGCCAAGTCATGGACCGAGATCATGAGTGAGGCCAGGTTAACGTCTCTGCCCTCTAAAATGTCCTTCCTTACGCTGGGTGGCACCAGGTGGGAAGGGTGTACGGTAGTCGTGGCAAGCTCACAACCTGCGACCGGTGCACTGATGGCTGGGACCACCGCAGGGTCCGGAACCGTGGCAGCCGGGCTAGTCTCTAGACGAGACACCCTGTCCTGGACCTCAACGATTGAGGAAGACAGGGAGGACACGAGGGTGTGTAGCTGAGCGACGGCGGCTGAAATCGATTCCAGAGACGCCTGCTGGCTGCTGGGGCTTGGTGCGGCCGGTGGTGGGAAGAGGAGCCTGAATAGCTCCGCCTTCCTGGCCGTGGACGAGAAGGGTATCCCTCTGCGTCTCAGCTCGGCGGACAGCCTGGGAATTGTCCATGCCCTAAGGGACTGGACACTGCCAGCCTCGGAGGCTGATGCCGGAGAAAGCGGGGTGGTGAGGTCATCGCTGCCGACTGATGACATGGCGGCTGCCAAGACCCGTTACTTAGTAGACTGGTCACGTGTCTGCAGGCTGGGCCTATAAAGAGGTGACAAGCAATGAGTTTGAATGTGTCACCTCTGATCTACGTACCTGCCATGAGAAAGCAGGAGCCCCTCGTGCCCCTGCGTTTTTTTTTTTTTTTTTTTTTTTTTTTTACCTGCTGGCACCCTGATCAAGCTGGTGCAGGTGGACCTACTGAATCCGACTGACCTGAGAGAGTGTGAGAGAAAGTACCTATTTAAGAGCCTAACTGCTGCCGTCCAGAGCGACGGAACCCAACGTAGATGATAACAACAGGCGATAGTGACTTAAGTCGACTGCCGAGACCGCTGTGGGATCAAATGACAGATGACAACACTAATGACTGACTTGACATGTTGCCTTAACTGAACGAACTTCCCGTGACAGGGCCCGGCCTGTTCGTACCGTATGGGGGGTGCCTGAGAGCCGGACTCTGGAGCACGTACAGGAATGAGGCAACCGTGAAACGAGGCTAACTGCCTGGGTATTGCTGAGGCCGAACTGTGACATCCAGCTGCCACCGGGTCCGACTCCAAGCTCCCCTCTTTTTTTTTTTTTTTCTTTTTTCTTTTTTAAGGGCACGCCGGCGCGAATTCGTACAGGCAGGTGACCAATTAACGCCGGGGCGTGGTAAGGTGACACAGAAATGATATAACATGACAAGGACAAGAGTCAAAGTCTTTTTTTTTTTTTTTGCGACTCCGCCCCTGGCGCATGTATTGAAATGAGGCCGAGCCTAGGGCACGCCGACACGAATTAAGTGCGAAGAAGTGACTTCATTCACGCCGGGCGTGGTAAGGTGACAGAAATGAGATACCATGACAGGGGCAGGAATCAGGAATGTACGCAAACCAGTGATGCGATTCCGCCCTTGGCGCATGTATTGAAATGAGGCCGTGCCTAGGGCACGCCGACACGAATTAAGTGCGAAGAAGTGACTTCATTCACGCCGGGCGTGGTAAGGTGACAGAAATGAGATACCATGACAGGGGCAGGAATCAGGAATGTACGCAAACCAGTGATGCGATTCCGCCCTTGGCGCATGTATTGAAATGAGGCCGTGCCTAGGGCACGCCGACACGAATTTAGTGCGAAGAAGTGACTACACTCATGCCGGGCGTGGTAAGGTGACAGAAATGAGATACCATGACAGGGGCAAGAATCAGGAATGTACGCAACCAGTGATGTGATTCCGCCCTTGGCGCATGTATAGAAATGAGGCCGGGCCTGGGGCACGCCGACACGAATTAGTGCGGGGAAGTGACTGCATTCATGCCGGACGTGGTAAGGTGACAGAAATGATATACCATGACAGGGGCAAGAATCAGGAATGTACGCAACCAGTGATGCGATTCCGCCCTTGGCGCATGTATTGAAATGAGGCCGGCCTGGGGCACGCCGACCCGAATCAGTGCAAGGGAAGTGACTGCATACAAGCCGGGCGTGGTAAGGTGACCGAAATGATATACCATGACAGGGGCAAGAATCAAGATCGTACGTAACCAGTGATGTGATTCTGCCCTTGGCGCATGTATCGAAATGAGGCCGGGTAGTCGTGCATCTGGGTCGCCCCGATCGGAGCATGCATGGATGCGACCGGACCAAGATGGAAGCGATGGCATGAACACCCTGTTGCAACTGATGCGAAATGACTTAGCATGACCGAATGGCCTGATACGTTGGCCCCGTTTGAAATGATGAAATGATTGTCATGCTAACACGTGAAATGTTTCGACACGGTCGAAGTGATTTGTACAATTAGTATGCCAACAGTGC
>CM053026.1:200644168-200721305 GCA_028564925.1 Lithobates sylvaticus | reverse complement strand
GGCTACAAATTAGAGGAATTGACAAAGATTCTAAATGATGTGAAAGATCTAGAAAGGACAGATCTGCTAGTGGAGAGAGGCCCGCGACGAAGGGATCCCTTCAGAAATGGAGTCCCATTTATTACTTCTTATTCATTACAACATAAGGGTATTAAACAACTAGTCAATAAACATTGGCACATCGTCAAAAGTGATACTATTCTGAAGGATTTACTTCCAGAGAGACCTCAAGTGATCTTTAAAGGGCTACCTTCCTTGAGGAACCAAATCGCAGCCAACGTTGTAGACCCCCCAACAAACACAAGAGGTTTTTTCGATCAACTCACGGGGTACTACAAGTGTGGGAAATGCAGAGTATGTTCCCTCAACAGGAATGTTGGGAGACGCACTACCTCCTTTGTGTGCACAGCCACAGGGAAGAGTCACACTATTAAACCATGTATAACATGTTTCTCTAAGGGGGTGGTATATATGCTGCAGTGCCCCTGTGGGCTGCAGTATGTGGGCCGTACTAAGCGCCCTCTCTATGTACGTTTGGGGGAACACATATCTAACATCATAAGTGGTTTCCCCAAACATTCAGTGTCCAAACACTATCTATTGGCACACGGAAAGAATCCCTCTAAGACTCTATTCTTTGGGATAGACAAATTCAAACCCCATTGGCATGGGAGCTCTTTAGTGAGAGGAATCTCTAAACTAGAAATGGCATGGATCCATCGCCTAAAATCTTACACACCATACGGGTTGAATATAGACACCGACATTAATGCTTTTGTCCATAACTCCTAATAATATGTGGCCCGTATACTCATAGTTTTATTTATTTCCTAAGAATGTTTTTTAATTATTATTTTTTACTTTTATGATTCTTATTATTATTTCCATTATGATTTCCCCCTTTTTCCTTTTTTAATGAGTTGTGATCATAATCCATAGGGTGGAAGTTCAGTCCCCCCCTTTTTGTATTGGGTTTTGGACATACATGTACACTCCCCCTGAGATGTATGTAGGGTCTGTACATTATGTGTATGTAGTTTATATTACATCTATCCAATGGATATTTACTATAATTATATGCACTGTATTAGGTGTTTAGTAAATCATATGCTATATGATTTTTACTTCTAGTCACATGCCCTATAATAGGTGGTTGGTAAATCAATACAACAATTAACATATTTTCTAAATTATCATTACTTTTCCTTCAATTATTTGGATCAATTATCCTATTGATTTTTGTTTATTTCACTATCAATATTCTATCTGCACATAATTTTTCATATGACACTTTCCAGTGATCATGTGTTTTAGCATATTTTTAAATATTATGTTGTAAGGACACCTATTTTCATTCCATTTCAGATTATGGATTTAAATTACACATTTTAGTTTATCATATGATTTTCGTTCATTGCACATTATTATTATTAATGTTTATTATATTCACACACTATATGTCCCTAGTACATGTCCCTTTTCACCTATCTTGCGTTTTGACATGTTTTTACTACCATGCTAAAATGACACTTATGATTTCATATCACGTTGAAAGCATATATTTTTTCCCCCCTTTTTTTTCCCTTATTAAAGAATTCCCGATTAACATACGGATTATTATATACATTACAATGGTATGTCACTTATTGGAATAGATCAGGGTTATCGGTCCCATATATATTCTTAAATGCCATCGCTAATCATATACATTTAACCTTAATCAGGTATGGATGTTTATTATTCATTTAAAGTGTAGATTTATTTTAATCTAAAAGGTTTTTTACCTTTCCTTATAGCGCTACATACCATCATCCGGTAAGGGCATTATGCCCATATACAAGATGGTGGCGCAAGTCTGACCTCATGCAACTCAGGTGGAGGTTGGGATACTTATAGGTGGTGCGTTGCTGCGTCGCCCGTTCCCCATTGAAAACGTCATCTATGACGAAACGACGTATGGGAAGGCACGCAGCGCGCCACCACGCAGATTCGGAAGAGGGGACGGGTTACCACTGACCGGCCGGCAGTGTTTTTTCTATTGTGCTTGTTAAACTTCGGCCCCATTCTTTTTGTCTGAACATATCAGTTGGATTGGCTTTGGTGAAGTGGACAGCGTTAAGGTTTCCTTGCTCCTGTGAATGACCGTTCCTGAGTAGGATCAGCCGTACCAGCTATCATCTGCCTAGGAGGCTGTTACCTGTATTTCTCAATGCCCCATTTACCCAGCCATCTGGTAAGCCTTTAATTCAGCAGGTGGTTGGGTCTGAACAACTTTTGCATGTCACAGTGTGAAGAGACAGGACAGCCACGGTGGTGTTTTTCCTTTATGCTTTAAACCTGTTTGCTATTGGAAACCAGGATTTAAGATCGAATTGATTTATGCTGCAAAATTCTCATGGATTTATGTTATGGACTAATCATAGCCATCATTGGACTTTATATATAGCCTCATCCATGTGTTCTTTCATGACCACCATTTATCTGTGCCTTTTCGTGCTCCTTTTTTCCTTTTGTATTTACACTTAATTAATATTTATTGGCGCAGCTTTACCCATTTCCATAACCAACTTAGAGAAAAACTTTCGATCCTTAAGCAAATCTCATAAAAAACAACACCCCCCCTCTTCACTCGCTCTCCTAGATGCAGCCAGGATTGCCCTAAACACAGCCTTCACCTCTAGCGCAGAAAAACACTTCAGATGGGTGAGTGGTAGATTCTATCTTCACTCGGATAAATTCGGACCTCATCTCGCAGCGAAACTTTCTCCTAAGTACAGAGCCCATGCTCTACCCAAAATAAAATCTTTATCTGGCTCCCTCACACAAAACCCCAAACAAATCTTGAAGGCCTTCCACGCATTTTATTCCAATCTTTACTTGGGTTCAAACCCTAGCAGCACACAGTCAATCAACTCCTTCCTAGACAACATCCCTCTTCCCAAAATCTGAGACTCCCACCGCTCAATCATGGAAGCCCCCATTTCTGAAGTAGAAATTAGAGAAGTCATAAAGGAGCTCAAAAAAGGCTCGGCCCCTGGCCCAGATGGATTCTCGACACAGTACTATAAGACCTTCTCCGAAACTCTTTTTCCTTATCTGGTCCGGTTCTTCAACTCCCTGAATGGAAATTCACCCTTAGAATCAGCAGCCAATCTTGCCTACATATCAGTCATCCCCAAACCGGGCAAAGATCAGACCCAAGTGAGCAACTACAGACCGATTTCATTAATTAATAATGACTTAAAAATAATGACAAAAGTCCTTTCTAACAGACTGGGATCCTTTATAGGGTCCTATGTCCATAAAGACCAAGTGAGGTTTATTCCCGGGAGGCAGGGACCGGATCAGATAAGGAGGGCGGTCGACATCATATCCCTACGAGATGGGATGGCAGCCCCTCACAGGAAGGCTTTCTCCTCTCCATTGATTTGCAAAAAGCCTTTGATACAATTACCTGGCCATACCTATTCAACATATTAGAAAGATGGGGCTTTGGCGTGCATTTTATACACCTCCTCGAAGCTCTTTACTCCCAACCTAGAGCACAGGTCAAAGAATTACACAATAGGTATTTGGTAAGTTGGGGTTTCACCCTCATATAGAATCCTAATGGCTTAGAAAACAATATGTAAATATATACAGAGAATCTCTATAACTACTTTTACAGTTGGTTGTTTTCTATGTATAAAATTGCGGAGTGTCTCAAATGAGGTGAGGATAGAGGCTTCAACCCCCAGTGCAGTGTTAGCCTTAGGGAAAAAACATCAGTGAAAGTGGACAATTTGGGAGGCTATATAGTATACCTGTAGGATTGGGAGGGCTAAGCCTCCTTCCAATAATGATAATTGTGACATTACAGTTAAGTCTACAGGAGGTAAGGATAATACAGAGGGTTAAAGTGTTTGTATAGCTCAAACCTCTTTTTTGATCAGTCATAAACCATTCACTAAAAAGTAATTTAGGAACCAACCAAAAGACACTGCTTAGTCTTTGCTCTTGGTTAGCTGAGTCACAAAACAACCCCAGAATAAACAGAAAGAATGGACAACCCAGCTCCATGATTATAAAAGGGTATGCTTACAGCACTCATATTGTGAGTGTGTGTTGCAGATATTAGGAAGAACTGACAAGTCTATGTAGGGATAATGTAGGAAAATATACTGTGCAATAATATACCCCCCCCCCCCCACCCCACCCCCCCCATCATGGGTTTGTTAAGATTTCTACAGACCCAACAGTCCCTATCACAACTTTTTCTGTATCAGCAACTTGTCAGCTGCTTTGCCACCCTTTTGTTTCTTTTGTGATTTATCTTTTTTTCTTTTGTCTTTCTTTTAAAGATTTTTCTCTTTTATTTGACTTTTTGTTTCAAATAAAAAAGACACAAACATTTCCAAATGGAGGCACTGTCCCTCAGGAGCTCTAATGTTTATTGCTAGAAAACACCTGCCTCATCTCTTCCAATTCTGGTCTCATCTATTTTCTGTCCTGCCGCTGCCCATGTCCTACCAAACCATGCCTGAGGGCAAAAGCTTGACATTTTTTGAAAGGGGATGGTGGAGAGAATGTGCTGTGGGCAATCCTAGGGGCCATGACCTGATGCCAGTTTGTAGTGAAGAAAACAGGTGACCACTAGGGTTCCTTGCCATCATCCCTTCTGGTGTGCTCTGACTTGTGCTTAACATTCACACCCTGAGTGAGCCTGCTTCACCTGCCAGGGGGGCAATGTAATGCTATGGGGTTGATTTACTAAAACGGGAGAGTACAAAATCTGAAGCAGCTGTACATGGCAGCCAATTGGCTTCTAACTTCAGCTTGTTAAATTAAGCTTTGAAAAAAAAAAAAGAAAAAAAATGGAAGCTGATTGGTTTCTATATGGAGCTGCACCAGATTTTTCACTGCCCAGTTTTAGTAAATGAACCTATATGACTTTTAGATCTGTTTTGGCTGCTTGGAGAAAAAATGTGTTGATTTTAAAACTGTGGGGGAAAAAGGGTTGGAGTTGGTACATCCACAAGGAAAAGTAGTTTAATTATCCCTTTTTACCACTTTTGATTCTCTATACCAGTGTTTCTCAACTCCAGTCCTCAAGGCGCCCCAACAGGTCATGTTTTCAGGTTTCCCATTATTTTGCACAGGTGATTTGATCAGTTTCACTTTAGTAATTAACACAGCCGTTTCATCTGAGGGAAATCCTCAAGAGTTGAGAAACACTGCTCTATACAGTAATTATCTTTGCAAGCGGCCGGCTGAAGGCCTATCTAACAAAAAAAAAATAGATTTAAAGACTAAATTAGATCATAAGAGGGGTTTTCAAAAAGGTTCCATACATTTTTATAATTAATAAAGTTAAAAAAAAGTGTGGAAACTTTTTAAAGAAAATAGATTGCAGCTTTTTGTCACATTCTAATTAAGTGATTTGCCTGGAGTGTGCTTGAGTAAGCCTACAGATATCTACAAATGTACTTTCAAGGAAAATTTATTTGACAACAAATACTAGCCCAGATTTAAAGTAGATCTCTACTTTAATAATGGGCTGTTTTGTTTTTTAGAAGGGGCCCCACAAGCAGTAGCACCTGCTCAGTTTTGAAAAGTATAGACTGGATTTGCATAGCAGGGTGCTTGCATGCTTGCTGCTCGACAATTGTGGGTATATCAGCCTGCGTGCCTGCTGTGCTAGGTTGATAACCCACTTGTATTTAATACAAGACAGATATTCTCATGCACATTGGTCTAATCAATTGATTCACTAATTTCTTTCTATAACCATATGCACTAAAAAATCTTAGTAGAAAGAAATGAAATACTTCACCTGCAGTAATTTCTCCATGTGCCTTGGGTAGCACCAACCCAAAATACAACCTTGGACAGAAGTCAAGTTGGTCCTATTGATGTGTTGATAGTTGGCCTGTTGGCGTCTGTCCCTACAGTTTTCAATAAGCTGAGCTAGAACACTGTGTTTTTGGCCTAAATCCAAATGGCATAAAACCCTAGGCTTTGACTGAAGCTGAAGAAAAAGTTAACTATGTATGTGTTGAGTGAGTGACCATTATTATTTGTGCTTTGGCAAGTGTTCACTTTCTCCAGGTTCCAAGATCCAGCTCCAATATCAAAAAGACCACAAAGGAAGAATTTAAAGGGACATTATTCACAACACAAAAATTACATTATGTACTATGCATTTTTATTTGGGACCTTTTTTAATTTACTGTATACATAACTGCAGCATTGGTCTATATTATCAGTCACTCTTGCTTTCTTACAAACTCCTAGTTGCACCTTCAAACTTTATAGATGTAGTCTTTTTTTTAGTTTCCATTGCCATGGGCATCCTTAGCACTGGACACCCAGAGCCATCCCTTGTGGGGTGCCCTGGGTTTGATGCTTCAACTGCTCAATTATTTTTTTAACTTAACCCCTTCACTGACACTTGTCCTGCAGTGCTGGCTTTTTCTCCTGTCATATCTTAAATACAGTACAAAGACAATGAACGGGGCCTGCGCATCTCTGATGTGCAGCGCCACAGGCAAGGGGAAGACTTCACCTTATTAAGCACTGTACTGATCTGAGGTCTGATGGTTGGACTTAAGGAAGGGGGTATGCACTCCTACCCCCTGCCCTCTGTGTTACACACTCCTGAACCCTGTGCTCTGTGCGTTATGTACTTCCAAGTACTACATTCTTTGCAGTACATACTCCTGACCCATATGCACTTTTGATCCCCTTCACACTGAACTCCTAACCCCTGCACTCTGTGATTAATGCACTTCTGACCTATGTGCTTTGTATGTTATGCACTCCTGACCCCTGTGTTTTTTGTATTATGTCTCTCTTACTTTTGTGCCCAGTGAGTTATGCACTCCTGATCCCTACACGCTGTACATTATGCACTCTTAAACAAAGCACTGACCATAGCACTCTGTGTATTTCATATTCCTGAGCTCTGCACTCTTTGCATTACGCACCCCTGCAGACTCTTACCGTATATGCACTATATTGTACATTATATAATTCTGAATAAAAGGGTTTCATTGTCTCAATGGTTGCTGCTTGCTAAGCAGTCCCTGACTATTTTAATGAACTTTAATGCAGTGCCGATCCTGACCACCCTGGGGCCCTAAGCAAAATTCTGCTAAGGGGCCCTCTACCTGACCCGTGATGCTGTGAGCTATGTAAACCATATGCCATTGCCACACAGTTACACCTGACACTTACATCAGGGTCCTCAGAGGGCCCTTCCTTGAATCAGTGTCCTCAGAGCGTCACCCCCTACATCAGGGTCCCCAGAGAGCCTCCCCCTACATTAGGGTCCCCAGAGAGCCTCCCCTTACATCAGGGTCCCCAGAGAGCCTCCCCTTACATCAGTGCCCCAGAGAGCCCCTCCTTACATGAGGGTCCCCAGAGAGCCTCCTTACATCAGGATCCCAGAGAGCCCCTCCTTACATCAGGGCCCCCTGAGAGCCTCCCCTTACATCAGGGTCCCAAGAGAGCCTCCCCCTACATTAGGGTTCCCAGAGAGCTGTGCTTACATCAGAGTCCCTAGAGAGCCTCCCCTACATTAGGGTCCCCAGAGAGCCTTCCCTTATATCAGGATCCCCAGAGAGCCTCCCCTTACATCAGGATCCCCAGAGAGCCTCCCCTTACATCAGGATCCCCAGAGAGCCTCCCCTTACATCAGGATCCCAGAGAGCCTCCCCCTACATTAGGGTCCCCAGAGAGACTCCCCTACATTAGGGTCCCCAGAGAGCCTCCCCTTACATCAGGGTCCTCAGAGAGCCCCCCTTACATCAGTGTCCTCAGAGAGACCCTCCTTACATCAGGGTCCCCAGAGAGCCTTCCTACTTACACCAGGGTCCCCAGAGAGCCTCCCTACTTACACCAGGGTCCCCAGAGAGCCTCCCTACTTACGCCAGGGTCCCCAGAGAGCTTCCCTTTACAACAGGGTCCCCAGAGAGCACCTCCTTACATCAGGGTCCCCAGAGAGCCCCTCCTTACATCAGGGTCCTCAGAGAGCCCCCCTTACACCAGGGTCCCCAGAGAACCCCCCTTACACCAGGGTCCCCAGAGAGCCCCCCTTACACCAGGGTCCCCAGAGAGCCCCCACTTACATTAGTGTCCCCAGAGAGCCTCCCCTCTTACAATAGTGTCCCCAGAGAGCCCCTCCTTACACAGGGTCCCCAGAGAGCCCCCCTCTTACATTAGTGTCCCCAGAGGGACCCCTCTTACATCAGTGTCCCCAGAGGGCCCCGTCCTTACATTAGTGTCCCCATATTAGTGTCCCCATATATATATATAGATGTTTCCTATAAGTGATGGCAGTAGAGTTCCTCGTGGCAGATCTATTATTCTTCGCTAGCTTAGTTGGAGTTCATTAACTGTAATCCGTTAGGTGGCAGCTGAAACGATAAACCAAATGTGAGTACCCTAATATAGGGAAGATTGTATACTTTTTTTTAAATAAATTTATAAAACAATATCACACTATTCAGTTTCCCCTGTTTTCTATATGGATATATGTGCAAGCAACCATCCAAGGATCTGAATGCTGACCATAAACCCAGAGGTGGTTTAAAAGCGTGTTTTGACTGAGCTTAGGTGCAAGGTCACACGCTCTAAGGTGAGTGCATACACCAAAGGGGAGCACAAGAGTGGACACGAGCACTTACTGTTTTATCACCTGCAATGAGTACCAGAAGAATGGATTAATTAGGGATGGACTTTATGTTGCGTTCCGTTTTGGACATACGAATGCATGATCATTTTTGCACAAGAGCACTTTAATACACGGTTCACTTTATTCTATATCGATCGTTTTATGTTGATGCACTTTATTTATATATAGATTTGTATAAGATTACAGGTTATCACTGGAATTATCGCATAGGGTTGCAAAATTTCCATCGCATATGATTGTGACATATGTATATAAAGTTGTGTATGGATACACAGGTTGGCACTGGGGGTATCGCATATGGTTGCTAATTTTAATTGCATAGGATTGCTATAATATTTTTAATCGCATAGGATCATAATATCGTATTATTATTTCGTTTAAGTCCCCATTACCAGTTTTACTGCTACAGGTCGGCGGCGCTACTCAGGATCATGTATACATACGTGATCCTGCACTTTCGGATATCGGGCACGAGTGTGCGCCAACGGCAGCTTGCTCCCACTGTGATTCTACACAGTGGGTTCCGAGGACCTGATGTCCTCCGGCACCCACTGATTGTTCGGTACACAAGGCAGATCGTCGTTGTGTCAGTAAGAAAGGCATGGATCCTGTGTTCCTGCAAAGCAGGGGCATGGATCTATTCCTTCCCCTAGTAAAAGCACCTCCCACACTACAGTAAAACACCAGCTAGGCACTCAGTTAATCCTTTGATCGCCCCTGATGTTAACCCCTTCCCAGACAGTATCATTAGTACAGTGACAGTGCATATTTTTAGCACTGATCACTGTATTAGTGTCACTGGTCTGTAAAAAAACTTCAAAAGTGTCAGTTAGTGTCCAATTTGTCTGCCGCAATATCGCAGTCTCACTATAAGTCAGTGATTGGGGCCATTACTAGTAAAAATAAATAAATAAATACAAATTACATAAATATATTTCATAGTTTGTAGACACTATAACTTTTGTGCAAACCAAACAATATATGCTTATATTTTTTTTACCAAAAATATGTAGTAGAATTCATATTGGCCTAAATTAATGAAGAAATTCGATTTTTTACATTTTTTTTATTGTATATGTTTTATAGCAGAAAGTGAAAAAAAAAAAAAAATATATATATATATATATATATATTTTTTTTTTTAATTGTCGTCATTTTTTGTTTATAGCACAAAAAATTGTGATCAAATGACACCAAAAAAAAGCTTTATTTGTTGGAAAAAAAAGGACAAATTTTATTTGGGTACAGTGTTAAAACGACCGCACAATTGTCAGGTAAAGTAATGCAGTGCCGTATCAGAAAAAATAGCCTGGTCAGGAAGGGGGGTAAAGCTTCCAGAGCTAAAGTGGTTAAAAATACATTTAATGAATATATAACTAAATTAAATGATGGATGTTTTTCTATATGACTGGAGTGCAGCTTTTCTGCTTGCATGCATACTGCTAAGACAGAGTGCTAGTCTGGAAGAATTTTTGTTTGTTTGAACGTTTGCCATTCCAGAATCAAATAGTTAACTCACACAGGTTAGGTCTTGATTTCCACTCCATACTAAATGCACCTTTAAGTATTCACTTCAGCTGACTGCATTTTACTAGTTTGTTTTTGAAGTAAAAGCCCACAGTTTTACAACTTTGATGCTGGGAAATCTGTCTCCGAGATGGAGATCAGGTAAAACGTGGAGATAAATAGGACCTTCAAAAACTAAGGCTACAAACCTAGCAAACCATGTCAGTTAATGGTATTTTTATTTGGTTGCTTTAGTCTTTAAAACAACATTCCGTGTTACTTGATTTTAAATACACATGTTCTGCTGTTTCAGCACTTAAAAAAAAAAAACCTGTATTTTCAAATACCAATTCATGCTTGCCCAAAGATTTTTTTATTTTGTTGGAATACTGGGAAATTAGAGAGGTATGTGGAAACACAAACTGAATGGTGGTCTTTTACCTATCAGTCTGACTGAAGTATTTATTCCTGCGATCAGTGTTAAAATGTGCATTTTTATAAGAATACAGTTTTCAGCCTGTATTCTGCTTTTGAGTTTTTTACATCTGCCTTTGATGACATTTCTGCGGCTGTCATTAGGCACTGGTTGCTGGTGGTGTAATAGCAAAATACAGACACCTTTCTCTCATATATATTTCCATGAAGGTTTGTGTACAGTTAGAACTTTTATTTTAGTTTTGGGTAGAGTATGGAATGGTGGGGACTAGGGGTGCACCAATATTATTATTTTTTCGTACAAGTACGAGTTTTTGTTCTCGCTGATACCAGTTACCAATACCTACCTCAACTGTTTTGTTTACACTTCAGCTATCAGCAATGGTATAAAGTATTGAAGTTATTTACAAATGAAATACATTTTTTTTTAATTTTGCGTTTTTTTCAATGTGAAACGTGAAATGTAAATATATGTTAAAGGTGTAAAAATATTAACAAACAAAGCAAACTTTCTGTTTCAGCCGCTGAACAATGTTGTTGATAAACATTGCCTGGCTGCTTTTTTTTTTGACAGCCCTGAATGCCAGGACTTTGTTCACACTTCAGCTGTCAACAGGGGAACCCCAATGGTTTGTTACCCATAAGTTATATTTTGAGATTTAATATGTAGCACCGACACTTTTTCAAAGTGTGCGTTATTCTTGTAAATTTAGAAAGAAAGTTTTCCCCAGAACTATAACTGAGTTTTGGGGTTAATTATTCTAGGTTATACTTTGGCATCAGTTTGGCTAGGCTGTACTAGAGTTCCGCCTGGTCATAGGTGAGGTGAGCACCTGTGACCGGCTGAGAACGCATTGTGGTTGGACGCATTAGGTATCAATCTTTTCCCGGAGCCAATCAGTGGGCGCGTCTGACCCTGCTGTATATTCCAGGAAGGGGTACTTAAGGGGCTGAAGTAACGTGTTAAAGGTTCTTGCGGTCTTGTTGGTTCTGGTTCCGGTCCGGACCAGCCCCATGAGGGTTCTCGGTCTTGGAGTGTCTGCTGACCCCGTAAGCCTGGTTATTCTGACCAGTCCCAGAGGCCCTCATGGTCTGGGGTGGGGATCCATCTGTTTCCGAGCCACAGGACTGGCTAGTTCGAGGCGCAGTAACTGAAGGAGGATTCTGAAGTGTCCCGGTGTCCTCTCAGGATTCGAGAGGCACAGCAACCAGGGGAGGACTCTTCAGAGGAGGGCCACGCACGAAGCTGGCTGCTCGGTAAGAGCCTGGGAGCTGAGATGCATGGACACTAGTTTAATCCGCATTTCCTACGGTATCGCTGGATTGGCTGAAAGATACAGGTACCATAGGAAATGTTCCTAACCCATCTTTCGGTTACAACCAAGTCTGTGGCAGAGACTTTTACATGTTTACTTAAAGTTTCACAACCAAGTCTGTGGCAGAGACTTTGCTAAGTCCGTATCACTTGTTGGCTGCTAGATCTACAAACAAGGGTTTATCCAACAGTGAAGTATCCAGTTGCGAGTAGCTACCCCCTGGATCATCTAGAGAGACATTTATCTGAATGTCAGCAGTTCTAAAGTGCCTGAGCTTTATCACCCATGCCCTCTATTCTTAACTGAGAGACTGTGTTCTGTTTCAAAGTTTTTTTGCAAATAAAAATCCTCAAAAAGACTTTGCATTTTCAGTCTCAGCAATTACTGGGTACTAACCCTGGGAACCCCTAGACGTAAACGACGAGCTACAAGGAGGAGGTAATCGGTAAGCCCAGAAATCCATAGCCGCCCCTCAGAGGGTTATTGGCGCTACACGTGGGGGCTCGTCCAGGATTTACCGTTACCCCCGAAAAAGTTTATTGGAATAGATGGCTGAAGTTTTTTTGAACTGCGCCATCAGCGCCATCTTTACTGAGGCAAAGACTTTCACTGTGGTGCGTAAGCGTGGGAGGAGCCCTGCAGAAAAGCCTGCAAAGCTAGGCAGCCGGAGGGACCAGTGGGAGGAGTCTACGCCTGTTCCTTTTCCTGCACGAGGCACCTCATGAGTGTGTTGCGGGAGGAAAGTGAAGCCGGTCAAGTTTCACTGCGCTGGAGAAAAACAAATCTTTCAAAGAGAATGTTCCGTGTCACGGGTGTGCAATCTGTTCCAGGACCCAGGATGCCTTCCGTGAGGGGTCCCGCAAGTATGCAGATACCCGGCACCGTGCTGACCGACATGGGCATTCGCCTGCTGCTGCAGGGGCGGTTTGTCCTTTACACCGCTGGGGACGTTGAGGCCCTCGGCATGCTGTGTGTAGGAGGTGATGGCCTGATTGCCAGTCCTCGACCATTTGCTAGATGTCGGAGATGTGGAGAGTACATCTTCAAGGTGGAGCAGCCTACCGAATCGCCTCGGGCCTACCACATGGACTGGGTCACAGGCATAGCCACCGAAGAGTCCATTGTCTATGCTCCAGCATCGTCCATCGGGGCCCGTATTTCGGAGAAGGATGTTACCCCCTCTCAAGTCCAGGAAACTACCCCGGAGGTTGTGGACATGACTTCAGTTGTGGGCACTGCTGCTGCTGTGCCTGGTTCGAAAGAGGGAGAACAGCCAAACGCTCCTCATTGCCGCAGAGGCAGGCCGCTTCCAAGTCTTCCCGTACCAAATATATGGAAGATGGTAGCCGCAGATAAGCATCAGAGAGCTGTGAGTGCCACTGCCAGGAATTATCGGCCCGCAGGGGAGTCACAAGACTCGGAAACAGACTCTGGCTCTGATGTGGGAGATGACAAGCACTTTGAGGCCACAGAGTATGGACTTGAATTCCCTTATGTGCCCAGGGAGATCATGGACATTATTGAAGAAAATCGGGAGAAGTGGTATGCAGAAGATGTCTGGAACTACTTAACAGTCCCAAAGCCACTTCACAAAAAGGCATTTTCTCTGGAAATGTGTGAATGCTTTCAAGGGTGTCTGCAACACTGGAGCTATGGTCGGCACATTTACAGTGTATTGTATTGTAAGTTGTTATTTGCAGGCCAGATAAAGACAGTGCCGTGTACTTTATCACCACCGTGGATTTACAGACGGGAAAAGACTTTGTTTTGCCAGTTTTACTGGTGAATAGAGTTGAGCGGACACCTGGATGTTCGGGTTCGGCGGGTTCGGCCGAACTTCGGAAAAAAGTTCGAGTTCGGGACCGAACTTGACCCCGAACCCCATTGAAGTCAATGGGGACCCAAACTTTTGAAGACTAAAATGGCTCTAAAAAAGTAATGGAAATGGCTAGAGGGCTGAAAATGGCAACAACATGTTGTTAAGATCATGACAAGTGCTCTGCAAACAAATGTGGATAGGGAAATAAGTTAAAATAACATAAAAAAATAATATGCTGGAGGCCCCCTTCTCAGCAGAAGAGGTACAGGAAGTCATTAAGAATCTCAGAAACTCAACGGCACGATGCCACACATATGGTGGGAATGCCCCAGAATACGCCCTTTCTGGAGAAAATTATTCAATTTAATGGATAAGCTAGTGGGAAAATAAAATACTTGGAAATAAAAAAAATAAAAAATTATAATCTTGACCTAGGAGGACGAGGTCCATATGGAGTAGGAGGTTGAGGTGGCGGTGTAGGTGGAAGCGGCGGTGGAGGAGGTCGGATAGTGTCTGCCCTGTACTGCGCTTGCTCAGTACGTAGGACAAGGGGATTTCGAAACTCTCCGAAGACGATGTGCGGTGAGTCCAGGTTCAAGCCACATCATCCGAGGTTGAAGCCGAACCAAGCAAGGCCGCGCCCGAAGCGTGGCGAGCGAAGCGTGGCGAGCGAAGCGAGCCCGTGAGGGGCCCTGTTACTATGTGCTACCGTATATCCACTTGGATGGTGGGACTTAAACCTGCACTCACATCGCAGGCGCTGTTCATCTTCGGAGATTTTGTGAATCTCCTTGTCCTCCGTACTGCGCAAGCGATGCGCCTGCACAGTAAGTGGCCGGACACTATCTGATGGCCGGACAGTTTTTGTCAGAACACTGGTATACATGTCTATTCTGCACAAGGTACGGACAAGTCCTGTGGGATCCATGCCTGGTTCATTTTAATGAACGTGAGCTTGTCCACATTGGCTCTGGACAGGCGGCTGCGATTGTCTGTGATAACGCCACCTGCCATGTTAAATACACGTTCAGATAATACACTGGCTGCAGGGCAGAATATGTCACTCCTGCACATATTCAGAAAACACTGAAAAATTTTATTTTTTTGCAATGTTTTTTGCAATAGCAGAATACATCCACAGTATGTACAGGGTGTATCGCAAAACCTGCAAAAATGCAGAAAATGGTATTAAAAAAAAATTTCACTCAAATTTTTTTTTTGGAATAGCACAATAGAAGAGAAATAGATCAATTGAATATGTCACTCCTGCACATATGCAGAAAACGCTGCAACATTTTATTTTTTTGCAATGTTTTTGCAATAGCAGAATACACCCACAATATGTACAGGGTGTATCTCACAGTAACATATGCAGTGCTGGTGCACTGATCTTGCAGATAAAAGTTATATTTTGTCTGACACTGGGCTCATGGCAGTGTAAAAAGACTGTGCACTGCAACCCAACCAGGTAAATCTATGTAGATCGCTGACTTATTAGAAATGATTTCTGAATCTGGACTCCTATATAATTCTCTCTCCCTCAAAGCAGACACAGGAACCTTGACCTACACTCTCTATCTATGTAGATCGCTGACTAATTAGAAGATATTTCATGAATCTGGACTGACTCCTAGCATGTAATTCTCTCCCTCACAGCAGCGAGGTATCTTTCCCTACACTGTGTAAAGCAGAGTGACGTGCTGTGTGCCTCTAGCTTATATAGAGGCTGGGTCACATGCTGCACTGGCCAATCACAGCCATGCCATTAGTAGGCATGGTTGTGATGGCTTCTTATGGCACACCAGTGAAACGAAAGTTGATTGGCTGCCCTGCAGCTTTTAAAAGGGCTCCATTATGTTGTGCTTTTTTAAGGAAAGTTTCCCGCACATTTTTATTAAGTAATTTTTAACGAAGATATTTTTAAGATACAAGATCAATCTATACGACACAGTCTATATATGCGAAACTTGTTCACGGAGACGAGTGATCATACTTAATAGTCACATTTATTGGTTGACAGAAAACAAATATTTACATGAAATTAAAATACAGATTGCATTATTTGAACATTTGACAATTAATGGAAATACCCTCAAAATGGGCGTAGTACCTTGGACACAATATCACCATGATAACTTCTTCAGTAGAATCAATAACCTTATACTTGACAATTTAACAGAATGTCTGTATTTTTCACACACCCAGCCGTTACTATGCTGCAGGTAAGTAACGTTGAACAATGCAAAACAAATTAGACATTTGTTTGTCAATAAAAAGCAACTATGCAAAAAGTAATATATAATAAAAATTGAATATTAGAGAAAAATCTATGAAAAGGCGATTATTGATTCTGGAGAATGATTATCAATACTAGAATATTCAATACATCAATGATTAAGAGATCATACCAGATAAAATCAACATGTTATATTTACCCATTCCAAAATGGCTATTAGTCTAGACTTATAATGGCTACCGGGTTCAGGAATCTCCTTGGAGGTTTAAAGTATATTTTCATTCATGGTTGTCAGTCTATCTGGGAAGATGTTTCTCCCAGTGTCCCTTCCCCAGGGTGGGTCCCTGAGCTCTCAGGTTCCCCTGAGCTGTCCTTCCTTTTGACTATCTCTCTTGCTTCTTAAATACCCTTTCACACAATAAGATTATAAAACTTGTAATATGTTCAGCCCAAAAGGTATGTGTCTCTTTCCTATTGGCCTAAATGTTTTAAATGTAATTGCACCTTCAACCACCAGGTGTCCCACATGTGTTTTGGGGCTGCTCTGTAAAGTAATATATTTTATTTTATACTGGATATCATACCTTAGTGAAAATATCTATATCTTTAGTATTTGGGAATTCAACTAACCCCATACTATCAAATTGCCTAGCATAATTATTGATCAATCACTTGCATAAAATGGTGATATATATGCATATCATTGTATATCTGCAAATTTAGTCCATTTGAAAAGGACACAAGTTATATGTGTATATATATATTAATCAACATCACATACAGTTTTTATCTATCTGGATACCTGTATAATTTGGGTATCCAATCAATATTTGTTTATCTAAGCATTTCAATTCTAATACATTCATATCATAATCATATATTTGTCTTAATACTAATTTGTTCCTAAAACAATTCTATTAATAATCACCCTTTATTTATTATGTTTTCTTTATAACCGATTTCATCAACTCATCAGATACTAACTCATAGTTTTCTTTTGTGACCTACACATCTCACAGATATTTTGAATGATTTATATTCACTGTCTTCTGAATATATATATATATATATTTTGAACATATGTCGGTTTGCCTCTACTTATAAAATCATGTTTTGAAATGGACTTTGAACAGTCCAATACATGTTTGATAGCTTAGCTGTGTACACAATTTCCTAGGACTTCACATAATAGGCTTTGTCGGGAAATGTCTTGGCTTTAGAATTTTTGTATTGATGGTTGTAAATTGTCCAAACAGCCTTTACTTCAGCACAAAGGATTCTTCCCAGTCACGGACCACCTCCAAGTGATGACACCTCATAAATTTGGACTTCTCAAACTAATCAACAAAAATAAGTACACACCTTTTGTTTGGTGACAAAGGCTACCATTGTTCCTGTATCCTTTCTGGCTCAATACAGGCTTGTAAACTTTATATATTTGAGACTCGTAAAAGAGGCAACCAGTTCATCTGCTTTTCAAGAGCAAAAGTTCATTTCTATTTTTTTTTGTTAGGCCTACTGAATCTCCCATCTCTGCCAGCGAATATTAGATATATTTCTTCATAAATTCACAACAATTACATCGCCGAACCCCGGACCTGAACCCGAACATACAGTCGATTGTTCGGGGTTTGGGTCCGGGACCCGGACACCAAAAAGTCCAGTACGGACCCGAACTTTACAATTCGGGTTCGCTTAACCCTACTGGTGAACTGTTTTTTGAACCAAGCCTTTGGATGCAAGAAGAGTTACCTCTCTTCCTCTTTTTGCATTTTCTTTTAAAAGTACAAGAACTGTGGGTAGACAGATAGGTTAGTTATCAGAGAACTACGTGTCAAGACTACCACACTGGGTCACAGTACTTGCTTTCATGGAAGGACTTGCAGGTACAGGGTCCTTGACCACTAGGTGGCATGGGTCGGCAGAAAAAAATAGTTATTTTTCTTTAGTGAGCACTTAGTCATTTTTAAGTTTAGAAAAAGAAAAAGTTTTAAGTTTAGAAAAGAGAATTCCATTTGAGTCTGGGATGGAATTCTGCTTTCTAAAACGATAATGTAATATATGTTGTATTGCTGTTGTTTGTTTTCTTGTTTTTTTTACAGGATGCACCGAGATTGTCTGTCAAGCTGCAGGAGATATGGGTGGTGTAGATAGATAGAACTGGGTGGTATGTGTATAGTCAACTAATGTGAACTGTTTTACTGTCAAAGATATTCAACGTATTGTTGTTTCCCTTTTTCTTTCCTTTTCCCAACACGATCTATCCAATCTATCCGCCTCAATGTCGCAGTCCCAATAAAAATTGCAGATCGCCACCATTACCAGTAAAAAAAAAATTATAATAAAAATGCCATAAATCTATCCCCTATTTTGTAGACACTATACATTTTGGGAAAACCAATCAATATACGCTTATTGCGATTTTTTTAACCAAAAATATGTAGAAGAATACATATCAGCCTAAATTGAGGAAGAAATTCGTTTTTTTTTATATTTTTTGGGGGGATATTTATTATAGCAAAAAGTAAAAAATGTTGCTTTTTTTTCAAAATGTACACTCTTTTTTTGTTTAAAAATCGCAGAGGTGATTAAATACCACCAAAAGAAAGCTCTATTTGTGGGAAAAAAGGACATAAATTTTGTTTGGGTACAACTTCGCACGACCGCGCAATTGTCAGTTAAAGCTATGCAGTGCCAAATCGCAAAAAATGGTCTGGTCTGGAAGGGGGCAAATCCTTCCGGGGCTGAAGTGGTTTAACTCTCATATTTACAATCCACATTTCTGGATCTCAGTATCTGTTGTCATCACTTGTTCTGTATGTAGTAAGTCCATAATAATAAGAGACAGAAACAAAAACCAAAAAAAAATAAATAAGAGGATCTTTGTTCAACAGTCCAATAATAATAGTATGAAAGTCCATAATGCCATCTGATCATGTTGCTGTTTCTTCTGGGACAGCCTTCCATGGTGATTCTAAGAGAGAGGACATCTGTTTACTGAAACAGACAAACAAAAAAATATATATTTTAGAATTTAGTTAGGCCTGACTGCAATTACTCCCATTCAGAGGCTTCTCCTTAAAGTGGTTGTAAACCCTTAGAAACCATTTTGACCTACAGGTAAGCCTAGATTTAGGCTTACCTGTAGGTCCAATAAATATCTCCTAAACCTACATGGTTTAGGAGATATTTAGAAAAGAAAAGGCAACGATATCTATGGCGCATGCGCCGTAGACAGCGGCGCGCAGGCGCACTGAGCATGCCGAGATCACGGCGAATGACAGCGCTGGAGCGCCGAGACCCGGAAGTCACTCTGGGTTTGATGGCGGCGCAGAAGATCGTGGATGAGGGACGCTTCGGGGGCTTCGTTCTCAGGTAAGTCATTCATAATGAGCTAGTATGCTATGCATACTAGCTCATTATGCCTTTGCCTTGCAGGTTCCGTTTTTTTTTACATAGCTTTACTTCCTCTTTAAAACAAACATAAAAAAAATATGCTTTAGCCCTTTCACTGCCAGGTCCGCACACCCTACAGAAGTGCCTGCATGTGGCCAAGTCAGTACACCATATGGACCGACATTCTTGCTCTGTTATAAGCTCATGGTCACTTCAGAGCCCATAAACTTATATCAGAAATGTTCAGCAGACTCTGCTCTGATTAGCGGCTAACAAGCCGCTGATCAGTTATTCAGCTAAAATCACCCCCCCTCCGCCGCCTCTTTACCTGTCAACCGCGGCTTCCCCCCCTCCTGCACTACATAAAATGCCTGCTCTGTCCCCCCACACTGTCCTCTGCCCACTGCATCTGTCCCCCCAGCACTAATTTTTACCTCCCCTTTGCAATTACCGCTGCCGCTCTTGCCAGCATTTGCAGAGTTACATTTTTTCCCCCATAAATGATGTCCCCCCCCCATTGGCACCCCCTTTAAATAAAAAATGTGAATTAAAAAAAAAAAAAGTGAAAAAAAGTAAAAAAATAAATAAAAGGCACCTCTATGGGATGAAATCCGCTTGTTCAGCGGGGGGATCAGTCTGCTAATCTCCATTCCACTGTGCAGAGCAGAGATGAACACAGTCCCACTAGCCTCTATGGGGAGATCGGGTGAAAACAGAACACCCGACCATTTTCATCCGATCATATGCGATCCGTCAAAAACAAATAGGACCTCCATCCGTCTGTTTTTTGAAGGCAGGATCGAAAATCGGCCGATGTCAACCAAAAATAGGAATATTACAACTTGTACATTCCTCAAAACCAACAACAACAAAACTCTCTATAAGGCCCCTTTCACACTGGGGCGGGGAGCCGCGGTGACGGTAAAGCAGCGCTATATTTAGCGCTGCTTTACCGTCGTTTTAACCGCGGTTTTCGGCCGCTCGCGGTGCGGTTTTACCGCTCCAAAGATGCTGCTAGCAGGCTTTTTTTGTCATCCTGCTAGCGCACCGCTCCATTTTTTTTTTTTAAATCAGAAAGGTTTTTATTTAACATTGAACATAGCACAACAGTTTCCTTTATGCATAAAGTTTTTCCCAACAAATTTTTTTTTTTTTAAATCAGAAAGGTTTTTATTTAACATTGAACATAGCACAACAGTTTCCTTTATGCATAAAGTTTTTCCCAACAAATTGGTGTCATACGTTCTCAACATACACATTACACACTTTGGCATTGCCTACTAGCCTGCACAGGTTGCTTACGTATACATATACGGTACAGTTTATGAACATTGCAACAGTCTTGATATGACTAGTTCCCTGGGACTCAAACCTGGGGTGTCGAGCCATTTAGCCCATATATTTTCGAACCTGTTTGGGCTACCTCTGTGCTGATATATATATTTCTCCATTCGGAGTGTGTTCCCCATGTGAGCTATCCAGGAGGTGACTGTCGGTGGCAGTATTGACTTCCATCCCATCAATATTAGCTTTCTGGCTTGGAATAATGCTCTAGTTACTGCTATTCTGATTGGTTCCTCTGGGATTACATCCTCAAGGACCCCCAGCAAACAGCACAGGGGGTCCATGGGGATTGTTGTCTGAAACACTCCATTAAGTATGTTCACCACTTCATTCCAGTATCTATGGAGTTTTGGGCATCTCCATAAGAGGTGTATGAGGTCACCGTTTTGTCTCCTGCATCGGTTACAAAGTGGGTCAGGCAGTCTACCCATTTTATACAGTTTGGTCGGGGTATAATGGACTCTTAGTAGAATGTATAGCTGGGAGACTTTCTGCGCTACATTGAGGGAGCAGCTAGTTACCGACTGCATAGCTTCTATCCACTGATCTCCTGATATGTGACCCAGGTCCCTCTCCCACATGCCCTCCGCTCTGCTCGGGAATGTCCTCAAGTGTTGTGTTAATAGCATTTGGTAACACTGGGAGATAAACCCCTTAGTTTCAGTACTTGCCTTCATCACCTGGAACACTGGAGTGCGTGACTGTGTCCACTCCACCGCGTTCCCCTGTGCCCTGACTGCGTGCTGTAGTTGTATGTAGTAGTATTGCATATTGACAGGTAAGTTAAATCTCACTCGCAGTTCCTGGAAGGACAGCAATTTACCATTTTCAAATATATGGGACAGTAGGGACACCCCCCATGCGCGCCATCTGGGTCCCTGATGAAGCTTAACCAACTCCACATAGGATTTATTATCCCATATTGGGCTGTACTCCGTGAATCCTTGCACCCCCTGAAACTGTCTGCTCTTGTTCCATACCTTTTGTACCAGTGAAAGCGTCGGGGTTTGTTTGTTGGATTTCGAGAACATTTGTGCCTCCAGCCCTGTCGGTATAGTTTCTGCCCCCGTGGCCCTCAGCATCAGTTGCGCCGACGAGCCACCCGGGTCCTGGGACATGGAGCCGATCAAATGTTGTAGCTGGGCCGCTATGTAGTACAGCCAAGGGTTGGGGAGTGCCAGCCCTCCGCTGTCCTTTGGTTGTTGCAGCTGTTCCAGACGTATTCGGGGGGGTCTATTGTGCCATAGAAGTCTTCTAAAGAGAGTGTTTACTATTCTAAAGATTTTTAAGTGTATTACCACTGGGGAGTTGTGAAGGAAGTAAAGCAACTGGGGCATTAGTATCATTTTTATTAGGTTGGCCTTTCCTGCAAGTGACATTTTAAGGGCATTCCAGGTGTTAATTTTGTCCCTAAATCTGGACAGTAGGGGGTGTATGTTGAGATTGCAGTAGTCCCCAAGCCTGGGCGACACCTGCACTCCCAGGTACTTAAAGCTGTTCACCACCGGGATGGGGCAGGAGTCGGGGAGAGCCACCTCCCCACCCCCGTCCAATACCATCAACGCTGATTTTGACCAGTTTATGGTTAGCCTGGAGAAGTGTCCAAATTTCTTTATGACAGACATGACCCCGGGGAGGGATTGTGAAGGGTTTTCCAGAAAAAGCATCATGTCGTCAGCATATAACATGATTTTTTCCTGTATCGTGCCATATTGGAACCCCTGGATGCAGCTACTCGCCCGCACCAGGGCTGCCAGTGGCTCCACGGCTATCGCAAACAGCAGTGGGGACAGCGGGCAACCCTGCCGAGTCCCCCTGCCGAGAGCGAAGACCGGTGACATCCTGTCGGCCATCCTAATAGTTGCCTGCGGCGATGTGTATAGCAACTTCACCCATGCTATAAATCTCTCTCCAAAGCCAAACTTTCCTAGTGTTGCCCATAGGTACCGCCAGCTGACGCTGTCAAATGCTTTATTGGCATCCAGGGACAAGAGAGCCCTGTGACCCCCCTTATCCGCTTGCACTTGCATATTGAGAAACAGTCGTCTCAGGTTCGTGGCTGTAGATTTCTGTGGCATAAAGCCAGCCTGATCTTGGTGGACAATGCTAGTTATTATCCCGTTGACCCTGAGCGCCAGCACTTTGGCTAGTAGTTTTACATCACTCTGTAGCAGGGATATAGGTCTGTACGACCCAGGGTCAACCGGGTCCTTCCCTGGCTTCAGCAGTAATATTATATTAGCTCTCGACATAGAGTCCGGTAACTGCCCGCATTCTAAGGAGGCATTGAACACCTTTAATAGTTCTGGCAGTAGCTGTTCTCCATAGTTGGTATATACCTCTATAGGGAGACCATCCTCCCCTGGGGCCTTATTTGTGGGGAAAGAGCTGGCTGCCTCTTGTAGTTCCTCTAAAGTGATAGGGGCACTGATTTGTTCCCTTGCTGTGGCAGGTAACCTGGGCAGTTCCATATCTGACATATACATTTCTAGTTCCTCGTCTGTGTAAGCATCTCTTGACTCATATAGATTTTCGTAAAAAGATGCCAGCTCAGAGATAATGGCCTCGGGTGTGTTGACCACCTTGCCATTGGCGGCTCTAATAGCGCCAATAGCCGGGGAGTGCTGCTGGGACTTTGCTATTTTGGCCAGGAGTCTGCCTGTCTGTTCACCTTCCTCATAGAACGCGAGTTTCGTAAAAAAGCGTTTTTTGTCCGCCGTGGAGGATCTCAGGCGGTCCAGGGAGTCCTGGGCCGCCATCCATGCCTCTCTTGCCTGTTCAGTTGGATTGGTTACGTATGAGAGTTCCAGTTGCCTCACCTGATCCCCCACCTGGTCCATAAGGGCCGAGGAATTGTGCTTAACTACTTGTATTTCTTCTATGAATATCCCCCTAAGGTACGCCTTTAGTGTCTCCCATTTTTGCAGTGGGTCAGTGTAATGTCTGTGCGTTTGAAGAAAGACTGCGATTTTATCATCTACCCTGTCTCGTGAGGTGAACAGTTTAAGCCAGAAGGCATTTAACTTCCATGGGGCCCTAGGTAGTGTGCTAGCCGGTCTGGTAATTAACCCCAATCCTAGTGGGGAGTGGTCTGAGACTCCGCGTGGAAAGTATTCTACCTTGGAAGTGAGATTAACCATATTTGGGGTACCCATACAGAGATCTATGCGAGAGAGGGAGCCGTGGGTTTTGGAGAAACAGGAGAACTGCTTACAGTGCGGGTTACGAACCCGCCATATGTCTACCCATCCAATTTCTTCTGCCAGTCTGCTCAGAGCAGTTCCCCTGTTTCCCCTAGGGGGTGTTACCGGAGGGTGTCTATCCAGTTTGGGGTCTAAGTAGCAGTTGTAGTCCCCCATTATCAGTATTGGCATGTCTGGTTTATTCCCTATGTAGGATATCAACACTTGTAGCACCTCTCTGGAGAATGGTGGAGGTATGTAAATAAACGCTAAAATCATGGTTATGGTATACAGTTTACAGTAGAGAAATATAAACCTCCCGTCAATGTCAATAAGGGAATCAAGTTCCTGATATACTAGCGTTTTGTGGATCAGTACACTCACGCCACGCGAGTAGGCGGTGTGAGTGGAGTGATACGCCTTCCCTATTGCAGGTATCCAACAGTGTCCCTGGTTAAATGAGTTTCTTGTAGCCCCACAATGGCTGGGTGAAATTTACGTAGCCCTGCTGAGATCATGGATCTTTTCAGTGGGTCATTTACCCCCCGGACATTCCAGGATATTAAGGGCGTAGAGGCCATCTTTTGTGTTTGAACATCATCCTGCAAGTGCGGGGGGTGGTCCCACCCCTGGTTAACACTCTATCATCAGTACCTTTATGCATCAACAATTCTACCTTTCTAAGCAGCAAAAATAAAAATGACATGACATATAGCATAGTCAGGCAACGCCATGTTTGTTGGCGTGGTTTGTGGAAACTGGGGAAATCCAAACAGCGCAACTGCGCCTTACGATTAGCTTTAAAACAAATAACTGATTGGTCAGTAAGTGGTGGGCATTGGTGCGCCAACATGGCGTGTCTCTGGGTCACCCACCTGATAAGGAAGTCATAGCCTGTTACTTTCCATGTGCCAACAGGGCACAACCACTGAAGCCATGTAAACCATGGCAGCAGGTAGCCTTCCAGGGGCATACCAAAACTTGCTTTGTCCAAACACATGTGACCGCAAGGTGAAAACACTGCTTCTTGCGGAAACCCTGCTGCTGATAGCAAAAAAAAAACAATATACAGGCCCTCTGGTGTTATCAATGAGAAGTATAGTTAGTCGCCATTATTCCTTGTGTGATAGTTTAACAGGTTATAGTCACCCTTCGTTGTCTTCCCTGGATCTTCTGCGTAGGCCTTGCTCGTTGCGATCCAGCCATTCCGCAGCATCTTGTGCGTTTTCAAAAAAGTGGTTTTGGTCCCTGGCAGTGATGCGGAGTTTTGCCGGGTACAGCATGGCATAAGGCAGTTGGATTTTCTGAAGTCGCTTCTTGACATCCCCGAATTTGGATCTCCTGCGTTGTACCTCTGCCGAGAAATCGGGGTAGAAGGAGATTCTGGTACCATTGTAGTGCACGGCCCCTTTTTCCCTGGCCATCTTGAGGATCACTTCTCGGTCCCTGTAGTTCAGGAGCCTGGCCAGCATCGATCTCGGCGGGCCCCCTGGAGGTAGGGGACGCGGCGGCACCCTGTGTGCCCTTTCCACCGTATATTGGGGGGAGAAGGCGTCTTTGCCGAATGTTTCCTGCAGCCAGCCTTCCACAAAGGAAGTGGGGTCCCTACCCTCCACCTTTTCTGGGAGCCCCACTATCCGGACGTTGTTTCGCCTTAGGCGGTTCTCGATTTCGTCTTGTCTGTCAAAGGCATGGCGCGAGTGCTGGGCCGCCATTCTCACTTCCCTGTTTATATGGGGCATCTGGTCTTCTATGTCGCTCACCCTGCCCTCCACAGCCGTGGTGCGTTCTCTGATTTTCTGTATGTCATGTCTGAGAAATGATACCTTTTCCTCCAGTCCCCCAAATCTTTCTTTCAGTGCATCCACTGAGGCTGTGCATTTGTGTACAGCATACAGAATCTCGCTGAGCGTGGGTTCTGGGGTGTCTGCTGACTGTCTGTCGTACAGGGCTGGCAAGGGGTCAGGTACAGACTCCATGGGCTCATGATCCATATCATGCACATCATTATTGTCCCCCTCAGACTGTGCTCTGGGTGCTGCGTGCCTCTGTGTGTCTATCTGTAAAGGGTCATCAGGGCCAGGGAGCTTTCTGGTGTAGTATAGCATGTCCCTGGGCTGCTCTTTAGCTTTGGGAGTCTTAGGTGGCTTACCCTGCTCCGCTTTCTTCTCCTGGCCTCGTGGGGCTTTGGGAGGATGAGACATCCAGGCGCCATCTTGTGAGTCCTGTGAGGCCGCAGCAGCGGCGTCTCCCTTGTGTCCTCTGGTCATCATGCCCTGCTCGGTCGGTACAAATAGGTCCAGGCGGCTTAGGGAACGATCCGGTGTCCGTTTTGGGTGGTTTCAGGCGAATGGCACTGTGAGGGAAGGATCGTATGAGGGATCAACGGCGGGAGCTCCGTGGAACAGGTCTGTTCACATGCCGCGCTAGGCCACAAAATGTACTTATTTTTTCCTAGATATAATTGCTGTGCGCTCCAAACTACTGGAAAAATGGACTCCACCCCAATAACCTTAATCTGCGTTACACAAATCTCTGTATTGTATTAAATACTTTCAGTCCTGGTCCTGATTATGTAGGTCGATAATTATGTTACCCGTAAGTTATATTTTGAGATTTAACCACTTTCAGACCGGACCAATTTGCAGCCAAAGGACCACGCCCCTTTTTGCGATTCGGCACTGCGTCGCTTTAACTGGCAATTGCGCGGTCGTGCGACGTGGCCTCCAAACAAAATTGACGTCCTTTTTTTCCCACAAATAGAGCTTTCTTTTGGTGGTATTTGATCGCCCCTGCGGTTTTTATTTTTTGCGCTATAAACAAAAATAGAGCGAAAATTTTGAAAAAAATGCATTATTTTTTACTTTTTGCTATAATAAATATCCCCAAAAAATATATAAAAAAATTTTTTTTTCCTCAGTTTAGGCCGATACGTATTCTTCTACATATTTTTGGTAAAAAAAATCGCAATAAGCGATTATTGATCGGTTTGCGCAGAAGTTATAGCGTTTTCAAGATAGGGGATAGTTTTATAGCATTTTTATTAATAATTTTTTTTTATTAGTAATGGCGGAGATCTGCGATTTTTTTTGTGACTGCGACATTATGGCGGACACATCGGACATTTTTGACACATTTTTGGGACCATTGTCATTTTTACAGCAATTAATGCTATTTAAATGCATCAATTCCTGTATAAATGACACAGGCAGTGAAGGGGTTAACCACAAGGGGGCAGTGTAAGGGTTAAGTATGCCTAGGGGTGTATTTCTTACTGTGGGGGGGCGTGACTGTCAGCTAGTGAATCTCTGCTCCAATCACAGGGAGCAGAGATCGGCGTCACTAGTTGCTAGGCAGAACGGGGAGATGCTGTTTATCTCGGCATCTCCCCGTTCAGCCTTCCCGTGAGATGATCGCGGGGGTCCCTGCGGCGATCGAGTCCGCGGGGACCGCGATCGGACTCACGGGGGCCCCGACCGGCGCGGGAGCGCGCCGCTCACGGCGCGCTCCCGATGGCACGGACAGGCTAAAGGAGGGACTTATATATACGCCCTCCTGCCTGTACGTGCCATTCTGTCGACGTATATCGTCGTGCGCCGGTCGGCAAGTGGTTAATATAGCTCAGATATGATTTGGGTTAATGAGAGTTCTTTGACCATGAGTGAAATCTTTAACACAACAACAGAAATTTATTGGTAAATAGTATGAAAGTCTAACAAACATCAATCTATCTAGTTACATAAAATCAATATTATTCTGATAGCTCTAACATAGTACTAAATACAAACAATGAGATGGATAAGACATAAGACAAACATTTCGATAAAGTGCAAGGGAGATATTCCATAGTTACCATGCTACTGCCCACAAAGGTCCCATTCTGGTGACTGCTCTACCAGAGAGAGTTCTATCCCCTCCCATCTAGTCTGTGTATATCATTATAGGTCGGTGCCCATTGGTTGGCATGACATAGCTCTGATTGGTGGGCCTCTCTGTTCCTGTTTAAAGATTGCCTAATCTTCAATCCCTATACTTTGCATAAGTCAGCCCCCTTTAATGTAAATCCGTGGCACAAATCTTTTGAGCAGGAAAGTTAAACGTGCAAGTACATGACATTATCAGGGAAATTAAATATTCACGACGGGCTAGCCACCGTCATTGCATATCTAAATGAGGATCCTTTGATGAAGGAAATATATTCATAATTAATTACAATATTTTTTACAGCTGTTAATGGAGATTTTACATAAACTCATAAGACAACAGGTTGTTAAGGACGCAACGGCCCCTCTCCTTAACAAACGATAATTGCCGTCTTTTTTGTTTACATTTCAGCTGAAAGAACTGAACCTGAAAGTATCAGTTTCAGGTATCGGAGCATTTGCACAAGTATCAATACTCGTGCAAATGCTCAGTATCTGCACCGGCATCGGTGCAACCCTAGTTGGGACCCACGCTAGAATTCTAGAATTTCTTTTTCTGTCTGTCTTCCATCAGGGAGCTTCCCCTTCACTTTCTGTCCCAGAGACACAACAGAAAGTAAAAGGAAAAGCCCCCCCCCTCCTTAGGGCTCATTCACACTTGTGCATTGTGGTTACGCACATTCCTGCGATGTCCCTGCTCTATGTGTGGTGTGTTGCAATGCAAGCAATTCATTGATATCACCCCAACTCACTCTACAGAGGAGTGCACTGCACCGTGCAGCACACCACAATTCGCATACTGCACATTGTGGTGCACTGCTAAAAAAGGGTGAATTTTTTGATCCGTTGTGGTGTGTTGGTTCATAGTAAATGTGCTGCCTTAACACAATGCATGTTAATATGCAAAGTAACCCACGTTAATGCAAAGCAACAGGTGCCTCCATTGAAAGATTTTCCATCTCTTGCTGTTCCAATGACCACTCTATTTTGTCTTACCCATCATCTTCTGTACCTGATACAATGGATACCAGACAAACAGAGAAGGCTAATCTTCCCAGTGAGGACAAATACAGTACAAAAAAAAGAGAAAATGACAATCAGAGCTTTGGAGACAGGCAAGTCCATCAAGTCCAACCTATGTGTGTGATTTTATGTCAGTATTACATTGTATATCCCTGTATATTGCAGTCGTTCAGGTGCCTATCTAATAGTTTTTTGAAATTATCGATGCTCCCCGCTGAAACCAATGCCTGTGGAAGAGAATTCCACATCTTAACTGCTCTTACAGTAAAGAACCCTCTACACAGTTTTTTTATTGTGACTGCGACATTATGGCAGACACATTGGACATTTTTGACACATTTTTGGGACCATTGTCATTTATACAGCAATCAATGCTATTTAAATGCATTGATTCCTGTATAAATGACACTGGCAGTGAAAGAGTTAACCACTAGGGGGCGGGGAGGGGTTATGGTCTGTGACGTGTGTGTTTTTTTTTCACATTAGGGGGCGGGGCTGACGTCTGATGTCATTGATCGGCTTTCCCAATGACAGGGAACAGCCGATCAATGACAGGCAGTGTAGGAAGCGCTGTGACCCGATCGCGGGACACCATCGGCGATCGGGTCCGCTGGTCCCGCGGCCATGGTCACGGAGCTCCCGACTGGGTCGCGACCCACGGCTGGGTTCTTAAAGGACCACGTACCGGTGCCATTCTGACAACGTATATCGACGTCAGGCGGTCTGGAAGCAGTTAAAGCATACCCATTTTTCCTCCGTGTTCTTTGTTTCTAAGATTTTATCCCAATTATTATCTTCTAGCAAGGATCGTAGTTTAGGGAAGTTGGCTCTTTTAAAATTCAGTTTCTTTATATTCCCCTTATGTTTCCTATTTGTGTAATTTATACTAAAACTAATTGACCTGTGATCGCTGTTTCCTGAACTGCTCCGTATTTCCACATCCGTGATCAGGTCTGTATTGTTAGTTATCCGTAGGTCTAGTAACGCTTTGTTTTTAGTTGGTGCAGTTACCATCTGACTAGGGATGAGCCGAACACCCCCGGGTTCGGTTCGCACCAGAACCTTCGAACGGACCGAAAGTTCGCGCGAATTTTCGAACACTATACGTTATAATGGACGCGAACGTTCGAAATCAAAAGTGCTAATTACAACGGCCAATATGCATGTTAATGTCATAAAAACAGGTTTGGGGACCCGGGTCCTGCCCCAGGGGACATATATCAATGCAAAAAGAACTTTTAAAAACTAACGTTTTTTCGGGAGCAGTCATTTTAATGATGCATAAAGTGAAAAAAAAAAGTGAAATTTTCCTTTAAATATGGTACCTGGGGGGTGTCTAAAGTATGCCTGTGAAGTGGCATGTGTTTCCCGTGTTTAGAACTGTCCTTGCACAAAATGACATTTGTAAAGGAAAAAAAGAAGCCATTTAAAACCACTTGCGGCTTTAGGTTTGTTCTTAAGTAGAATCTGAACAGGTACATTATGAAGTGTAGCTCCATCCCAAAAAAAATCTATTTTTAAGCTTTTTGGAGAACATAGGGAGGGGTTATCACCCCTGTAACATTTGCTGTCTTTGCACATCTGTTCAGAACATGTCACCTCACTTTCCGTCCCAATGACAAATGTTTTTGGAAAAAGTGGGGTTTTAATTGAAACAAGGATTGGTGATAAAGTATCAGTAGAGAGGAGATACCTTTTTCCCAAATTAAATCTAACAGGATAGAATTTCCCTTCCTAGGGGTAGATTTCCTCTCACTTCCTGTTTTCTCTTTCCATTTGCAAGTAGGAGTCGTTTGTAAGTTGGATGTTTGAAAGTAGGGGCCTGGCGTATATACTCTGCAGAAATTTGCCCTATTAGATGTTGGTGTAGCCACAAGACTGGTGGGCACAGGAATGGGCCCTGCTGTGAGTTAATAGATCAAGATTTGTAATTGCATGCACCTGTTGAACAGGGCAGAAAAATTGGGGGTGGTGGTGGACGGTGTTGCCACAAGACTGTAAGCTCTCACAGTTACTCTTGGTGGGCGCAGGAATGGGCCCTGCTGTGAGTTATTAGATCAAGATTTGTAATTGCAAGCACCTGATGAACAGGGCAGAAAAATTGGGCCTTTGGCGGTGGTGGTGGACGGTGTTGCCACAAGACTGTAGGCCCTCATAGTTACTCTTGGTGGGCGCAGGAATGGGCCCTGCTGTGAGTTATTAGATCAAGATTTGTAATTGCAAGCACCTGATGAACAGGGCAGAAAAATTGGGCCTTTGGCGGTGGTGGTGGACGGTGTTGCCACAAGACTGTAAGCTCTCACAGTTACTCTTGGTGGGCGCAGGAATGGGCCCTGCTGTGAGTTATTAGATCAAGATTTGTAATTGCAAGCACCTGATGAACAGGGCAGAAAAATTGGGCCTTTGGCGGTGGTGGTGGACGGTGTTGCCACAAGACTGTAGGCCCTCATAGTTACTCTTGGTGGGCGCAGGAATGGGCCCTGCTGTGAACTATTAGATCAAGATTTGTAATTACCCGCCCCTGTTAAACAGGGGCTGAAAAATTGTGCCTTAGGCACTGGTGCTGGTGCCACAACACTGCAACCCCTCACAGATACTGTACTTGGAGCACAGCAGTCACACGTGTTGCGAAGCATTTTTTTTAAAAATTGTAATTACCCGCCCCTGTTAAACAGGGGCTGAAAAATTGTGCCTTAGGCACTGGTGCTGGTGCCACAACACTGCAACCCCTCACAGATACTGTACTTGGAGCACAGCAGTCACACGTGTTGCGAAGCATTTTTTTAAAAAATTGTAAGTACACGCCCCTGTTAAACAGGGGCTGAAAAATTGTGCCTTAGGCACTGGTGCTGGTGCCACAACACTGCAACCCCTCACAGATACTGTACTTGGAGCACAGCAGTCACACGTGTTGCGAAGCATTTTTTAAAAAAATTGTAAGTACACGCCCCTGTTAAACAGGGGCTGAAAAATTGTGCCTTAGGCACTGGTGCTGGTGCCACAACACTGCAACCCCTCACAGATACTGTACTTGGAGCACAGCAGTCACACGTGTTGCGAAGCATTTTTTTAAAAAATTGTAAGTACACGCCCCTGTTAAACAGGGGCTGAAAAATTGTGCCTTAGGCACTGGTGCTGGTGCCACAACACTGCAACCCCTCACAGATACTGTACTTGGAGCACAGCAGTCACACGTGTTGCGAAGCATTTTTTAAAAAAATTGTAAGTACACGCCCCTGTTAAACAGGGGCTGAAAAATTGTGCCTTAGGCACTGGTGCTGGTGCCACAACACTGCAACCCCTCACAGATACTGTACTTGGAGCACAGCAGTCACACGTGTTGCGAAGCATTTTTTTAAAAAATTGTAAGTACACGCCCCTGTTAAACAGGGGCTGAAAAATTGTGCCTTAGGCACTGGTGCTGGTGCCACAACACTGCAACCCCTCACAGATACTGTACTTGGAGCACAGCAGTCACACGTGTTGCAAAGCATTTTTTTATAAAAATTGTATGTACACGCCCCTGTTAAACAGGGGCTGAAAAATTGTGCCTTAGGCACTGGTGTGGTGGCATGGATCATTGAGGAGGAGGAAGAGGATAGTCAGTGAACATAAGAGGACAGTCACTCAGCATCAGCATAGGCAGTCTTGAAGGGATGTGACATTATAAATTATTCGGTTATATCCGCCTCAGGTGCCTGGTAGCTGGTGGTGATCCAAGACTGATTCATTTTGATGAAGGTCAGTCGATCAACCGAGGCGGTGGACAGGCGCACCCTATGATCGGTGACAAATCCTCCAGCAGCACTGAATGTGCGTTCGGAAAGAACGCTGGAGGCAGGACAGGCCAGTAGCTCAATTGCATACTGTGCAAGCTCTGGCCAGTGATCCATCCTCAGGACCCAGTAAGCCAGAGGATTTTCGGTGGGAAAGGTGTCCAAGTCTGACCTTGCCCCAAGGTATTCCTGCACCATGTATATCAGACGCTGGCGATGGTTGCTGGAACCGATCATACCTTGGGGCTGCGGACTAAAAAATTGTCTGAACGCATCGGTCAGACGTCCACCTTCCCCACCGCTCCTTCTGCTACTGACCGAAGCCTCAGCAACTCGTCGCCCAGGACCAGGAGTTTGTAACCTCCCAGTTTCTGGGAACGCGTTGAACAGACCTTTCTGCAAGGCCTCCCTGAGATGTCTCATCCTCTGCTCCCTCTGCGACGGCAAGATAAGGTCCGCAACCTTACCCTTGTACCGCGGATCAAGGAGAGTGGCCAGCCAGTAATGGTCCCTCTCCTTGATCCGAAGAACACGAGGATCCTTCCGCAGGCTTTGCAGGATCAGGGAGGCCATGCAGCGTAGGTTAGCTGAGGCATTCGGTCCGGAGTCTTCTGGGTCACTGAGGATGACATGATCGCCAGCCACCTCCTCCCAGCCACGTACAAGTCCACTGGTTTGTTGGGACTGTACATCATCCCTAAAAGACTGCTGCTGCTGATGCTGAGTGCCAGGCTCCACCTCCATGCTCACACAATCCTCCTCCTCCTCCTCCTCATCCTCTTCCTGTGTGATGGGTGGGACAGAAGGAACACTGTCCGGATAAAGGGGGCCTTGAGAGGCAAGGAAGTCCTCCTCTTCCTGCCTCTGTTCTGCCTCAAGTGCCCTGTCCATTATCCCACGCAGCGTATGCTCCAACAGTTGGACAAGAGGGACAGTGTCACTGATGCATGCACTGTCACTGCTCACCATCCTCGTGGCCTCCTCAAATGGTGAGAGGACAGTGCATGCATCCCTGATCATGCTCCACTGACGTGGGGAAAAAAAAAACAAGCTCCCCTGACCCTGTCCTGGTGCCGTAGTCGCAAAGGTACTCATTGATGGCCCTCTGCTGCGTGTGCAGTCGCTGCAGCATGGCCAACGTTGAGTTCCACCTGGTGGGCATGTCACATATTAGGCGGTTCTTGGGCAGGTTCAGCTCCTTTTGCAGCTCAGTCAGCCGAGCACTGGCATTATAAGATCGGCGGAAATGCACACAGACTTTCCTGGCCTGCCTCAGGACATCCTGTAAGCCTGGGAACCTGCCCAAGAACCGCTGCACCACCAGGTTGAGGACGTGAGCCATGCAGGGCACATGGGTGAGCTGCCCCTGTCGCAGGGCGGAGAGGAGGTTGGTGCCATTGTCAGAAACGACCATTCCTGGCTTAAGCTGACGTGGCGTCAACCACCTCTCGGCCTGCCCCTGCAGAGCTGCCAGAACCTCTGGCCCAGTGTGGCTCCTGTCCCCCAAACTCTTTGAGCACAGTGTTGGGTACATGCTCCAGGAGGATGCCCAACGATTCGAAGGCTCGGATGATGATACCCAGCTTGAGGAATCTGGCAGTACTGTTCCACCAGCTGCAGCTTACTGCCAGGTTTGCTCTAGTGGTGAAGAGGGAGGGGATGATGACCCTGGTGGGTCTAGGGAAGGGGTGGCTGATGATGCCATTGAGTACGCGTTGGCAGCTGCTCTGCCAGTACCCTGAGCCTGGGTGAGAGAGGATGAGGAGGAGGATGAGGAGGGCTTGGTCATCCATTCTACCAAGCCTTCAGCATGATGCGGCTCCACATGTCCAGCTGCCGAAAACAAAGACGCGCGTGTCCCATGGCCACGATGACGATGCACGACCACGTCCACGGCCACGGCCACGTCCACTAGAAACAGAGCCTGCCTGCCCTGTGTTCTTGGCTCTGCACGCTCTGCCTCCCCTTGGCGGTCTTCCAGCCATTGTAGTCGGTAGTCCTGTGGGTGCTGCTGAGAAGAATATATAGGAGCTCTGTGTGATGCCACTAACACACTAGAAGTCCTATGGGTGCTTCTGCAAAGAAAATATAGGAGCTCTGTGTGATGCCACTAACACACTAGAAGTCCTGTGGGTGCTGCTGAGAAGAAAATATAGGAGCTCTGTGTGATGCCACTAACACACTAGAAGTCCTATGGGTGCTTCTGCAAAGAAAATAGAGGATCTCTGTGTGATGGGACTAACACACTTCAAGTCCTATAGGTGCTTCTGGGAACAAAATATAGCTCTGTGTGATGGGACTAACACACTTCAAGTCCTATAGGTGCTTCTGGGAACAAAATATAGGATCTCTGTGTGATGGGACTAACACACTTCAAGTCCTATAGGTGCTTCTGGGAACAAAATATATGATCTCTGTGTGATGGGACTAACACACTTCAAGTCCTATGGGTGCTTCTGGGAAGAAAATATAGGTCTGTGTGATGGGACTAACACACTTCAAGTCCTATAGGTGCTTCTGGGAACAAAATATATGATCTCTGTGTGATGGGACTAACACACTTCAAGTCCTATAGGTGCTTCTGGGAAGAAAATGTAGGTCTGTGTGATGGGACTAACACACTTCAAGTCCTATAGGTGCCTCTGGGAACAAAATATATGATCTCTGTGTGATGGGACTAACACACTTCAAGTCCTATAGGTGCTTCTGGGAAGAAAATATAGGTCTGTGTGATGGGACTAACACACTTCAAGTCCTATAGGTGCCTCTGGGAACAAAATATATGATCTCTGTGTGATGGGACTAACACACTTCAAGTCCTATAGGTGCTTCTGGGAAGAAAATATAGGTCTGTGTGATGGGACTAACACACTTCAAGTCCTATAGGTGCCTCTGGGAACAAAATATATGATCTCTGTGTGATGGGACTAACACACTACAAGTCCTATAGGTGCTTCTGGGAAGAAAATATAGCTCTGTGTGATGGGACTAACACACTTCAAGTCCTATAGGTGCTTCTGGGAAGAAAATATAGGTCTGTGTGATGGGACTAACACACTTCAAGTCCTATAGGTGCCTCTGGGAACAAAATATATGATCTCTGTGTGATGGGACTAACACACTACAAGTCCTATAGGTGCTTATGGGAAGAAAATATAGCTCTGTGTGATGGGACTAACACACTTCAAGTCCTATAGGTGCTTCTGGGAAGAAAATATAGGTCTGTGTGATGGGACTAACACACTTCAAGTCCTATAGGTGCTTCTGGGAACAAAATATATGATCTCTGTGTGATGGGACTAACACACTTCAAGTCCTATAGGTGCTTCTGGGAAGAAAATATAGGTCTGTGTGATGGGACTAACACACTACAAGTCCTATAGGTGCTTCTGGGAACAAAATATATGATCTCTGTGTGATGGGACTAACACACTACAAGTCCTATAGGTGCTTCTGGGAAGAAAATATAGCTCTGTGTGATGGGACTAACACACTTCAAGTCCTATAGGTGCTTCTGGGAACAAAATATATGATCTCTGTGTGATGGGACTAACACACTTCAAGTCCTATAGGTGCTTCTGGGAAGAAAATATAGGTCTGTGTGATGGGACTAACACACTTCAAGTCCTATAGGTGCTTCTGGGAACAAAATATATGATCTCTGTGTGATGGGACTAACACACTTCAAGTCCTATAGGTGCTTCTGGGAAGAAAATATAGGTCTGTGTGATGGGACTAACACACTTCAAGTCCTATAGGTGCTTCTGGGAACAAAATATATGATCTCTGTGTGATGGGACTAACACACTACAAGTCCTATAGGTGCTTCTGGGAAGAAAATATAGCTCTGTGTGATGGGACTAACACACTTCAAGTCCTATAGGTGCTTCTGGGAACAAAATATATGATCTCTGTGTGATGGGACTAACACACTTCAAGTCCTATAGGTGCTTCTGGGAAGAAAATATAGGTCTGTGTGATGGGACTAACACACTTCAAGTCCTATAGGTGCTTCTGGGAACAAAATATATGATCTCTGTGTGATGGGACTAACACACTACAAGTCCTATAGGTGCCTCTGGGAAGAAAATATAGGTCTGTGTGATGGGACTAACACACTTCAAGTCCTATAGGTGCTTCTGGGAACAAAATATATGATCTCTGTGTGATGGGACTAACACACTACAAGTCCTATAGGTGCTTCTGGGAAGAAAATATAGCTCTGTGTGATGGGACTAACACACTTCAAGTCCTATAGGTGCCTCTGGGAACAAAATATATGATCTCTGTGTGATGGGACTAACACACTACAAGTCCTATAGGTGCTTCTGGGAAGAAAATATAGGTCTGTGTGATGGGACTAACACACTTCAAGTCCTATAGGTGCCTCTGGGAACAAAATATATGATCTCTGTGTGATGGGACTAACACACTACAAGTCCTATAGGTGCTTCTGGGAAGAAAATGTAGGTCTGTGTGATGGGACTAACACACTTCAAGTCCTATAGGTGCCTCTGGGAACAAAATATATGATCTCTGTGTGATGGGACTAACACACTTCAAGTCCTATAGGTGCTTCTGGGAAGAAAATATAGGTCTGTGTGATGGGACTAACACACTTCAAGTCCTATAGGTGCCTCTGGGAACAAAATATATGATCTCTGTGTGATGGGACTAACACACTTCAAGTCCTATAGGTGCTTCTGGGAAGAAAATATAGGTCTGTGTGATGGGACTAACACACTTCAAGTCCTATAGGTGCCTCTGGGAACAAAATATATGATCTCTGTGTGATGGGACTAACACACTACAAGTCCTATAGGTGCTTCTGGGAAGAAAATGTAGGTCTGTGTGATGGGACTAACACACTTCAAGTCCTATAGGTGCCCCTGGGAACAAAATATATGATCTCTGTGTGATGGGACTAACACACTTCAAGTCCTATAGGTGCTTCTGGGAAGAAAATATAGGTCTGTGTGATGGGACTAACACACTTCAAGTCCTATAGGTGCCTCTGGGAACAAAATATATGATCTCTGTGTGATGGGACTAACACACTTCAAGTCCTATAGGTGCTTCTGGGAAGAAAATATAGGTCTGTGTGATGGGACTAACACACTTCAAGTCCTATAGGTGCCTCTGGGAACAAAATATATGATCTCTGTGTGATGGGACTAACACACTACAAGTCCTATAGGTGCTTCTGGGAAGAAAATATAGGTCTGTGTGATGGGACTAACACACTTCAAGTCCTATAGGTGCTTCTGGGAACAAAATATATGATCTCTGTGTGATGGGACTAACACACTACAAGTCCTATAGGTGCTTCTGGGAAGAAAATATAGCTCTGTGTGATGGGACTAACACACTTCAAGTCCTATAGGTGCTTCTGGGAACAAAATATAGGAGCTCTGTTTGCTGCCAGTGCCTGCCTGCCACGAACACACTACAAGTCCTATAGGTGCTTCTGGGAACAAAATATAGGAGCTCTGCCTGCCTGCCACGAACACACTACAAGTCCTATAGGTGCTTCTGGGAACAAAATATAGGAGCTCTGCCTGCCTGCCACGAACACACTACAAGTCCTATAGGTGCTTCTGGGAACAAAATATAGGAGCTCTGTTTGCTGCCACTGCCTGCCAGTGCCTGCCTGCCACAAACACACTACAAGCCCCTCTTTCTAAATCAATCTTTCTAAATGAATCTATCTAACTCAATCTCTCTAAGTAAATCTCTCTAACTAAATCTAGCAGAGTGACACAGAACGATCCTGCTCTATCTACGCCGGAACAGCATGTGACCGGCGCCGACGGCGTGGCGGCCTTTTATAAGAGGGGGCGTGTACTAAAGCCCCTGAGCTGTAATTGGCTACAGGCGTCCTGCCTGTAGCCAATTATGGCTCTTCGAGTTTCCGGCACTGTGATTGGCCAAGCATGCGGGGTCACAGTGCATGCTTGGCCAATCATCAGCCAGCAATGCACTGCGCCGGCCGCGCCGGCCGCAATGCATTGCGGGGCCGCTCGCATCACACGAACGTGTTGCGAGCGGCCAAAATAGTTCTGGGCTCGCCGAGCGAGCGAACACCCGGTGCTCGATGCGAACATGGGTTCGCATCGAGCACCGGGCCCATCCCTACATCTGACCCATGAAATTGTCCTGCAAGACATTTAGGAACTGGCGAGCACAATATACAGTATGGAATTATGTTATCTTCTAGCAAGGATCGTAGTTTAGGGAAGTTGGCTCTTTTAAAATTCAGTGTCTTTGTATTCCACTTATGTTCCCTATTTGTGTGATTTATACTAAAACGAATTGACCTGTGATCGCTGTTTCCTAAATTGCCCTGTATTTCCACATCCGTGATCCAGTTTAATAATTACAATATTATTTACAGCTGTTAATGGAGATTTTACATAAACTCATAAGACAACAGGTTGTTAAGGACGCCACAGCCCCTCTCCTTAACAAACGATAATTTTTTTTGTTTACATTTCAGCTGTTGGGGGACCCTCTTGACAGCTGAAAGAACTGAACCTGAAAGTTTCAGGTATCGGAGCATTTGCACAAGTATCGATACATTGGAGTTAAGCCACCCAGGACTTTTATTAGCTCTTTTAAATTTAATTCTGTTTGTCTGGTATCCATTGTATCAGGTACAGAAGATGATGGGTAAGACAAAATAGAGTGGTCATGTGTGATTTATACTAAAACGAATTGACCTGTGATCGCTGTTTCCTAAATTGCCCCGTATTTCCACATCCGTGATCAGGTCTGTATTGTTGGTAATCCGTAGGTCTATTAACGCTTTGTTTTTAGTTGGTGCAGTTACCATCTGGCCCATGAAATTGTCCTGCAAGACATTTAGGAACTGGCGAGCACAGTATACAGTATGGAATTATGTTTTTTTTTTTCATAATTCATGTTTGAGGTTTACAATCAGTTTAAAATCCTTCTTTCCTTGTTCTCCTAATGAAGCTGGATGTGTGAAATGTGTTAAAATAGGAGATATCTGCGACAATTCAATAAATTGTATCTGTGGACTAAGTGTTATAAGTGTTATACATTATCTATTGAGTAAAGGGGGAGGGGGGGCAATGCCTATTTCATAATCTCTGTAAGTGGAGGCACATCTATGGCAATATTTGAATGTGTAAAATTTAATTTTTATATTAAAAGATGATGTATTTATAATTGTTTTTAAAAAGTGTACAAATAAATCTAGAAAGTTTTTATTTGCATATATGTTTTTCTTCTTGGGAATTCTATGTAATTAAAGTGGTAGTAAACTCAGTTTTACCACTTGTACTGTGAATATCTCTGTGAATATATCCTAAACGTGCAATGTTTAGGAGATATTCACACTACATGCACCCGGTGACTTCACACTGCATACAGCATGGTATGTCAGACCTTCCGAGTCTGTGCCATAAACAGCCGCTCCAGCGCACATGCACGGGAGGGACTTCATTGCACCCCGGCCACTCATGTAGCTTCAGGCCGTGAACCCAGAAGGAAGACAGGGTGAAGATGGAAGCCCTGTCAGCGCACCTCTGGAGGGCTTTGTTTTAAGGTAAGTCTCCCATAAGGGATGCATCCTAGCACATTATGACACTGCCTTGGAGGGGAAGTTTTTTTTGTTTTGTTTATTAACAGCGGTTTACTACCACTTTAAACCCCTTTAAAACCCCAATTTATCTAGCTTTTGGGCATTGGTAGTTGGGCAAAGCACTTTTAACTATCAAAGTTGGCCATTGAGATCAATGCAAAATTGTTGTTTGGAAATTAAAAAGTAATACAAAAAAGAACATACAAACAGCAAAAAAAAGGCATTAGAAGGTGGTGGTAGATTAGGAATGTCAAAGCACATTAGGAAGGCCTTTGTTTGCATACATTCTCTAGATCACATAAGTATTGAAACCAGTCAAGTAAATGAGAAACAAACAGTGGCAGCTACCATATTTTTTTCAAGGATAGTCTCCCGCTGTGGGAGAAAAATGGATGCTGCCATTGTTGAGCTGTTTTTGGAAATGCTAGTTGCTTGGCGTTTATGCTGACCCACTAAGATTGCAGACCATAAAATTGAGAGTAAAGTCAGAACCCCTGATTTGCATATTGGTTCCAGGTCAGTGACTCAAAAAGTGCAAGAAAATTGGAAAGGAGGCAGTTCTCCTACCAGCCTCCCAAGAAACAAAATTGGACTATCTTGGTACCTCAGGCACAGTCCACAAAAAATTAAATAAAGGATATTTTATTTATACAAAAGGATAAAAACAGAGTATCCAGATAAGACAAAAATCAGACATGGATTAAAATTGAAGAAGATATGCTGAAGTACAGGCTCATTATACAATAATTCCACTAGTACTTGAAATGCTTGAATTGGGAGACAGGAAACTTAGAGGTCCTCAAGGGAGGTGAACTCCTCTACATGTTTCACGGATATATACCGCTTCTTCAGGAGGAACAGGTAGAATTTTGTCTGAAATAAAAAAGCAAGATACAAATAATAACCAGAAGACAAAATATCACAGAAATCACAGAATATCAAAGAGTGCAAGGTAGGTAAGTATCATTTCCAGAAGGAAAATTCATCAATTGCTTTGTGTTTCTCATGTGTACATAACAAATGTATAGAACAAAAGCTATTATTATTTAGGGTTGCAATTTAAAACAAATAAATGTAATTCAAGTTGTACCCATCTGGCATACATTTAATGGCATGCGAATACATCGATACAAAGACATATGTCTCCTCTGAAACTAATATGATCAAAGCTATGAAATTTTCAATATTAAATGATTAATATCCTTCACAGTATGTGGGTGGGTGCAGCGTGGTGTGGCAGCAGTAGGAAAGGAACAGTCCAGGTGCAAGGGTGAGCTGTCCCTACACTACCTACGTGCTAAATTCACACCAAACCCACGAGTCAGGGTCTTAAATAGACTCTATCTGACCTAAGATGTCCACCGGAGTCACATAAGTTGTCAGCATCCAACCGGATGACTGCCCCAGTGACCCAAAGAAAAACCATGTTCCTCTTGACTTCCTCTCCCTCTGCACTGCCACTGTGGTTGTGTGCCACCTGCAGTGGATAAAATAGACTGCACCTGCCTACAAGTATGTCATCTGTAATTTCATAAATACAAACACAATAACATCAGACAAAGTTCCCTACATGCATTTCTAACTATCATGGTAATATGAATAAGCTGAATGAAAGGGTTCTGAACTGAGATGCAATGTTGTTTCTCATTAAAATCTACTCCATGAGGTCATGTACAGTGGTAATGTGCTTCTTATATTGAACAGAAACTCCTGAGGTGACTGGAAAGGAACAAGTCTGCACTTTGTCTTGAGATAACACAAAGCTTTTTTTTAACCACTTCAATACTAAGGACGTCATATGACGTCCTTGACATTGAGTGGGGATATCTGAATGATGGGTGCAGCTACAGGCATCATTCAGATATCAATCTTTCCGGCTGGCGATTCTGTGCATGATAAGAATGATCATAGTGGCAGTTCCACCACTTGATCATTCTTATAGGCAACGGAAGGGGACGTCGCCCCCTCCCGCCGCCATCCGGTGCTTCTCCGGGCTCTCACGTGCCATCGGGGGCCCGGAGAAAGAATGACCCGCCCCCGGATGACGAGCATAGAGATTTCCGGTGACCAGATGGTCATCTCTATGACCGTCGGAGGCCCGGGCGCGACGTTATGACGTCACGCCCAGTACCCGGAAGTAAACAAAGCCGCGATCGTGGCTGTCAGCATGAGATCGGTGAATTTTTTTTACCGATCTCATGCTTTCCAGCCTGGAAGAGAGATGTGGAGTCTTATTGACCCCACATCTCTCCATAAAGAGGAACTGTCACATACATTCCTATCACAAGGGATGTTTACATTCCTTGTTATAGTAATAAAAGTGATCCAAAACATTTTTTTTTTTTAAAAGTGTAAAAATAAACAAAAGTAAAAAAAAAAAAAAAATTATAATTTTTTTTTAAAACACCCCTGTCCCCGGTAGTTCGCGCTCAGAAGCGAACGCACGCGTAAGTCCCGCCCACATATGTAAATGCCGCTCAAACCACACATGTGAGGTATCGCCGCGTGCGTTAGAGCGTGTGCAACAATGATAGTACTAGACCTCCTCTGAAACTCTAAACTGGTAACCTGTAAAAAAATTTAAAGCATCACCTATGGAGATTATTAAGTACCGAAGTTTGGCGGCATTCCATGATTGTGCGCAACTTTAAAGCGTGACATGTTAGGTATTTATTTACTCGGCGTAACATCATCTTTCATATTATATAAAAAAATTGGGCTAACTTTACTGTTTTGTTATTTTTTAATTCATGAAACCGTTTTTTTTTCCAAAAAAAAGACGTTTGAAAAATGATTGCGCAAATACCGTGTAAGATAAAAAGCAATGACCGCCATTTTATTCCATAGGGTGTCTGCTAAAAAAAAAACATATATAATGTTTGGGGGTTCTGAGTAATTTTCTAGCAAAAAAATTATGATTTTTACATGAAGGAGAGAAGTGCCAGAATAGGCCCGGTATTGAAGTGGTTAATAAGCCTTTATCCACCTCACAACATCTGACTGATATATCCAGTTTCACTAGATAACAGAGGAAACTATTAAAAAAAAAAACATAGAACATACAATCAGTCTATTTTTGCATTTTGTGATGCATATATACTACTCACTTATCAAGTAAATAAATATTGTACTAGTTATTTTCTTATAGAGATACATTATATCTTTAGATATATAATCTAGTATATATAGCAGAAGTACTCAATGGCAAACTGGTGCTGCTGGAATGTAAAACATGGATTAGACAGGCAAGGGTCACCAAAGAAGATGAAATCCTAGAGACAAGATTATTATATTAAAGGGAACCTCTCAGGATAGAAATATATGAGCCACCATTGTTAATTTTTTAAAACATTAGTTTTACTAAGTTTTTCAAAGCTAGGAAGAAACATACTAGCTTCACTTCATGATTTTGTAAAAAAACAATTGACCAACAGACATGAAAGCGATACTATGAATATTGGCTACTAGTGTAGCAGTATACTGTATCTGTATGCACCAAAAGAAAAGGAGAAATATTGTTCTGGTGAAGTGGTCCTCACTCCCTTTGATTATAACACCTCAAACCACAGCATCACACCCCAAACTTGTTTGGATAATGGGAATGTAAATCCATCTAGATCATTCCCCGTTTAGCTAAATCCACTCTGTCTCTTCCTACCAGGCTGGGAGGGTTAGCACTACCTAATTTTCAGGTCTATTTCTCTGCGGCGATGTTGGTGTCGATCTATTGATGGTTTCAGGGTTCTAGGGCTAATGCGGCCAGGTGTCGGGAGGCATCCTTCCTGGGCTCCCTGTCGGATCTCAGGAATTTTGTCTATCGGTGTCCAAAAGCTTATAACAGTGTCCCGTCACCAACCAGTGCCACTTGGAAGGTGTGGAGGGCTGCTGTGTGTCATTTTAGCTGATCTATTCAATTATCACCAGCTAAACCCCTCTGGGGCAACCTGAAATTGCCTCAGTTGCGCACTGTCCCTGACCCGCAGGTGTGGGCACGCTTTGGAATTAAAACTTTACAAGACATTATGCATGCAGATTCATTATTGTCCTATTCTCAGCTGTCTCAGAAGCTCCATATACCTGGTTGGATGAGGTTCCGGTATTTCCAGCTCCGACATGCCTTTAGGGCACAATCTCCACAGCCACCTGACCTCCGGGCTGACGCCATTGAGGAATTTTTGACCCCTGGATACCTGGAAAAAATACTCTCGGCTCTGAATAGTACTCTCCTTGCGGTAGATTCGCCTAAGGTTGAACAGTTATTTGAATACTGGCAGAAGGGTATTCCCTCTTTGGATAGAGAAGATTGGGAGGACTGTTTAGATCAGGGTCCCAAATTGGTAATTTCTTCTATAGATAAGCTTTTACAAAGTAAAATTCTTGCATCGGATATATTATACCCCTGCTAGGTTGCATAGAATTTTACCCGAAAGGGATCCTGCTTGCCCCCAGATGTTCTGGGAATGTTCATATATTACAAAGTTTTGAGCGGAATTATTTGAGCTGTTGAATGTGAAATTGCAGCTGGCTCTCCCAGTCACCCCGTCTCTCGCACTTTTGGGAATCATGGGTGATGAACAGAGATTTCACCATACTAAATTGCTGATAGCATATCTCCTTTTTTTATGCAAAAAAAAAGAAATCTTGATGAAGTGGCTGTCCCCATCTCCACCTGCATTGTCCTCATGGGAGGCTATGGTGGATGCTGCCCTTTCTATGTACAAAATGACATATATCAACTGGGGATGCCAATGGAAGTTTTATAAAGTGTGGTCCTTCTGGACCTCTGTTTAACCACTGACATAGGGGTAGGAGAGGGGGCAGAGGGTCTGCCTGAGTGGTTTTTGGCTCCTTAAAATGTCCGATAAGTGATGTAAGTCAGTTGTTCTGTGTACTTGTTTTATCTGTGACTCCTGACTCCTCTACTAATGGTTTTCCATGTTGTTTCTGTTGACGATGTAATGCATTGTGTACTTGTTTATATATCTCCTGTATGCTGGTAGTGTGAAATAAAGCACCCCTGTTTTGTATAATCCATCTAGATCATCAAGTCACCCAGACCATATCTGGTTAATTTTAGCTGGAAAGTGTTGACTCACATACATGGTCCTAATTATCGTAGGGCATTAATTTATTGCATTACCCCAACAAATAACATTTGAAGGGTCTACTTTAAGCCAAATCTTTTTCCTGGCACAGTAGGTAATATACAGTAGATTTCATTAGCTTACTGTACTGGGATATATTAGCATTGTTAACAACAAATAACTAGTAAAAAATAGGCAAATATGGACATACAAGATTGTTTGGGACTCTAGATGTACCCCCTTGGGTATAATAAACACTAATAATAAGTTATAAAAGTTAAATATTTTTATTCAAAATTTTACAAAATCTTAAAAAAAGGTCCCGAGGTGCAAGGGAGGCCTCCCCACTACTTCGATCTCACATCAGGTAAGTGCCCCTCATGACAATATATTTTTAAACAAACCCCTTTTTAAGATTTTGTGATATTTTGAACAAAAATATTTTACTTTTATAACTGATTGATTAGTGTTTATTATCCCCAAGGGAGGTATATCTTAAGTCCCAAATAATCTTGTATTTGACTATTTGCTTTTCAAGGGATAGTACCTCCGTAGGGTAGGAATTATATAACACTCTACCCCCACACACCACATTTTAGTAAAAATTAGGGCAGATACATACCCAGATAGAGGCCAAAAGATATATTTATTATAATAATTACTTGCACGCAAAAGGCCTGGATTTGAGAACAGAGCTAAATCACACATATAAATATTCAACCACCTTCTTGCATTACAGCATTAGGGTTTTAGGTTCATGATTACAGCATTAGGGTGTTAGGTTTATGATTACAGCATTAGGGTGTTAGGAGGGTTGTAATATACCCTATGTAAGAATATTTTGATAAATGTGTCCCTATCAGAGATTATTAAAGTGGTTTATTGCTCCAAGTCCTCTTCCCATTCCACACTTTTAAGTAAAGGTTTATACATGGTCAACATCTGAAAGTCAAGTCAGCTTAAGGGATCTATGCATAGTAGATGTTTATATAGGAGGGTAGTGGTTTGACCAATCTATCTCAATCAATCATGTCTCAACAAGGTAAGAATGTCATTTAGGTTGTTCCATGAATTGTGACCAAACAGCATGTCTATAAAAATCAAATTAAGCAAATCGTAGGCAGACTGATGTACATCAAACTTTAGCAAGGAACTGCATCATGTAAGCACACGATTGAGGGTCTGGTGTCATTGTGGGATGAGATAAGAAGGGATTGCCAGAAATGGTAGTGTAGCGTAACCAGTGATTTGCTGATAAAAGCCTTCATCTTGCTAACTCCCACACTTTCGGTGTGCTTTTCATTGCAGTAGTGTGGCCCAAGGATGCCAGGTGGACAAAGATTCAGAAGATGGAATATTTATCCATTATCTTGGTAAATTTAGATTTTATCTTCTTGAGTAGCATGACTTAGTTGATCCTTGACTTGGTTTCAGTCAAGGAGAAGGTAGGTGATTTCCAACCTTTGGCTATTGTTTCTGCCACTTCTCTGATTTCCTCCTAAACATATAATTTGCTATTATATTATGTACAGATTTGAAGTATGACCCTATCATCTTAAATGTCTTATGAGAAGATGTTTGTGGTCAGAAAATCATTTGCCATTTCCTGGATGGCATAGACTGTCCCAGAAAAAACAAATTAAACCCAGAATAATCATGGTGCAAATATCAAATGGGCTTTTCTAGAGAAGAGAAAACAAGAAAGGAACACCAAGATGGGATTATGTAACTAGAACTGGATGGTTCCACAATTTTCACATCTCCCATCCTGCCCTTAGACTGCTGCCTTTCTGTGGAAATTAGATTAAGGTGATGATGTTATCTATTTGGATATAAATGCTGGTGAATTTTCTACCATTCATTAGAACTGAAGAAGACAGTTTAATGTGACTAAATACTACTGAAAATTTTGATTAGATCATTGAAGTCAGAACCATATTACCTAATTCACTAAGCTAAGTGAATTTTTTCATTGCAAAAGGGAATTCATGAATTCACTAAGATAATTGATAATTCACAGAGTAAACATGCTCTACTTCTTTAGTAATTCAGGGTCCATTGTTCCTTTAAAAATGCAGGATAATAATAGAGTTTAAACCTGTGGTCAGTAGAGACAATAAAGGGAATATCTCGTGAGTCCAAGGGAAGTTCATGGTATTATATTTAGATGCATGAAATTCCACCAATAACACTTACACTTGCAGAGCACCAAAGTAAACACTAGCAGCTTTGTCTTACACAGTTATAGTACCCATGGTGGTTGCAAGTTCAGGAGCACTCCATAACAGGCTAAGTAATACTCATCAACATGCTCAGTAACTCTCAGTGACAGGTTCAGTAACTTCCAGTAACAGGTTGAATAACTTTCAGTAACCAGTAGAACAGTATAGGTGGCTGGCTGCTGCTACTGGGAGGTTGCAAACAAGTACAATTGTGCAGCTGAGTTTCCTTAGGCACAGTGGACACAGTACCAACTGAATGGGTCTAATTGGAGCAGCATTTGATGAAGAGGTGGTGGGCTGGCAGGTGGCAGATAAAGTGATGGTTTAAAATGACCTGGAGCTATTGGTGGTGGCAGTACTGCAGATTGGTGCTGACTACAGCACACAGTGGTGTTCTACTACTATGGCCCTACTTGCATTGGAACCTTTCCCTTACTCTAGTATTTTGTCCCTGCCAGCAGTGGTGTATTTAGGTTTTGTGCTGCCCTAGGCCTGACTAAACTCGTGCACCCCTAATTTAAATATGACCCACCCCTTTCTGTCAATGCCACGCCGCTTCATGTGTAAGACCCGCCCTATCACCTGCAAACCACACCTCTTCCTCTTTAGGCTCCACCTTGATGGCGCTATAGTACCTGAAATAAATAAATTAATAATAAATTAGTACAGTGATAGTGCATATTTTTACCACTGATCACTGTATTAGTGTCACTGGTCCCCAAAAAAGTGACAGTGTCTGATTTGTCCACTGCAATGGCCCAGTCCCACCATGTACATGAAAGAGTAAAGACCAGGTATCCATAGTATAAATTCATAGTGTAGGAAGCGCTTGTAGCTTGGGAATGAGCAGTTTTATATGTGAGTAGCAGCTCTTTGTAATGTAATTTTAATCAAATAACATGGATTTACACCATGGGTGCCCATACCCGGTCTTTACTCTTTTAACCTGTACATAGAGTAGAGAAGTAAATATGAGGCTGACTCGATCTTTCACAAGGCTGTTTTATTGTTCTGGTGAGCGAGCACACATAGGAGGGGAGCACAGAGTGTTACACCTGGGGCACTGGAATAATGCATAGAGGCACTGAACACTTTCATATCATAGCTTATTATTGTACATAAATTATGTATTGATTATAGCACGGAGCACTTTGGATATACAAATTTTCACTGATGCGGACTGTTTAATGAATTTGTAGAATGGAGCACTTTATTGCAGTATCTGTACATTAATTTAATGCATATTGATCACTTTATATTTGATTGATCCTATTGCGCCTAAGATAGAAAGCAGTTGTAAACGAAATGCAACTGCTCTTGTTGAGCACAGAAGGAAGAGACATGGTGCTTTTAATCATCAAAGAGATAGCTTCTCTCCCTGCCTGTTACCTATCAGACCCAGTGGTGGCTGGTGCTCAAATTTTTTTTGGGGGGGGCGCAAACAAACTGATAAACAATGAAAAAAAAACCCATCAATTGCAGCCCCTCTGTGCCATCAAATGCAGCCACTGTGCCCATCAAATGCAGCGATTGTGCCCATCAAATGTAGCCACTGTGCCCATCAAATGCAGCCACTTGTGCCCATCAAATGCAGCCACCTGTGCCCATCAAATGCAGCCACTTGTGCCCATCATATGCAGCCACTTGTGCCTGTCAAATGCAGCCACTTGTACCCCATCAAATGCAGCCACTTGTACCCCATCAAATGCAGCCACTTGTACCCCATCAAATGCAGCCACTTGTGCCCCATCAAATGCAGCCACTTGTGCCCCATCAAATGCAGTCACTTGTTCCCATCAAATGCCGCCACTTGTACCCCATCAAATGCAGCCACTCGTGCCCATCAAATGCTGCTACTTGTACCCCATCAAATGCAGCCACTCGTGCCCATCAAATGCAGCCACTCGTGCTCATCAAATGCTGCCAGTTGTGCCCATCAAATGCCGCCACTGTGGCCCCCACCCACCCACTGTCTGCCCAGCATTTACCCCATCTTAGTGGCGGGTCAGGCAGTGGGTGACGGTGGCGAGCTGTGGGATGGCTCCTGTGTCCTCCATACTTCCCCCTCCTCTGTTGTTTTGATAGGCATCCAATTGGAGCGCCTCTGCCTTCAGCCAATCAGGTAACGGGTATTAGACCTGCGCTACCTGATTGGCAGGGAGGGGGTTCAGTGTTAGAAAATAAAATATTACTGTGCCTGCCAGGCAGAGTTCTGCCCCACAATGAGCACCAAACCAGTAGGGAAATGCTATTTACTAGCACTGCCCTCAACCAATATAGTAATAGAACATCACTGGAAGTGTAACATCCAATTGGACAGCTGTCTCTCCTGTGACACCTACAGTGGCTGCAGGGGAATATCTTCCACTTTTGTCTCCACTCCATCCCATAATAGCAAGGCGCCACCTCCTCGGTGGACAAGAACTACACCTGCCAAAAATCTAACAATACTTACCATTGAAGAGGAGATTTATTCTGTTTCCTTAGGAGCACAGAAAGTGTAGTTCATTCATTTGAAGAAAACTAAGTCAAAACAAGAAAGAGGAGAAGTAGAAAATTACATAAACGAATGAAAAAATTGAATTTTTAAAGACAAAAGAGGGGAGAGAGGAGGGTAAAAAATAATAAGTGGGGATGAATTCCAGGTGGCTGCTGTCAGGATATGGGAGAAATTCCCTTTTACCCCAGGGGCATAGCAGACCAAGTGGGGCTTTCTACTGTGTCTGTATCAGGAACTGTGCTAATCATCAGATGTGTGCATGTTTCTGTGCATGCATGCATACATGCAGCATGAAGATGTATACACACCACTAATATTGGAGCTAGTTAAACCAGGTCCTGCATAGGCTTGTTGCTGAATGGTCTTTCAGCTGTATTCATGTGACCCATTATTGAACTTTAGTTATTGAATCTTCTTCTGTCCGACCTGCCCTTGGATTCACCTTCTTTGTCAGTGGTTGCTAATTACCTCCATTACTGATTTCAGGCAGGAATTCTCACCAAGACTCTGCTTATTGACTTTTTACCTTGCTGCCTGAACATTGCTGACTACTGTCTGTTCCCAACCTTGACCCTGCTTACAAACTGGTGTTTTTCTGCTTGTCTGTTACCAGCCCTAGCCTGTGACTTGCCTCTGTCTGCATCTGAACCTGGTGCATCCTTGGTAAATTACCAGCTGCACTCCTGCACATCTAATAACAGCACTTCTGAGTTTCAATCACAAGTTCCTGAACCAGCATACTAGCTTCCTATGTAGAAAGATAGTTAGTTAAAGCTAAGCCATCAGGCTGATCAAAAAGAAAACAAATCGATTCCCTCATTCAGTTAGGCCAGCAGGGATGGGCCCGGTGTTCGATTCGAACCCATGTTCGAATCGAACATCGGGCGTTCGCCCGTTCGGCGAGCCCAGAACTATTTGGGCCGCTCGCATCACATTCGTGTGATGCGAGCGGCCCGCAATGCATTGCGCCAGTCGCAGTGCAATGCTGGCTGATGATTGGCCAAGCATGCACTGTGACCCCGCATGCTTGGCCAATCACAGCGCCGGCAGCGAGGAGAGCCATAATTGGCTACAGGCAGGATGCCTGTAGCCAATTATAGCACAGGGGCTTTAGTACACGCCCCACGGTATAAGAGGCCGCCGCCGCGGCGGCCTCGCATATTGTGTTTCAGTGTCAGCGTGTCAGTGTGCTGCTGACTGCTGACATTATGTGCTGTATTTCTGGGGATTTGTGTGTGCGTGCTGTTAGTACAGCATTGCAGTATCACATCTGGGGGGTGTCTATAGGTTGCCTGTGAAGGGGGGCATGTTTCCTGTGCTTAGAACTGTCCCTGCAAAAAGTGTAATTTTTGCAGGAAAAAAAGCTATTTAAAAGCACTCGCGGCTAATGAATTGATGGCTCCCGTAACACAGAGAACTGTCATTCATTGATAAAAAAAAAAAAAAAAAAAGCGTGGGGGTCCCCCCAAATTCAATAACCAGGCCCTTCAGGTCTGGGATGGATATTAAGGGGGACCCCAGCCAAAAAAAAAAAAAAAATGGCGTAGGGTCCCCCTCAAAATCCATACCAGACCCTTGAGGTCTGGGATGGATTTTAAGGGGAACCCCAGCCAAAAAAATGGCGTGGGGTCCCCCTCAAAATCCATACCAGACCCTTATCCGAGCACGCAACCTGGCAGGCCGCAGGAAAAAGGGGGGGGGACGAGAGCGCCCCCCTCCCTCCTGAACCGTACCAGGCCACATGCCCTCAACATTGGGAGGATGCTTTGGGGGTCTGAGACCCCCAAAGCACCTTGTCCCCATGTTGATGAGGACAAGGGCCTCGTCCCCACAACCCTGGCCGGTGGTTGTGGGGGTCTGCGGGCGGGGGGGGCTTATCGGAATCTGGAAGCCCCCTTTAACAAGGGGACCCCCAGATCCCCCCCCCCCCTGTGTGAAATGGTAAGGGGGTACAAAAGTACCCCTACCATTTCACCAAAAAAGTGTCAAAAATGGTAAAAATGACAGGAGACGGTCTTTGACAATTCCTTTATTAAATCTTCTTTCTTCTTTCTTCTGGTCTTCCTTTCTTCATCCTTCGGTTTCTTCATCTTCTCCTTCCGGCATCTTCTTCTTCTTCTTCTTCCATCATCTTCTTACTCCGATCCGCTTCTTCTTGCGCTGGTCTTCTCGTCCTTCTCGTCCGGCATCTTCTTCCATGGCGTCGGCGTCGGTGTCTCTTCTTGGGCCACTCCTCGCAATGGGAGGCTCCCGCTGTGTGAGGCTTTGCTGCGTCTGACAGGTCTTTTATAACGGAGGGCACCTGGTGACCCCGCCCCCTCTGACGCACGGGGACGTCATGGGGAATTCCCTATGGCTTTCCCCATGACGTCAGAGGGGGGCGGGGTCACCAGGTGCCCTCCGTTATAAAAGACCTGTCAGACGGAGCGAAGCCTCACACAGCGGGAGCCTCCCATTGCGAGGAGCGGCCCGACAGAAGAACAGACGCCGACGCCATGGAAGAAGATGCCGGACGAGAAGGACGAGAAGACCAGCGCAAGAAGAAGCAGATCGGAGGAAGAAGAAGAGAAGAAGAAGAAGATGGAAGAAGATGACGGAAGGAGAAGATGAAGAAACCGAAGGATGAAGGAAGAAGAAGAAAGAAGATTTTAATAAAGGAATTGTCAAAGACCGTCTCCTGTCATTTTTAAATTTTTGACACTTTTTTGGTGAAATGGTAGGGGTACTTTTGTACCCCCTTACCATTTCACAGGGGGGGGGGGGGGCGGGATCTGGGGGTCCCCTTGTTAAAGGGGGCTTCCAGATTCCGATAAGCCCCCCGCCCGCAGACCCCCACAACCACCGGCCAGGGTTGTGGGGAAGAGGCCCTTGTCCTCATCAACATGGGGACAAGGTGCTTTGGGGGTCTCAGACCCCCAAAGCATCCTCCCAATGTTGAGGGCATGTGGCCTGGTACGGTTCAGGCGGGAGGGGGGGGCGCTCTCGTCCCCCCCTCTTTTCCTGCGGCCTGCCAGGTTGCGTGCTCGGATAAGGGTCTGGTATGGATTTTGAGGGGGACCCCACGCCATTTTTTTTGGCTGGGGTTCCCTTAAAATCCATCCCAGACCTCAGGGGTCTGGTATGGATTTTGAGGGGGACCCTACGCCATTTTTTTTTTTTTTTGGCTGGGGTCCCCCTTAATATCCATCCCAGACCTGAAGGGCCTGGTTATTGAATTTGGGGGGACCCCCACGTTTTTTATTTTATTTTTTTTTTTTTTTTATCAATGACTTTTTTTTTATGAATGACTTTCAATGAATGACTGTTCTCTGTGTTACGGAAGCCGTCAATTCACATTAACCGCGAGTGATTTTAAATAGCTTTTTTTCCTGCAAAAATTACACTTTTTGCAGGGACAGTTCTAAGCACAGGAAACATGCGCCCCTTCACAGGCATACTATAGACACCCCCCAGGTACGAAATTTAAAGGAATATTACACTTTTATTGTTTCAATTTAAGCATTATTAAAATCACTGCTCCTGAAAAAAAACATCCGTTTTAAAAAAAAAAAAATTTGCATTGATACATGTCCCCTGGGGCAGGACCCAGGTCCCCAAACACTTTTTATGACAATAACATGCATATTAGCCTTTAAAATTAGCACTTTTGATTTCAAACGTTCGCATCCATTATAACTAATAGGGTTCTAAAGCTCGCACTTTAGGTCCGTTCGCGGGTTCTGGTGCGAGCCGAACGGGGGGGGGGGGGGGGGGGGTCGGCTCATCCCTACTGCTGGGTTATAACTCAACCTCAACGCAGATTGTCTGGCTCATCTCTACTACTTTTGATGATTTCCTATGTAGCATCTCTAAAAGCTTTAAGAATCTGGTAGGTGATAGAATATGCTTGGGTTACTCAGAACTAATTTTGGACTTTCTTATTTTTTTTTTTTTTAAACAATAAGAGAGCATGGATAAATGGATAAACATGTATAAATGTATCAAAACTCTATGATAATTTTTCTACTTGATTCACATTATATTACATACAACTGTGAGCCAACTTCATTCCAACAACAGGAAAATTGAAGAAATCTTCTAGTAAACCCAGCACTTGTGTCAGGACACAGTATAATGCAAAAAACAGTGTGACTAATCATTACATATTAAATCTGTCCTTCATTATGCATGAAGTCTCCCAGGGAGCAAAGGCAATGGTTTAGAGTTCTTTTACATCCTTCAATAAAAATGACTTTTTATATTTAGCTACAGAGAAAATACCAGTGGCCAGCAGGATATTTTCAGGAAATGTCTGTAGCAAACGCTGTCTGTCTATACAGGAAATAACTTTGTGTGAGAAAAATGCTTAACAGACCAATATATGCCCAAGAAAAGACACCGCATCTTGCTCTGAGCAGTCATACATTTTATTACACCACCTTGTGTTTACAGAATATCACATTTTACTGGTCCGTGCCAAATGGTTTGACAATGCTGATATACATAACTGAAAAAGAAAAAAACTATGCAGCCACTTGTTTTGTGCCAGTAATTTTCATTTTCAGCCAAGTCTTGTCTATATTCGGTATCAGGGGCTGAGTGGTCATTTTAAATGTAAAGGAAAATATACAACACTACCAATATGTTTATAGTCCCATAAAGGTTAATACCGCTAAAACAAGGTTTTCAGATTTCAGAAGTATTTAAGAAGAGGTAACAGTTTTTTGAGTTGGAGTTTTGGTGTATGCCTGCAGATTTATTCACCCACTGGGTTTATATATTTCTCCTTAACCACTTGCCAACCGCCGCACACACATATACGTCGGCAGAATGGCTCGTACAGGCAAATGGGCGTATCTGTACCTCCCTTTGAATTTGCCAACTTGCGGGCAGGCGCCCAAACCTGCAAGGCCCCATACTTGCCTGTGGGTCCCGCAAACTCGATGTTCGCCGGCGGCCCACGATCGTGAGTTGAAGAGGCAGAACAGGGAGATGCCTATGTAAACAAGGCATTTCACTTTTCTGCCTAGTGATATGACAGGGATCTACTGCTCCCTGTCATCGGGAGCAGTGAAGCTGTCATGTCAGTGGTAGCCCATCCCCCCACAGTTAGAATCACTCCCTAGGACACACTTAACCCCTTGATCGCCCCCTAGTGTTTAACCCCTTCCCTGCCAGTGTCATTTATACAGTAATCAGTGGCTATTTATAGCACTGATCGCTGTATAAATGACAATGGTCCCAAAATAGTGTCAAAAGTATCCGATGTGTCCGCCATAATGTCGCAGTCCTGATAAGAATCGCAGATCACCGCCATTACTAGTAAAAAAATAAATTATAGTAAAAGAATGTATTTTGTAGACAATATAACTTTTGCGCAAACCAATCAATATACGCTTATTGCAATTTATTTTACCAAAAATATGTAGAATACGTATCAGCCTAAACTGAGGAAAAAATTCTCTTTTTTTGTTAATAGAGCAAAAAATAAAAACCGCAGAGGTAATCAAATACCACCAAAAGAAAGCTCTATATGTGGGGAAAAAAAAGACGTAAATTTAGTTTGGGTACAACACTGCATGACCGCGCAATTTTCAGCTAAAGCGACACAGTGCCGAATCGCAAAAAATGCTCTGGTCAGGGAGGGGGTAAATCCTTCCGGGCCTGAAGTGGTTAAAGTAAAATTCCAGGTTTAACTTAAAGAGGGAGTCCGGCGAAAATATATTTTTTAAAAGTCAGCAGCTACAAATACTGCAGCTGCTGACTTTTAAAATAAGGACACTCACCTGTCACAGGGTCCAGCGACGTCGGCACCCGTTGGCCGCATTGGGTATGGGAATCAGGAGATAAAGCCTTGCGGCTTTACTTCTCGGTTTCCTATTGCGCTCGCACCCCCCTCCCCCCTGAAAGGTGCCAAATGTGACACCGGAGGGGGGGAGGGTTCCGATGAGCGGAAGTTCCACTTTCGGGTGGAACCCCGCTTTCACTTTAAATAGTTTGTTTAGGCCAAGCTGGCCAAAACAAACTATTTCTATTACAGAACGATGTGGCCATAGTGTGTATTGTGTGTATTGTAATGGTTTGTAGAAACATTAACTACATACAGTAAGCAGCAGTGTGCTGCTGGGATTAAAGCGGGAGTAAACCCGCTGACATTTTTTTTTTTGTTTTTTACACCTGTAAGGGAAAAGGCATAATGAGCTAGTATGCACCGCATACTAGCTCATTATGAAATACTTACCTTAGAAAGAGGCATCGGTAACTCACCTGGTCCACGCCGAGGTCGCTGACATGTTGCCTCGGCGTGTCTTCCGGGTATCGCGACTCCAGCGCTGTGAGTGGCTGGAGCCGCGATGTCGTCACTCCCGCGCATGCGCACGGGAGACTTCGTCCCGGCAGGGTTCGTATTCTGCCGGCCTTTCAGACGAGAATCCCCCGTGCGCATGCGCCGCTGCAGTCAGCGGCGTATTGCACGGGGAATATCTCCTAAACCGTAAAGGTTTAGGAGATATTTTTTGTACCTACAGGTAAGCCTCATTATAGGCTTACCTGTAGGTGAAAGTGGAAAATGTGACTTTACTTCCACTTTAAAGAGAGTCTGGCTGAGTGCTTCTCCACCGTTCAGGATAAACCTTGTATTTTTTATGTATGAATACATGGCTTCCTCTCATTGGCTGATGTGGAGAAGTGGGTAGATGACATCATGATTTCCACCTCAGCCAATCAGAGGAAGCTTTATATTTATTATTAAAAATACAAGGATTCTCCTGAATGGTTGGGAAAGCACTCTGTCTGACTCTCTATAATTCTGGCAGCAGACGGGAAGTCACCCTAATGCCGCGTACACACGAAGGGACTATCCCCCGTCCAAGTCCACCGGACAATCCCCTCGTGTGTGGGCGCCGGCTGACTTATTGGCGCCAAAAGTCCGGCGGACTAGGTTTTAAGTTTTGTTTTAAAATTGTCCGCTGGACTTGGCAGTCCGGCGGACAATCCCGCCGTTAGTAGGCTAGTCCGCCGGACTTTTGAAATGAACGGACTTGCCGCTCATTGGAAAGTCTGTTCATTCCCGCTGACTTTTTCCAGCGGATTGTCCGCCGGAGAAGTCTGGGCGTGTGTGGGCAAGTCACACGCTCGGAAGTCCGGGCGTGTGTGGGGAAGTCCCGCCGGACAATCCGCCGGACTAGGTCCGGCGGACAAAGTCCGAACGTGTGTACGCGGCATTACTGCTACTACCACAGTTCATTAAAACTTAGACAGCAGCTGCATCATTCTTTAATGGAAATAGTTTGTTTGAGCCAACTTGTCCCAACAAATTATTTAAAGTGAAATTAAACCTGCAATTCTACTTTTAGCAAACGTATGCTGAAGAGTCAGTTTCTGATGGAACATGGTTTTGGTTCTCCACCTTTTTCAGGTCATGTGGCTGGTTTCTCCTGCTCCTAACAGAGTCTTTTCCACACAGCAGTGCTTTTAAATGTACAGGAGTTTTTTTCTTCAGAAAGTGGCATGACTACAGTTAGACCACACTAAGGGTGCATTAACACTTGCAAATGCACCCTGCATGCGATTATATGCGAGAACCTCAGTGGGTGTTCCTTCAATTAGCTACGAGAGGCAGCCCCATTGAACGCAATTGGAGGCTGATGGCTCCAGAAACTAATCCCAATCACTCGCATGTAATCGCTCATGCAGTGATCACACATGAGTGATCGGCTCTGGATATAGACTGCCTGTCACATATGCCTCACTCACATGTGATTGCTGCATGAGAGATTACATATGAGTGGGCTGATTAGTGGGCTGATTAGCTGCGGGAGCGGACAGCCTCACATTACTTTCAATAAGACTGCCTCTCACAGCTAATCGCAGGAACACTCACTGGGGTTCTCAAATTTAAACGCATGTGAGGTGCATTTGCAAGTGTGAATGCTCCATAATGCTTAATAAATGGGTCCCTAGTAGAATCATTAAGGCTGCTATTTTAGACCTTCTCCTTAAAATAGCTTTCCTGGCTATATTTGTCTTACATGCACTGAATCAGAATACCTCATATTTAGTTTTTTCCTGGAGCAGTGACTTCTACATAGGCATTTAATGTCTATTTAACTCTCTCGGCTCAGTACAGTTTCCCTTTTAAAAGCTACAGTCATATGCATGATTTATTCCACTGTGGGAAGACTGCCGCTTAAAGACAAATTTTGAGCAACAACCTATGGTGGTGGAGCTTCCACAGTGTTGTCACTATTGGGTCTTAGGCCGGGTTCAGACTGCTGCGATGCGGGAGATTGGATATGATTCGCACTGCACTGCAGTGCAAATCATATGCGATCTCTGTGCGATGCGATTTCAGCCATACAGATAGTATGGCTGAATTTGCATCGCATTCGGCCCAAACTCGCACAGGACCCTTTTTTTGGTCCGCAGCAGAATCGGATCGCATGGGTGTTCTCGCCATGCGATCCGATTCCTGTCCGAGTTTGCAGATCGCACTGCGATATGCGAGCTGATATGGGGGTGTCATTAACATTTCACTGACACTCCCAGCAGCTCGCATAGGGCAGTGTGAACTGCCGGCTGGAGACATGCGATGCGGGAACCCGCAGTAGATTCGCAGCGTTCCCGCACCGCAGCAGTCTGAACGGAGCCTTAGGCCGGGTTCAGACTGCTGCGATGCGGGAGATCGGATATGATTCGCACCGCACTGCAGTGCAAATCATGTGCGATCTCTGTGCGATGCGATTTCAGCCATACAGATAGTATGGCTGAATTCGCATCGCATTCGGCCCAAACTCGCACAGGACCCTTTTTTTTGGTCCGCAGCAGAATCGAATTGTATGGTTGTTCTCATTATGCGATCCGATTCCTGTCCGAGTTTGCAGATCGCACTGCGATATGTGAGCTGATATGGGGGTGTCATTAACATTTCACTGACACTTCCAGCAGCTCGCATAGGGCAGTGTGAACTGCCGGCGGGAGACATGCGATGCAGGAACCCGCAGTAGATTTGCAGCGTTCCCGCACCGCAGCAGACTGAACGGAGCCTTAGACATGTAGGAAGGTGCAGTATACTTTTTCCACTGCAGTGCAGGGGAGAGGAATTCAAGAGGAACATGGTTCCTCTATGGTTTCCAGGGTCACTGGGGAAGCTATCCGATTGGATGCTTCCACCCCATGTGACTCTAGCAGCCATCTTGGGTCAGGCAGAGCCTATTTAAGGCCCTGGTTCCCATGCTGGGAGAACTTTTTGTGCATGGGTAGAGTAGAAACAGGTCACCCATCTGACAGGGATAGTGATTAGTGGCAGGGAGAGATTCCTGATGAGTAGGAAAAGGAGCGGGACACACCATCCTACCTGGAGACCTCCTCATTTGGGTCTGGACTGGCCAGACTACATTCCAACCCTCAAGACATATGTTTTCAGGACATTGGAGACCTGCTCTGTTACATGTTGCTGTTCATGCCATAAGTGTTCATGGCCGGGTGCCTTCCCGCCGGGTCTGTTGTGAATTCTGGATTCTGCAATAATAATACAAGTTCTGTTTTCTGCAAGTGCAGTCTGTGTAATTACTGCAGCTGCATCACCATGCTGCACCACCCTACAGACAGATGTAAGTGATGAGAAAGAATTCCATCATTCTAGGTTTAAAAAATTATTGTAAACAAAATTTGTTCTTAACCCCTTCCCGGCCCTTTAAGAGCTTCTAGATTCCAGGAGTCGGGCATTCGGATGATTTGACCGCTGTGATTGAAAGCTCCCGATCGTAAGTATCCATTAGGAGCTTTCCGATACTCACCGGCAACCTTGCTGAGAGTGAGCAGGGCGCACACTCTCAGCACAGAAATGTTTACATTTAGGCTGCATATATGCGGCCTCTCGGTGATTGCCCTACACATATATTCAGCAGGAAGAGGTTAAAACTGGGATCTTAAGCAATTTCTAGATCATTAACAATGCAAATTTTACAATGTGTTCCCATTAAAATAGAATCTTGTTTTTTTTCCCCCAGCTTGGCAAAATGGATTGGATTCAAGAGAGGAGGTGCCAGTAAGGTAAGTTTTGGTGTTTTTTTAAAGAGGCAATGGATTTAAATGGCTCCTGAGGGTAATGGAAGCTGGTATCAACTATCCTGAAATTATTATTGTGCTGAAAAATTACTTAGCCTTACCATTTTAGTCTTTGTCACAGTAAATAATAAGCAAGTGTTAGGTATGTGTACTTAAGCGCTAGAATGGGTATTCAAAGACAGAACGGCAACAATATTTTTAAGATAGCCAAATGATGATGCTGCAACCCATATATTAGTGTTCTCACACGTAGAAGAAATGGTTTTTAAAATACACACACGATGTTAATAATTATGTGAAATGGGTGCGCTCTCAATCAACCTTAAAAATCGTGTAGATCTGATTAAAAATTGCTTGTGCAATGATACTATTCAAGTGATGTGTAAAACCTCCTTAAAATCCGTGCACTGAGTGTGTATACATAAATAAATAAATACATAAAACCATATGTAAATATATAAATAAGTGGATCCTTTTCCTTTTTGTGGTACCAGTGATTAAGTGATATTTGTGCGATAGTGCTGTGAATAAAAGACAGTTTAAGAATGAGGTAAAACCACGTTTACATTCCAACCCTTAAAAAATCCATGCGTTTAAAACTGAAAAAAAAAACGCATTAAAAAATCCATGCGTTTAAAACTGAAAAAAAACGCATTTAATTGTGCGATTTATTTGTGGAAAAACGCATATTGGGTTATGCGATTAAATTGGGAGAAACACCATAGGTGTTTTTAGAATCCTTTAGGAGTCCATGCATCTAATTGATGTCTCCTTAGGTAAGTACACATACCTAACACTCCACTTTTCACATCTTACTCACTTTGAGCAGCTTAAATGGAGATATTCAAATTTTTAGAGAACCGCAAAGTAGATTTAGAGGAGGTTTTTTCCACCTCAAATACCAACACTGACACAGGTGATCTTGACACTAACTTCAGAAAATTTGGTCACTTGATGGAGAAAAAAGTCAGTTTATGGTGGGATATTGCTTCTCATGAGCAATACCTAAAAGAAAATATTGTACCAAGGAGACTAAGGTGGGATGTACCCATCAATGATGGTCTATTGGATCCTGAATCTGTTGATGAATGGTACAAATTTTTTAATGGAAAAGGTCTGGAGGTACTAAAATTTATAATACAAAGAAAACAAAGAAAGGTCGCAAAGATAAATGAGCAGATTGAGGAAAGCAAAATAATTTTGGAAACCTATAAGGAATCAACTTCATTTGCTTCTCTAACTAAACAACTGAACAGAGTGTTGGAACAGAAGGATATTGAAATAAAACAAAGAAAAAAACGGAAATACATGAGGGACACTAATGATTACAGATTACAACAGGCTTATAAATGGCAATTAAATTTAAAGGATGGACAAACAGGATCCACTACCTCATCACCGTTGAGAGAAGTAAGGATTAAATCACCAAATAGGGAATACACATATAGATCACCTGATAGACAAATGAGGCAAAATGAAAATGAGAATGGATACCAAAGAGCATCAAGGGATGAGTATAACGGCCCAAAGACCCCAAAACCATGGTGGAAAAAGAGTAATAATCCCAAACCATGGACAAAATCTCCAAGAAACGCACCATGGAAAAATGGGGGGAATAAGAACCATAAGCCCCATAACCAAGCATACAACCAACATAGGAACAACGAAAACCGAGGATATGATGATAGAGGACATCAGAACCATGGAAACCATGACAAAAGAGATACAAGGGACCATAACCAATACCAACAACATACACAACCTCAATACCATGACCGACAACATAGGGACTACAGAAGTAGCCCTGATTACACGAGAAACAGGTATGAGGCACTAAGGGATGAGGAAAATGAGGCATGTACATCCTCGTCTTTTTTAGATCAGCGCAGGAGGGACAGAACCCCTCCCCGCACAGAGACACCACGGAGCCAAAAAAGTCCAAATTCAAAAGAGGAAACAGGGGAGGACGGAAGGTCCAAGCGAAAAAGAGAACGATAGGAGAAGGTATATACAATCTAAGTGGCAAAGAATTAACCAAAACTGAACTAAGGACCCTGGACAAAGGACTGAAATTTGCACCAAAGAGGAGTCTAAACAAGTTTGACACGTATGTTGACATACAAAAATATACTAGAAAGCTAAATATAAAAAAATACATGTTGAATAAATCTGTGGCCACCACAAGGGATTCACAGGAAATCCCAGGCAGGGTGGAACACACTACTCTAAGAAATCGATCCCTGTTTAACCCCCAGGTGTCAAACAATGAACACATACATGTTTTTAACAAGATGGTCATACAAGACATTGAAAAACTAAGAATAAAACGAGCACAAAACTCTCAGGATATCACAAAAGGAATAAAAGAACTGGAAGCAAGAAAGGAAGTAGTAATACGACCAGCGGACAAAGGAGGTGCTATAGTTGTTTTATCAAAAGAAAATTACAACAGTGAGCTCATAGGCCAACTAAATGACACCAATACTTATATCAAACTTAAAGGGAATCCAACTAGAGAATACAAGGAAGAACTAAGAGAACTGGTAGAAAAAGGCAAAATGAAAAAATTTTAAACAAAAAGGAGGAAAGGTACCTCCTGCCGGATGTTTGTAGGGTCCCAGTGATTTACACTGTCCCTAAAATCCACAAAAATTCATCAATGCCACCCGGAAGACCTATAATTAGTGGTATTCAATCCATAAACTCAAGGATTGGTGAATATGTTGACAAATTTATTCAGCCACTGGTATCCAAAACCAAATCTTTTTTAAGGGACACCAAGCACCTAATACAAATTCTGGAGAAAGTACCACTAGTACAGCATGAACAATACTTAATAGCCACGGCCGATGTGTCATCACTGTACACAATCATTGACCACGGCGACGCAATAAATGCCACAAGATGGGCTCTAGATAAATGGACGACCATACCTTCTAAACAAAAAAGATTTATCTTAAGATGCCTAGCCTACGGGATACAACACAATTATTTTTGGCATAATAAAGAATTCTATAGACAGCTAAACGGGATTGGAATGGGGGCTAAATATGCCCCAAGCGTCGCAAATATTTTCATGGCCAATTGGGAAGAAGAAGCGCTGTATCAGCACTACCCAGTGGAGCTAACTTTATATAAAAGATTCATAGATGACTGCATTATAATATGGAATGGGGACAAAACCAGCTTGGAAAATTTCCTTACAACATTAAACAACAACCATAAAAACATCCGGTTGACTTTCGAGATCAGTGACAAAAATATTACATTTTTGGACCTCGATATTACAATAGAGAAGGGTGCATTTCATACCAAAACTTACTTCAAGACTGTAGACAGGAACAGCTATATCCCCACGGATAGCTGTCACTACAGTCCGTGGTTAATAAACATACCGAAGGGGCAGCTCATAAGATTAAGGAGAAATTGTAGCAATGACCAAGGGTACCTTGAACAAGCAACAGAAATTGGTGAAAAATTCGTGCAGAAGGGTTATAATGAGAATTTTATCAAAGAAAAAATAAAAGAAGTACAAGAAATGCCAAGAGACTCACTCATTAAGGATAAGGACAAAAAAACTGAAAATCATGCAGAAGTACCATTGATTTTGAACTTCAACGTACAGCATAAGAAAATTGAAGCAATAATCAAAAAACATTGGCAGCTATTGCAAGCTGACCAACAACTAAAAAGCATCCTCCCTGAGAGACCGAAATTTATATACAGAAAAGCTCCAACACTAAGAGACTTGATTGTTAAAAATGTCCCAGACCCCCCAAACAACAAAAATATGACCTTTTTTCAGGGAAAGGGGTTTTACCCCTGTAAAAGATGTTATGCATGTAGGAATACCAAGATGGGGGGAAAAAAGTGCAACAAATTCACATCATCCACCACGAAAAAAGAATATGACATCAAGGAGTTCATCACATGCAAAACAGAAGGAGTAGTGTATATGCTTGAATGCACATGTTCGCTGCAGTATATAGGAAGGACTAAACGACCTATGTGGAAACGAATAAGAGAACATGTGCAAAACATAATAGCAGGCTTCCCTAAACATAGTGTGTCAAGACATTTTGCAGAAATCCACAATAAAGATCCTACCCAAATGACGTTCTGGGCTATTGATAAATTCAAACCTAATTGGAGGGGGAGTCATAAGGTGAGAGAACTCAGCAAAAGTGAATCGAGATGGATTTACGAAATCAACAGTTTTGCGCCAGGAGGCCTGAACATTGACTTTGATCTTAACTGTTTTATTTCTGACTTTTAATATATTTTAAACACATATTTTTAGTATTTTTAGCAATACTATTTATGTGTTTTATGAGCAGTCATATTTTAACATACAGACAATACTGTCTCCTTCCTCCACATTTTGTATATATTCATGTATACCTATATACTCCCACTTCGTAAAGTCCAACATAAGCATGGTCATTTTTCATCTTTTTTATTATCTCATCCCAAGAATCACCCACATAAGGTATGCGGTTACTATTTATACATCCGCATACAATTTGCCAAGTTAACATTCCTAAAGAAGTGATGCTCACACATGCAAGCAGCAATGCTCAAATAAGAAACCAACCATTCTCCTACATAAATAAGGAACCATATGTCAAACGCCGCTTTTGATATATTCACTCATGCCTCTATTTTTTAAAAGTCTTGCAGCGTATTTATTTTTAGATGCTAATAATACTCATCTCTATACATTCATTTCCATTATCATTTTTATATTTATTTTTATTTATACAAATATTTTTTATTTTTTATTCTTATTTTGTATTTTTAACCTTTTCATTTTTTCCATTTTTTTCCATTTCTATTCTTATTATATTTTTATTTTTTTTTATTTATTTTTTTTATTTTTTTTTTTATTTTTTTTTATTTTTTTTATAATTTTTTCACATATATACACATATATACATATTTTGAAGTATGGGTAAGCACTTGTAGATCCAAACAACTGTTTTTCCTATCCAGGATCGCAAAGAGTCAGTGTGCACGTCATCCACAGCACCCAAGCGCAGGTGGTGTTGAATAGGATGATGAGCACACAAAAGTTGCTATGGCAACCACCAAGCTAAATGTTGCCTATAAAAAGGTCTCAGCTGCCTAAAAGCCCCATAATCCCTTGATAAAGACACGTGGGCGTGTCGCAACGCGTCGGGAGGAGGAGCTAAGCAACACTACTGAGACAAGCAGGGCAGGGAGCCCAAACAGTGCCTGACATATTTCTAACCACCGCGCTTCGTTCGTAGGGTGCTGTGTAAGTAGATGGGCTTCAGCCACAACACATGCACACCATTCAAAGTATAACTATATTGCGCAATGGTTTTTTATCTGTCTTCTATCCTCATGCAAACACGGAAGAGATAGTAAGGACGTGGCCAGCAGGAAAGAGGACACCACAACTAAAGATAAGTAAAAGTATTATGTGTATACCTGCTCAAAAATATACATTTACTAAATGGTGCTTATCTTTCTCATTTGTGGTGTACACCTTTTATCCTTCAAGTTTTAACCTGTGCTCAACACCAAAGGGCAATTAGTTAGTAAAACATCTCAGCACTAACTAATCAGGAACAACACCTGTCTAAGCAACCGCAAATTAAACACCTAAGGAGACATCAATTAGATGCATGGACTCCTAAAGGATTCTAAAAACACCTATGGTGTTTCTCCCAATTTAATCGCATAACCCAATATGCGTTTTTCCACAAATAAATCGCACAATTAAATGCGTTTTTTTTTTCAGTTTTAAACGCATGGATTTTTTAATGCGTTTTTTTTTCAGTTTTAAACGCATGGATTTTTTAAGGGTTGGAATGTAAACGTGGTTTTACCTCATTCTTAAACTGTCTTTTATTCACAGCACTATCGCACAAAGATCACTTAATCACTGGTACCACAAAAAGGAAAAGGATCCACTTATTTATATATTTACATATGGTTTTATGTATTTATTTATTTATGTATACACACTCAGTGCACGGATTTTAAGGAGGTTTTACACATCACTTGAATAGTATCATTGCACAAGCAATTTTTAATCAGATCTACACGATTTTTAAGGTTGATTGAGAGCGCACCCATTTCACATAATTATTAACATTGTGTGTGTATTTTAAAAAAAATAATAAGCAAGAATGCAAAAAAACAAAATTAAAGCATCAGTACACAAAAACATAAAAAAGAAAAAAAAAAAACAACAGCAGCGGTGTGCTTTACAATGTCCATTGTCCTCCACAAGTGTGGAGCACAATAAAAATTAAAAGGAGGGGACCCAACTGAAAACCGGAGAGGATCTCAAAATCTCAACTTACCCTCATGATCCACGCCTTCATCGTTGCATAAATAAGTCATAGCGAAGGCTTAACTATTGAAACATATTTCTCTATCTGAGGTAAAATCCCAAGTCTATTAGACCATGCTTAATGAGAAACTGACAGCTCAACTTCAGCACAACATGCCCAAACTCCACCATGTCTGGGATCCTTGGATCTCTACCTACCTTTCACAAGACTTTTATCTCTTTATCTCTTTTAAGCTCCTGCGCTTTTGGACACATGGACTTTAAGGCCTCCACTGACCGACTCTCTCCACCCTCTTTGTTTCCCTTTCTCCCCCTTCCACCCCTTCTTTTCTTTTCTCTTCCTTCGCTAGATGCTCCTTCTCCACCTGTTTACTCTATTGTCTCCTGTTAAACTCTGCAGGACATCCTTTACCATTGTTGACAATTTATGTGCTTCTCACCAGTTGCCCCTTCTGCTAGACTATGTATTGCATTGTATGGTCACAGATGCCTTGTCATATGTACTAACACCAAAAGAACACAACTATTTTGTGTCTAACTACTTTTTGTGATACGCGTTGTGTGTCAACTTTTCACTTGTTTCTGAACAAAAAAATATTGAACATGAAAAAATTAATAGGTGGAGGAAAAAAGAGCACAAAGTCACATGACTTGCTCTCCTCTTATCACAGTGTTCTTTCTGCTGCACTAAGCAGAGAGAACTCCAAATATTAATTGGTCATTAATTGTATGCCAAAGTGTGCATCAGTGGTGTATTTTGTGCTGCCCTAGGCAAGACTAAAATCGGGTGCCCCTATCTAAATTTGCCCCACCCCTTCCTGTTTAAGATCCATTCCTTCATCTGTAAACTCCACCCCTTCCTCTTTAGGCTCCACCTCTTCCTACTAGAGCTCCACTTGGGGGGGAGAGAAAGAGGGAGGTGTGAGAAAGGGGGTGAGAGAGAGAGGGGGGTGAGCAGTGTGTTGAGAGAGAGGGGGGTGAGAGAGAGTGAGGAAGAGGTGGGGGAGAGAGACAGAGGGGGTGAGAGAGAGGGGGCTCCCCTACCCCCCATACTACACCAGGAGGTCCCCCCCCCCAAAAAAGACGACACTAAGCTACCCATAAGGCAATACCTAGTACAGAGTTGATTAAGTATCCATAGGACAGTAGATAATATATAGTAAGGAGGGTATCCAAAAGGCAGTAGCTAATGAGACTCTATCACCCAGAAGGACACTCTGCATTCAGAGTCATTGGATCCTTGTTCCCCAGCTCAAGAAGCAGAGCTCCATGCTTTAGAAAAGCATGTGAACTATAAAAAGAGTATATATTTATATAGATAGTAGAGAATTCAAAAACTTTTGGTTTCATTTAAAGGGCCAGAAGTTTGTTTTTACTTCGGCAGGTAAACCAATCAAGCATGCTAAGTTAATTGATTGGCTGTTTTTTCAGCCTTCCAACTACTTTCTGAGGTAGCCATACTAACATTCACACATGGAAGCAGACCAGGCAACTAGGGATGCTGCATTACAGCCCCGGACACTTTCTGAGTCTGTGCAATTAACAGATTCACAGATTCCCCCCTAGTTCTGGCCCAGTATAGCTGGGATTAATAATTCAACTTTAAGGACCCCAGAACAAGAAGAACAAGTGGTCCACAGGGGGCAACTTCTTATGAAACAGGACTTTGGAAAAAGGTGATAATTTATGTTTGCCAATCACTCTTTTCCCTCAAGCTTGACACATTGACCATGTCATCAGTCACAAGCAGTTATGGCTGCTTTAGTAAATGAGCGTGGGATAGTGCCAGGGTTCACCACAGTTGTTTATATAATATGCTGCTTCTTGTTTTACCTGTTACCTAAGGTGTTCCAAAAGCTGAACATCCCTTCCAGAGATTACAAAAAGATATATCCAGATGTCGAAGTCAGGATACGAGTATGCATGTTGTCTGTATGGACATGTTTTCTGGATGGAGTGGCAAATGCTACTACAAAGGCCACGTTAAAAAGTGTTATCAGAAGTAGTTTGTAAGTACAGAGTCCCAGAATCTACAGAGAGTAACAGAGAAATTCATTTTATCGAAGAGTCCTTACTAGAAGTTTTGAGGTTTTATTTTTACACCCCCTATGTCTACAATGTAGCAGAAAAAGTAGAGCAAGAAACTAGAAAACTATTGCCTGAATGTTTTCTTATATTTTATTAAGTCCCTAAGGGAATGTTGGACTCTCTCCCTATGAGATTTTGTTTGGGAATGTGTTGCTCACTTGCTTATATTTTGTCTCAGCAGCTGAAGTCCTCCATTCGGATCTCACAGAGAAAGTCGCTGATCTTTTAAGATTTTTGACAAACTAACAGTGATGTAAGTAACTGAGTTAAAATAAACTGAGTTACCTAACGCAGTTACTTTAGAGGGTAACTAGTAATCTAACTGATTACTTTTCCCCTCATGGTAACTCAGTTCCCATTACTTTGGCTTAGTTACCCCAATTACATCTACCGCCACTAGATGGCAGTAGTGTAATTCCGGTGTCCTGACAAAAAAGTTCCCCCGCTGGATAAGGACCCCCTGTACTGCGCAGGCGCAGGGCTTGCGCAGTACGAAGGACTACGGAGCTTCTGAAAATTGCAGAACCTAAACAGCTCTGAGTGAACTCTACACCGCGCAGGCGCAGTTAACATGTAATTGTACGAGGCGATGCCGCACGCTCCTGATGCTTGTGCTACTCTGCAAGGGGCGTCTATCGTGTAACTAAGGGGCGGGTCTAGTATTACTGTAACCAAGGGGCGCATTTATTATTATTGTTATATATCGAGCTCTGCCCATTAATTTAACATTCACCCTCTTCTGTAGCCATCCGCCCCTTACACGATATAATAATAATAGACCCGCCCCTTACACGATATAATAATAATAGACACGCCCCTTACACGATATAATAATAATAGACCCGCCCCTTGCTTACACGCTATAACAGATCTGCCCCTTGGTTAGAGTAATAATAGAGCAGTCCCTTGGTTACACGATATATAACAATAATAATAAATGCGCCCCTTGGTTACAGTAATACTAGACCCGCCCTTAGTTACACGTATAGAATATTTTAAAAAAAGTCAGTTACTTTGCTGCGTAACTAATTACTTTTCCAATGTAGTAACTGAGTTACTAACGCAATTACTTTTTGGGAGAAGTAATTTGTAACTTAACTAATTACTTTTTTAAAGTAAGATGACCAACACTGCAAACTAATTTGTGTTTTCTCCCCAATTCCAGATCCTAAGAGTTTGGAAGGATCTACAACTAAAGCCAGGTGACTTGTGGATTATTAAGAAACATTTATATATAAGGAAATGTTTGGAGACTCAATACAGTGTCTATTTCATGTGCAGTTTTGCAAAACTTGAAAGAAAAGTCACCTGGATCCACACCAGACACTGCAAAAATGACTAAATTAAAGAAATCTCTGTGTTTGATTTATTTGCCTCTTGGAATCACAGTCTAGGATACTATTTGTTTAAATGCTTTAATTGTAAGGGATATAAATATATATATATATATATATATATATATATATATATATATATATATATATATATATATATATATATATATATATTTAATGTGATTCGAAAAGTAGTTTAACCAGGTTAAAGCCATATTTGTCTTTTGTACGTCTTCCATTTTATGTAGAATTGTCTGTGTTTACCTATGCTGATAAGGCCCCTTTCACACATGTGGACCGTATGTCCGCATTTCATCCATCCGTTTTAGAATGAAATACGGACATACATGCATCCCTATGGGATAGCGGGTGTCAGCGGATGAGCATCCGCAGACACCCGATATCGTCCGTCTCCGCTATGGTCCGATTCTGCAGACAGAGGAAAACCCTATTTTTCTATCCGTCTGCAGTGCGGATCGGATGAACACGGACAGACGGTCCGTGTTCATCCGATCCTCCATAGAGGAGCGCGGAGATCTGACAGGGCGGTCCCTGCACACTGTGCAGGGACCACCCTGTCATCCGCTGGCTCAGCGGGGATTTCGGAACGATCCCCACTGAGCAAGCGGATGTTTATGGGGCAGATCATTTCGGATCCGTCCCGTGTGAAAGGGGCCTAAGTCAGTATGCCAACAATTAAGCTAGAAGGCCATTCTGGCCACAGGAGTGTACAGCCAGTACTCTGTAAATATGTCTTATCAATCATTTGTTTTTCACAATGAAAAGTCATTTTGCAATGAAAAAAGCTGCTCAGCTATTATATTCTCCACAATGGAGTTTGCCTCTTTGGCCAGGACTACCTCCACCTAAGTGTGTGGAGGTTCCAGGTTAAAAGGTGATAGCAGGTATGTTTAGTGATCAAAATATTGATCAAAAGAGGGGAGACTGTAAATAAAATGTCTAAGTTCTGTATATAATTGTATTCTATTTTATATGTATTGCACACTGCACTCACTGTGCACACTGCACTAATAATGTTTTTATTATATGTTTGCCTTCTTTTGAATCCTGATTAGAATTTGTCTGCCTATGTTATGCCCCTTGTTACCATAAAAATACAATTGTAATATCAATGTGATACCTACGTAATCGTGTATAAAAACCTTTAATTGCATCATAATAAAGCAGAACAGTTATTTGGAAAGATGCAGAGTGTATCTTTTGCGTCTGTTCCCTACTGCAGTAGTTATTATTAATTTGGAACCACTAATCGATATGAGGATAGGAGTTGCCTATCTATAAAATGCCATGTCAGATGGTAGGGTAGATTTCAATAAAGCAGGGGGTAAACTGTAGAAGGGTTGGTGTCCATAGGGCAGTAGGTAGTATAGAGAAGGTTAGGCGTCCATAGTGCAGTAGGTAGTAAAGAAAAAAATAGGTGTCCATAGTGCAGTAGGTAGTATAGAGAAGGGTAGGTGTCCAAATTGCAGTAATTAGTATAGAGAATGGTAGGTGTCCATAGCGCAGCAGGTAGTATAGAGAAGGGTAGGTATCCATAGTGCAGTAGGTAGTTACATAGTTACATAGTAGGCTAAGGTTGAAAAAAGACAAAAGTCCATCAAGTCCAACCTATTTGTGTGACTTTATGTCAGTATTACATTGTAAATCCCTGTATGTTGTGGTCCTTCAGGTGCTTATGTATTAGTTATTTTTTTTTAAATGATCAATGCTCCCCGCTGAAACCACTGCCTGTGGAAGAGAATTCCACATTCTTACTTCTCTTACAGTAAAGAACCCTCTACGCAGTTTAAGGTTAAACCGCTTTTCTTCTAATTTTAGTGAATGGCTGCGTGTCTCATTAAATTCCCTTATGCGGAAAAGTTTTATCCCTATTGTGGGGTCACCAGAACTGGACAGCATACTCTAGGTGCGGCCTGACCAGTCTTATAGAGTGGGAGAATTATCGCTTTATCTCTGGAGTTAACCCTCTTTTTAATGCATGCCAATATTCTGTTTGCTTTGCTTGCAGCAGCTTGGCATTGCATGCCATTGCTGAGCCTGTCATCTAGTAGGACCCCCGGGTCCTTTTCCATCCTAGATTCCCCCAGAGGTTCTCCCCCCAGTGAGTAGATTGCATTCATATTTTTTGCAACCGAAATGCATTATTTTACATTTTTCCACATTAAACCTCATTTGCCATGTAGTTGCCCACCCCATACATTTGTTCAGATCTTCTTGCAAGGTTACCACATACTGCAGAGAGGTTATTGCACTGCTTAGCTTAGTATCGTATCTGTAAATACTGAATTGAACTATTTATTCCATCCTCCAGGTCGTTTATGTATAAATTAAATAGGATTGGTTCCAGGACAGAACCCTGGGGGACCCCACTTTCTACCCCTGCCTGTAGTGTAGAGAAGGGCCAGAGCTGATAGGGCAGTAGAGTATATAGCTGTCTAGGGACTGTAGGTATGTGTACACATGGTCAGGTATGTGTTCCTGGGATTCTAGTGTGCTGCTCAGGTACTGTAGGTAGGCGTCCATAGGATTGAGGTGACACCAGCTGGTCGGTCTCTATTATTCAGGCGTGGGATGGGACATTGTAGGTCCCCACTCACCTGCAGCAGGAGGCAGAGCTGAGCCGATCCCAGGCAGTACCTCTCCTTCGTCCGCAATGTCAGTGACATAGAAATGACTGAGCGCTGTGATGTCCCCTCCTCTCCTTCTCCTTTCTGCTGGGCAGGGAGATCTCAGGTGCAGCAACTAGAAGGGGCAGCCGCGGAGTCCAGGTGGAGGGGTGACCACCGGGTGGCATCACCGGAGTATCAGCGGCTGCAGCATGCTCACTGGGAGAGGACCTTAATTATGAGACTGACAGAGGGTTGGTGTGAGGTGCGGTCCACACCCCTGTAGCGATGCCACTGGTAGTACAGTGTCCCTTTGACCTGCGAGCAGGTGGCGTCCTCCTGTAAAATGCAGCCCAAGACAAACGCCTTGTTTGCCTCGCAGCAGATACACCCCTGGTGTACATACAATTTACAGTGAAATTTAAAGTGTCTCTAAAGTCAAAATTATTTTTTACCTTAAAGGGGTTGTAAAAGTTTGGATTTTTTAAAATTAAAAAAAAACAAACATGTTATACTTACCTGCTCTGTGCAAGGGTTTTGCACAGAGCAGCCCCAAACCTCCTCTTCTGGGGTGTCCCGCTGGCACTCCTGGCTCCTCCCTGCACCTGTGCGGGCACGCTCCCGAGTCCTGCTGCTGCGTCCATTGACTCGGCCCCGCTCCCCACTCCTGTGTCACTGGATTTTGCTATCAATCTGGCCATTGAGATGAGTTGGTTATGACTAAGGCCTTATAGGCTGAAACGCGTCAACTGATTTAATTAGCATTTGTTCACTGTGGCTATTCAAAAAAATATAGAAATTTTAAGAGCAATAACTGGAGTGCGGATAATTTTTTCTACATTACTGTACTCAGCCAGCGACTGTAGATCAAGAACAGCCCGCAGCTATGAACGAAGGGATCAGCGCAGGGCTGGCATGAATAAAGTCAACATGCCATTTTTGTGTATGGCCGTTTAAGGATTGCAAGGGGGTGGAGCCAGGCAGCAGGAAAGGGAGGGATCCGCCTCCCCAGAGTCAGTCTGCTGTTAGGAAAGTTACAGAGAGGAAGCATGGAGGAGCTCCTCGCTAACATCAGGGCGGCTGCAGCGGCGAACGGGACGGATTGGATGAGGGCTCAGGTAGAGCGGGCCCTCGGGGGGGGGGGAGAGCGGGGGGGGGAGACGGTTCACGGCGGCCGGACCAGGCAGATTCGCCCTCCGGTCAGATACTCGCCTGAGGGGCGCAGGGCACAGGCCGGGCCCGGGGACAGCTGGCAAGCAACGGGCGCTGAACCGCCGGCTAAGCGGTCGGCGAGGGGGGCAGCGGCGATCGCAAACAAAGCATCCGGGGGGGTCAGGTGCGCGGAGGGGCCCGGCGGCAGCAGCAGGCTTTCCACATCTACCAGGCCGCATGGACAGGCCTCAGGCCTTTCGGCGCACGCGGCGGCGGGGGAGGGGGGCGGTGGCCATCTTGTGTGTGGCACACAGCGGAGGAGCTCCAGGGGGACATCCAGAGGGGACAAGGGCGGCCAAACTCCGGCAGCCAGCACCCAGACCCAGGGGACAGGTACCCATCGGGCGGCCGCCCATGCTAGCGGCCCGTCAGGGGGGGGGTGGGCAGGTACACCAGGAGCCGGGGGGGAACCATCAAGAGGGCCTGGGCCCGGTGGAGGAACAGGGGGAAGAACATGGGGGCGTACCGCCCGTAAGCAAAGGACAGAAGGCCCGGTCAGATGGCGTGCCGTCTAGCCGGCGTTTGGCAGCCGGGGGGGCCAGGGGAAGTCGGCCCGGCAGCCACCTGCAAAACACGCGGGGTGAAGGCGGTCCGCCTACGCGGGAAAACGCAAAGGGGAGGAGCCAAGCATGCGGCAGCCGGGGAACACGGTCTGCTGGGGCTGGGGGTGCACAGCCCAGGCCTGCAACACCACTACAGGGGCACAGAGGCGTGCGGCCTAACCCTGCAGCAATGGAGCCAGCAGCGGAGGCGAGGGCACAGAGCCCAAGAAAATGCACCAGGAAGTCAGCGGAAGGGCGGAAGAGGAGCATGCGAGAGCGAAGTTCGTCCGCCTCCGGGGGTGAATCCCCTGGGGGGCAGGCTTTGGAGCCGATGGAGGAGGAGCTGGAGCTGTCAGAGGGTGAACTGACCAGATCGGAGGACGAGATCTCGGAGGGACCGGTGGCGGCGGTGGAATCGGGAACTACGGCTGGTGGGAGCGTTTCCAGGCAGCCTGGTAAGTCCTTTTCATCTTCGGGTCTCGGGGGGGGAAACTGTGATTTCTGGTTGGGAACCGTGGGTGGGGGGGGGGGCTTTACGGTTCGGGGGCAGCACAGGGGCCACTTGTCGGGGGCGGCGGGTTTCCCGAACCCTCCCTGTCCGGAGACGGCCTCAGGGTCCTCCTGGCTGGGCTCAGGGATCTCGTGGGCAGGTTTGACCTCAACCCGGCGGCCCCAGCGGGGGGGATTGGAGGGACAGTGCCGGATGGGTTGAGGGCAGAGGATCAGGCGGGGGAAACGGTGTTGGCGATTCCGCCCGCGTTGGCCCCGGGGGGGAGCGAGGCAGGATTGGGGAGCACGGCGGTGGCGTGTCCGCCCGCGGCTCCGGCTACAGGGGAGGGCGATAAAGGGGGCGACAAACCCAAAAAACAAGACATCGTAAGGCTGGCGGACTCCGCACGCTGCAAAGTCTACGTTTGTTTTGAAGGGCCCCTGGGGGCTCACTTGAAGCAAGAGGTCAGGGAATAGATCTGGAAGGGGGAGTACGTGGAGATATTCTCACTACTTCCCCTGGAAAAGTTCAACTTAGATAGGGTAAAACCTGATGATAGCAAGAAGGAGGATGAGGAGAAGAGGAGATACAGGCTGATTCCCAGGACCTTCCAAAATTGGCTTCAGGCGTTTGCAATTCTGGCAAGTGTGATAGGGGAGAAGGAGCCGGGGGAACTGCTCGGCCCTTTTCTGTTACCTGGATGCCATTGGGGAAGCTCATCGGACATATGGGGGTTTGTCATGGCTGCGCTATGACGAGCAATTCCGCCAGAGAAGGGCAGTTAGGCCGGCCCTTCGCTGGGACCACAAGGACATCAGTTTGTGGATGCGCTTGATGTCATCGGCGAAGCCGGCGGGGCAGTTTTTTCAGGGGGGGGGGGCGGTGGATCAGGGGCTTCAGGTCAATCGGCCGCAAAAAAGAAGGGAGTCTGCTGGCAATATAATGAGGGCACCTGCAAATTCGGAACGGGGTGTAAGTTTAAGCACGAGTGCTCAGGATGTGGGGGATCCCACCCCAGTTCACGGTGCTTTAAACAAGGGAAGGGCAAAGCCAGCGAGTCTAGCAACAAAGGGGAAGACGCCGGTGAAAGTGGAAAGAATGCTGCCTTTTCTAGGTAGGTATCCGGATAGGGCAGTAGCCCAATTACTGGCAGCGGGTTTCGGGGAGGGCTTTGTGATTCCTGCGGTATTGGGCTCGGTGCCTCCTGGAGCGGATAACTTGAGGTCAGCTCAAAAGCACTGTGCGGTGGTATCGGAGAAACTACAAAAAGAAGTAGCACTGGGTAGAATGGCGGGCCCTTTCCCTGAGATGCCCATTCCCAACTTAGTGGTTTCTCCTTTGGGAGTGGTCCCCAAGAAGGAACCGAATAAATTCAGGCTTATTCACCACCTGTCTTACCCAAAAGGGGGGTCGGTGAATGATGCCATTGATCCCCAGGCTTGCGCAGTCCATTACACGTCCTTTGACGCGGCGGTCGTTTGGGTACGTAAGTATGGTAGGGGGGCGCTGATGGCAAAGACGGACATTGAGGCGGCTTTTCGTTTGTTACCTGTTCACCCCAATAGTTTTTACTTATTGGGTTGCAGGTGGCAGGAAGAATACTATGTGGATAAGTGTTTACCTATGGGTTGCTCTATCTCCTGCGCATTCTTCGAATGTTTTAGCTCGTTTGTGGAATGGGTGGTGAGGGACGTGTCTGGTTTGAACTCAGTGATCCACTACTTGGACGACTTTCTGTGTGTCGGTCCGACAAGACGGAAGGGCCCAGGACAGAAATTCTTTTTTTGGGGATCGTCCTGGATTCAATGGCCATGGAATGCAGGCTACCAGAATCAAAGTTAGTTGCGTTGAAAACGGAAGTGCGGGCCTTGGTGGGGCGGCGCAAAGTCCAGCTCAAAGTCCTACAATCAGTGTTGGGCAAGCTCAACTTTGCGTGCAGGATTATCCCGATGGGGCGGATGTTTAGCAGGAGGTTGGCAGCAAGCACAGGGGGGGTTGAGTCGCCCAGGCATTACGTGACACTCTCGAGGGACCATAGGAACGACCTGCGAGTGTGGCACGCATTCCTGGACAACTTCAATGGGAGAGTGCTATGGATGACGGGGCCAGTGAGCAACTTTGACCTTGAGTTGTTCACAGACGCCGCGGGGTCGGCGGGTTACGGGGCCTTTTTTAGGGGACGTTGGAGTGCGGGCCCTTGGCCGGAGAGCTGGAAACAAATGGGATTGATCAAGAACATGCTGTTACTTGAATTGTTCCCGGTGGTGCTGGCGGTCGAGCTGTGGGGTGAATTCTTCCGGGATCGGAAAGTTCGCTTCCACATAGATAACTTAGGGGTAGTACAGGTTATCAACAAGGTGTCAGCGGCGTCGCCGCCGGTGATACGCTTGTTGAGACATCTGGTGCTCAGGTGCATGCAGTTGAATATTT
>CM053026.1:200587556-200643704 GCA_028564925.1 Lithobates sylvaticus | reverse complement strand
AATCTATTAAAGCAAACCTAAAGTGGTTCTAAAGCCTTGTTTAAAATAATAAACACATCTTACTTCCTGCTCTGTGTAATGGTTTTGCACGAGCAACCCTGATCCTTCTCTTCTTGGGTCCCCCACTGGCGCTTCTGTCCCCCTCCCCCTTGCTGAAGGTAAAAAAAACTTCAGCCTTTAGAACCACTGTAAAAATGTGCAGTAAATCTCACAGGGGAGCCAACCGCAGTGCGGCGGCTGGTCTCCAAGTCGTTAAGAGTGGCTAGGCGCTGGATACACAGCAGTCTATGGGAAGCTTCCCAGCTTGCAATCAGCTGATTGCAAGTTGGAAAGCTGATTTGCCCGTGTTTGGGGCGCAAGCGATGCGCCCGCAAACACTCGCACTCTACAATCATTTTTTTCTGGCCTCCTGTGCTTTATTTTTATTGGTGGTGACCGGAGGACGGTGGGCAGTGCTTTTTGCGGCACCGTGGCGTCACTTCCGGTTTCCTGGCTCACTGTGCTGTGGACTGCCAGAGGGCCTGGAGTCAGTAAGGGGCCTGCTGCCAGCATCCCGCAGAACCATGCTGGAGTTTTCACTCATTCACCTCCCTAGGGCTTGCTACTCTGGGTGCCTGACCCTTCACAGCATGGGACTAAATTCCCCTGGAGCAGCCGGCAGTAGCGATGTCCCCATCACACAGTGAGTGTCTGGAAGGGGGAAACGGCCAGCCTCTGCCCTCTCCATAGAGGACACATAATATTTTCAGAGTGAGGGATCGGGGAACAAGTGCACTATATATAGAGGGGTGTGAGACCATGAAGCCAGCAATGTGTGTGCAGGGTGCAGCTTCTTACTTTCTCACTCACTCTCTCCTCTTGCCCCCTCCCTCTAACCTACCTGCTTGGAATGCCTGGCCGTGCTGGAAAATCATACCTGGCTGTGAAGGGAGGTGAGGGTACCATGAACAAGTCCTTAGGAGGGGGGGTTGTTCACCTGTCAATGTGTGTTTGTACATGTCTACTGCCTGTGTGCTACATTGAGACATGGGAGAACACTGGCTGTATGCTGAGAGATCCCTCCCCCACTGTATACACAGCATGTCACAATATAGAGGGACCCTGACCTGGACACCAGTCTCTCCTTTACCCATTACTGTGTATGGCATTGTCCAGGTCCCTGTTTAACCACTTCAGCTTCGGAAGATTTAATCCCTTAACCACCTGAGACCCAGGCCAATTCTGACATTTCTCTCCTACATGTAAAATTCCAAATTTTTTTGCTAGAAAATTACATAGAACCCCCAAACATTATATATGTTTTTTTAGCAAAGACCCTAAAGAATACAATGGCGGTCGTTGCAACTTTTTATCTCGCACGGTATTTGCGCAGCAATTTTTCGAACGCGTTTTTTTCAGAAAAAAAACAGTTTCCTGCTTTAAAAAAAAACAAAACAGTAAAGTTAGCCCAATTTTTTTGCATAATGTGAAAGATGAAGATACGCCGAGTAAATAGATACCCAACATGTCACGCTTCAAAATTGCATGCGCTTGTGGAATGGCGCCAAACTTTGGTATTTAAAAATCCCCATAGTCGACGCTTTAACATTTTTTACTGGTTACATATTTTGAGTTACAGAGGAGGTCTAGGGCTATTATTATTGCTCTCGCTCTAACGTTCGCGGCGATACCTCACATGTGTGGTTTGAACACCGTTTTGATATGTGGGCGGGACTTACGTATGCGTTCGCTTCTGCGTACGAGCTCGCGGGGACAGGGCGCTTTAAATTTTTTTTTTTTTTCTTTTTTATTGTTCATTTTATTTTATTTTTTTAGTTCAACAACTTTAAAAAAAAAAAAAAAAAATATTTGATTACTTTTATTCCTATTACAAGGAATGTAAACATCCCTTGTAATAGGAATATGACACGATCGGACCTATTAACAGTGAGATATGGGGTCAATAAGACCCCACATCTCACCTCTAGGCTGGGAAGCCTAAAATCAAAAAAAAAAAAAAAAAAAAAACGATCACCGCTTCCCAGCGGAGGCGGCGCCGTTTTTTTTGAATGCAGAGGCCGGGCGTGACGTCATAACATCGCGCCCGGCCTCCGAACGATCATAGAGACTCCGGCGACCATCTGGTCCGCCGGAAATCTCTATGTGCATCATCCGGTGCCGGCGGATCCCGAGTCCGACTCACCGATGGAAGCGGTGAGTCGGTAAAAGCACCGGAGGGCGGCGGGGGGGGGGGGCGTCCCCTCCCGCCGCCCGTAAGAACGATCAAGCGGCGGAACAGCCGCTATGATCGTTCTTATGGTGCAGGGAATCGCCGGCTGAAACCGGCAATATCTGAATGATGTCTGTAGCTACAGGCATCATTCAGATATACCCCTGAGACCAAAAAGACGTCATATGACGTATACTGGGTCTCAGGTGGTTAATGACGAGACCATTTTTTGCAATATGGCACTGCGTTATTTTAACTGACAATTGCGCAGTCGTGGCAAAGCTGTACCCAAAAATCCCCACAAATAGAGCTTTGTTTCAGTGGTATTTGATCACCTCTGCGGTTTTTATTTTTTGTGCTATAAACAAAAAAATATTGACAATTAAAAACGATATTTTTTACTTTCTGCTATAAAACATCCAATAAAAAAAAATTTGAAAAAATCTAATTTCATAAATTTAGGCCAATATGTATTCTACTACATGTTTTTAGTAAACAAAATCCCAATAAGCATATATTGATTGGTTTGCACAAAAGTTAGTGTCTACAAACTATGGGATCAATTTTATGGACTTTTTATTTTTATTAGTAATGGCGTTGATCAGCAATTTTATATTGGGACTGCGACATTGCAGCGGACAAATCTGACACTAAGTGACACTTTTTGGGGACCAGTGACATTGTTACAGTGAAGAGGGGGGACATCAGGGGCAAGCAAAGGGTTAAATGTGCTCCCTGGGAGTGCTTGGGGGGTGCTTTGGCTGTGAGAAAACGGAGATCCGTGTTCCTGCTTAGCAGAAACACAGGATCTGTCTCCCCTACTAGCAGACCGCCATTCTGCCTCTCCCGTGAACGATCGGCAGATCCCGGCGGACATCGGATCCGCTGGACCCACTGATTGGCTTCTGCCCAAACACAGTGGGAGCCGGTCGCTGGACTGGAAATATCAGACCAAGCACATAGTTTTAATCCCTGTTTGGTAAGGATAGTCCTTGTTCTGTAGAGACGTTCTTTGTTATATAGATTCCTTGTTATATAGAGATGGTCTTTGTTAGAGAGTCAGTCCTTGTTCTGTAGAGAGTCAGTCCTTTTTTTACTGATTGTGCTGAGGTTTATATGTGTCTGTGGGACTGTTGCTTGTGTCACAGCAATCAAAGCACATATTTACAGGTGAGCCTATGCTTTGTTTACCTATGCCCCATAAGCCCCTCCCATTTGTTAATGCAATCTGGCCACACCCATTTTTCGCTAAAGTGCGCCACATTACTTCTCCTTTCATTTCAGCCCCAGGTGCATGGGGGACTCTTGCAGTTCCCCCCCCCCCCTCCTCCCAACAGGAGGATGGTGTGTGGCTATAGCAGGTGATCAGTGCAGCAGGTGGGGGAAGAAACTGGAACCAATCTTTTGTGGCTCTCACTGCAGCAGCTGAAAGCCGACATCTCCTGCTCTAGCTGCTGCAGTGAGAGTCACAAAAGATTGGTTCCAGTTATTTTCCTTTGTGTGGGTGTGACTTGAGTGTGGGTAGGGACACAGGGGGCCCATGATCTCCTATTGCCCGGTGGGCCCCATGAGTTGTCAGTCCACCCCTGGCTAGGTGTATACAGGACAGATGATGTATACCTGCATACCTTGATCTGTGAGGCTGAGCTATATAATCTGTCCTGTGATGCTGAGCTGTATACTCCTAACACTATGGGTGGAAGAAAGTGGAATACAAGGGACGGCGTGGGGGGGATTCTATAAGGGGTGGGGCTTATAAAAGTGGGAGGGGTTAAAAAGAAGGGCAGGGTCTGGCGCCCCCCCATCCTAAAACTTCACCAGCCACCACTGGCTTATACCCAAGTACAGCTGTGCACAGTCATTCGTGTCTATGGGCTATATGCAACACCTGGGCTTTCCATGTGGGGGAAATATACAGGGGGTCCCCGACTTACGAACGCCCGACCTACGAACAACCCCTACTTACAAACGGGGCGCTGCGGGGACCCTCCGCCATTTTTCGCAGTCTTCCGGTCGTTCTGCGCATACGGAGCCTCGGAAAATGCCGTAAATGTCCGTAATTTGCCGCGCATGCGCAGAACGGCATTAGACGGAACATCGGAAATGTCCGTATTTGTCGGTCTGCGCATGCGCGGCCGACTTACGAACATTTCCGACTTCCGTACAGGCGGGCAGTCCTTAACGACCCCCTGTATCAGAATTTAAATTGCACGGGCTCAGGCATGTGCATAATGCCAAAATGTTTTGACATTACTGTATTGATTTTGTTTTAGTAAACCACTGACAACATGGGCCCAGAAGCTGAGAAAGACTCATCAGAAAAGATCTGTCCAAATGGAACAAAGCTCTTCCACACAGTCCAATCCACACCTAGAAAGAGATGTAAGTTCTATTGTTTCCTTCCTTAATATTTGAGTGGACAATGAACTTGTATTGTTGTGCAGAGAGTTTTGCTCACTGTGTTGGGAATAGAGCTGTCAGTGCATATTGTGTTCTATTTAGCTGTGTGCCAAATAGAATTTGAAAAGGAAAATACTACACTTTTATTACCAGAGTGAGACACAGAACTGATTGAAGTGGAACTGAAAATACTAATCTTTCTTTTGTTCATTGAGAGACACAGCTGTTAATTGAAGATCAACCGTTTACAAGTGGGTTATAGTGCCATACACAGAAGTAGGATGCTATCTGCACAAAAAACTAAACCGGCAGCTAGGAGGCTAGCCACCTTTCTATATGACTTAAAGGGTAAAATCACCTTTACAATAAAATGACCCTAGCACTTCAGCATCCCCAGTACATTAAACACTTAAAGTGTTACTAAACCCAGGACTAAAGTTGCCACGTTATCCCTTTCAACCAGAACACCTTTGAATTACACAGGTTCTGAGGCTAATTAAATACAGATAAGGCACCAAGTAAGTTTAATTGCCACCTTAATCAGCCACCGAACCTGTGTAATTTAATATGTGTTCAGGTTTAAAGGGATGAGGTGGCAACCATACCCAGGACCCTGAATTCACAATATCTGGTCTCCCACAGTACATAGAAATGCAATAATTTTAACAAATTTAAATGGCTAAATACCTTTTCTCATCAGCAGTATATAGCAGTCTTGTGACTTCTATCAGTGCCTGGACAAAGCTTGTAGGAGGAGTTTTCACACTGCACTGGCTGCACCCTCTGTCTGGACACGGCTGATTAGCCCTGTGCTAATTATTCTAAGTGAATAGAAAATAATTATTGCGCTTGCCCAAAAAATATAAAATACAAAGGATGAGCAGCTACACAAGAATATGACAAAATTCAGATAAAATGGTGAGGGTGAAAAGTGTGGCGCTAAAATAAGTGAATTGGTGTAAGCAAAATCACTAAGAAATAAGTGTGTATATATGACCTAAAAAGGAAACGGTGGAAATTAAACCAAAAACATCCCCAAATGAAACGCGTATAACAGAAGTGTCCATCAGAAATAAAGTAATATCCCAGTGAGGATGTCTTGAATCTTGTAGACAATCACATGGAAACAACTTTCAGACAGATGATGTGGCTTATGCACGCTTACTGGAACCGGTGGACCCGACTGTCTGTGACAACGGGTCAATCAAGCATGGATGGCTCAAAACGGCAAGTGGGCCGGACTGTCACCGAAATCCTGTAAGCTGGTAGATGCGCTCTGCTGTTCTCCCGATGGCATCCGCAAAGACAACCAGTGGATGGATTACACACCACCAAATAGATATCAGGCCATATGGATGGAACAAGGAACCAGGAAAGTCCACAAGGAATCCAATGGAGCTGAATGTTGCTGTTATAAAATCACCTCAGCAGGTGTGACACAGACTCACCGGAAGGACACAAAAAACTTTTGTCCATAGACCATGGAAGGAAAAAGAAAGAGGGGGCTCCGATGGTGCAGGTCAAAACAAGTGGGTTTTATTCATAAAAACTGACATACATGGAATTGAACTGTGATCTCTTTTTTTATTCCATGTATGTCGGTTTTTATGAATAAAACTCACTTGTTTTGACCTGCACCATCGAAGCCCCCTCTTTCTTTTTCCTTCCATGGTCTATGGACAAAAGTTTTTTTGGGTCCTTCCTGTGTCATGCCTGCTGAGGTGATTTTATAACGGCAACATTCAGCTCTATTGGATTCCTTGTTCCATCCATATGGCCTGATATCTATTCAGTGGTGTGTAATCCATCCACTGGTTGTTTTTGCGGATGCCATCGGAAGAACAGCAGAGTGCATCTACCAGCTTCCAGGATTTCAGTGACAGTCCAGCCCACTTGCCGTTTTGAGCCATCCATGCTTGATTGACCTGTTGTCGCGGACAGTCTGGTCCACCGGTTCCAGTAAGCATGCAAAATCCACATTATCTGTCTGAAAGTTGTTTCCATGTGATGGTCTACAAGATTCAAGACATCCTCACTGGGATATTACTTTATTTCTGATGGACACTTCTGTTATATGCGTTTCATTTGGGGATTTTTTTTTGGTTTAATTTCCACTGTTTCCTTTTTGGATGAACACATAGAAGTCAACAATTAGTCAAGGGGAGTCGGAGGAGAACCACCAAAAGAGCCTCCTAGGGTGACATATCAGGGACTAATTCAGAATACAAAGAAGGTCTCCCTGACACCTGGAACTCATTAATGATGGGGAAGCCAAATGTAGGAGTCCATCTGACTTCTGTGCTTTTTTATTTTCGTGGATCCTCATAGGAAAGCACGCATTAAAGGAAAAGTACAGCCAAAGCTCATTTTCTCATTTTCTCTGCTGTGGAACACAGGAGTGCCGTTCGTTTTGCACTCCTGTGACCTGTTTTCAGATGACAGCAAGCTGAAGCCTCGCTGTTGGCTGACGTCAGAGTTGGTCCAGGCTGGAGAAAGATCGCGACCATATGGTCTGTATCTGCTCAGGAGCCTGGACCGGCACCTTGTTCAGACTTTCAGTGAGATGCTGCTGAGCAGAGAGCAGTAACTGACAGTCAGCAGCTCTCTGCTCAGGGAGCATTGAGAACCCAGCGATTAGCGATGTTTGATCACTCGGTTCTCACTCAGAGCCAGCAGGGAACAGATGCAGCATCAGACTGATGCTGCTTCCACCTAGGTAAGTATAATACTTCTCTTTTATCTTCCTGAGTCCTTCACTGCTGGCTCTTGTCCCTCAATCACTGCAGTCATTTTCAGATGCTTGTGCCATATGCTGTTATGCACTTCATGGATCTGATGCGTTTATAAATGGCACTGCTTGAGATACAATCTCTTAAACAAAGAAAGGCAAAACATTTAAGTGGGTGTATGAAATAGACCTTCTAACGGCAAGATGCTCTTTAAATATGTCACCAGAAAAATACAAAATAATATAAAATGTTAAAAGATGCATAAGTTTAATAAATATAAATGTTCCAGTACCTGTTTAGGACCTAACCTATTTGACATGCATTTAAAAAGCACAGCATTGCTCTGTAGAACATGGGGACGTAGTGAGAGCTCTGGTTGTATTTTCCCAAGTTTGTGAATGGGAAATTCAGTGGCACTTTAAAATGTAGCAGCGAAAGCACACATATACAGTAGCCTTAGCAGTAGAATGCTCAGGAGGTACTGGAAGTTTAGGAAAATCATATACTTTCCTATCAGCAGAAGCATCATTGTTAAAATATTAATCTTTTAAGTCCAACATGCAAAATTGTTTGCATGGCAAAAAATGTAGATGCCTATGGCTGTCATTGGAGAACTGAAATACAAGGTGTTCTAAAAGCACATTCATTTAGAAATGTCCAACATTCAGCATTAGTAGCCAAAAAGGTGTACTGTTTTAGCTTGATCTATCCGCATTGTTTCATGTAGAACAGCATCTCAACCTTTTCTCAGTTATGGCACTCTAACACTATGCAGAATCTTGTGAGACCCAGTCTAAAATGTAAAAAAGTAAGTATTTATCAATACAAACCCTGAGCCTGGGACAATGCACACAACCACCTTGATCCAACTAACTTCACATCAAAAGCACCCCCTCCCTTCAGAGGTTTCCTCACATTCAAGCCCCCTTGATGTCAGAGGAGCCCATCACGTGGGAGGTCCCCGTCTATACATTAGAATCCATCCCCTCATAGAGTCAGAATCTTCCCCCATCACAGACGAAGTGTCCCCTGTACATGAGAGCACACCATCATATCAGAGTCTCCCCATCACATCGGAATCTCCTAATCACTACAAAATCTTTTCATCCATCTCTGATTCAGGGTAAACTGAGTCTTATGCTCACACCATCCCGGGGAACGCAATTGGCACCTCAGGGTGCCGCAGGACCCTACTTGTAAAATAGTGATGTACAAGACTGACAAATTAATTGGTATTGCGCTACAAATTGACTTTGCGTGTGAATGAATAAGGTTTAGCTGGTTATGTACAGATAATGGAAAAGATGAGGGATGGCTTTGTATCAAGTTAATAATGCCAAGATGATAAAAATGGGCTGCTAGAATATATTTAACAGATTTCAAAATTTTTGCATTACTAAGGTGATACAAACTCTGTATCTTTGATATTGGTGTAAAGAAGTGATGTAATACAATAGCCCTTCTAACTCCCTACAAATCTTTTTTGCAGTCTGACAACACAGATATCTCGTCAAACATGTTTTCCCTCAACAATCGTGCAGAGAGTGTAAATTCCTTATTTTCAGCAGGATCCGGTAAATATGCCCACAGATATGAAGTGTTGTCTTCTTTACATTACATTTCACAATGTCCCTTTTTTTTTTTTTTTTTCATTTATTTATAGTTTAAGTGATGTCAAATCGGAGGGGGGGTCATATACTAATAATTAAATACTATTGAGTATATCTGACTCACTGTGATTATTAAGCATCAGTAGTTAACATTTGGATAAATTACTCTCCAATATCAAAAAATTTGCCAACTTCATGCCAAATGCAAAAGTTGTATTTCTATGGACAATGAATTACAGGGAGGCAGAAAAGATCCATATATGCAGAATATTTTTTAAGCGACAGGGCATATGCTGGTAAGATAAGAATTTGTTTGCAGAAAATGTTAACTCCAGGGATGTCTAATAAGCCAAAAAGCGCCCATTGCAGAAATAATGGCAAATAGTTTACTAGATGTGTGTTAACATAGCATACTACTGCGACCCAGAATTGCTTCTATGTCTGGATATTCACATTTGAGACAGCAAGGGGAGAAGCTTAAAGTGGTTGTTAAACCACTATAATGTGATCATGCCATCCTCTCTGTTATATAACGCTATGTGACCCTGTGCCTGTGCTGTATAAAAAAAAAATGCCCATTATATCGTATATCAGAGGGGCTCCTGACGCTCACGTGACTCCTCGGCTCTCTCCTCTCTTTGGCTGACAGCTATAATGGTGCTGCTGACTTCAGCTGGGAAGGAGAGAGATCCGAGGAGTCACGTGAACGCCGGGAGCCAGCTATGATATACGGCATAATGGGCATTTTTTTTTTTTTTATACAGCACAGGCTCAGGGGCTTGTAGCGTTATATAACAGAGGGGATGGCATGATCATAGTATAGATTTGATTGCACCAGGAGGAAGCATCGTGGAGTGGACAGAGCTGACAGGCAGGCAGGTAGGGGAGGGGGAGGAGGACACAGGAGAGCAGGGCTGCAGATGACAGAGGCAGGTAAACTGACCACAGTGTCAGGGCTCAGCAGCCAAGATCTACCTTGGTCAGTGTTACAGAGGGGTGGGCATAGCCAGGCAGGATCAGCCAGGTTTTTTTAGGTGATACGGGGGGACCAAGTTACACAGCACAAGCACTGTGCTGTATAACATGCTTTAGGGGATCAGGATCCTTTTTTTAGGTTAATAAACACTTTAAGTTCATAGGATATGATCAGTTTGGGGCTATAAAAGAACGATAAAAACCACAAAGTGTCTTTCTCGATACATTATAGCTTTGATTGTTCAATGTCACTTTTCTTTATTGTTTTCCCTTTTGTTTTGAGTAGGGTTTACATACTGGATGTTGGATGAGAAGGAGTTATATCATCCCTTGCCTGACAACCTTGAAACTGGAGTTTCCAAATTTCTTCACACTAAAGAGGTATGTATAAATAAAGGAGGCAAAAAATGTTGTTTTTGATTTTTACATAAAGTTTTTTTTCTCATGGAACAGGGTCTGCCAGCCCTTCAGTTACCACCCACAAATTTTAGTAGGTAGTTCCTATATTTTGAGGGAGAGAGGGGAGAGAACCTGTTGGGTCCCTAAAGAAACCCAAACATCAACTCTCTGCAAAAGAAGAGAAAGTATACTTCCCTCCTGGGTGGCCCGTGACTCTTACCTCCACTCCATTCCACCATCAGTTTGACAACATTTGACACTTCCGTAAAAGTCAGATGCCTGTTTCCCTGCTGCATGCTGTGGTTTCTTCCTCTGACCCCTACAACACTGCTGAATCTTGGAGGGGTTGTTGGATTTCTTTAAAGACCTGGCAAAGGGCAAACCAGCTCAACATTTACATTTTTTAGCAAAATCCTGCAATTGCTTTTTAACACCTATTGGTAAATTCAGCATAAGATCCCGCCACACCTATTGTTCCAAGCTCTGACATTTACCCCTTAAAACCGAGTCTCATTCCCTCTGCTGCATTCCCATTTAAGTAAAATAATGAAAATACAATAGGCAGAGAAAGTGCCTGGTCATAATGGCAACAGCAGAAGGATGGATGTGAAGTTTAGGTTTTCAGTTAATGCCGTGTTCTGTATTAAACAAAATTTAATATGATATGATGGTGGCTGATTGTGAGCTCGGGATATGCCCATGTAAAGGGTTTCTTTTTTTTTTTTTTTTTTGTAAATATTTTTTATTGGGTTTTTCAAAAATAAAAGTATACAAACTTTCCAGACAAACAGGAGTACGCAGACTCCTTTCACTATTTTCACTATAAAATAACTTGTCGACTGAGGTAACGGTTTTCGTATCAACAAAATAACTATATATAAATAAGCATACTGATCAGATACATAAATCCAGATAAGTCTTTTCCTATCTTTGTTCAAAACTGCAGAATTGCTATAACCATTATACACTTTCTTCCTTTTTTTATTTATTTCTTAGACTATGTTGTGTCTCTTATAGACCTGGGTCCACAAACCCCAACGTTTTGTAAAACCTTTAAGAGTCCCTTCCTTAACTGCCATGTATCTTTCATATGTGTAGGAGTCATCCACCAAACAGAGTACTTCCCTTAAGGATGGTGCGGTATTAGATTTCCATTTGCGTGCTATGACCAGGCGTGCTGCATAAAGGACATGAAGTACTACCGTTCTACATGAGTAAGGATATAGATCCATATCCAAGCTGAGTAGGGCCTGTTCAACTTTAAGTTGATTTAATATGCCTGTAATCCTTGCTATTACTCTTGCTATTGCTGCCCAAAAGCTACGTAGAGATGGACAAAACCATAACATGTGTGCCAAGTTACCTACCTGCCCACATTCTCTCCAGCACAAATTGGAGGTGTTTCGTAAAGGGTTTCTTTAACATATCATAGTATACAGAGTTCCATGTTCACAGATTTCTTTTTCTTGGACCTGTAGAATCAGTAATGATTTCTTTACAGTTCCCAGGGGACAGCATGAGCAAGATAAAAGTTTAGAGGATAAATCTGCTAAATCAAATAAGAATCCTTTTGTATTTATTATTCCTTGCAAAAAAATTACTGTGGAGTTGTAGGTGTCATTGTTGCTGTTTATTACAATTTAATAAAATATTTTATTTATTTTTCCTTATTTCTAAGCCTGATGAGGCAAGGATTCCATCTCTCACAGATCTATATCAACAGAAGCAAAGAGAATATGCACAGCGGCCTGCCTGGGAACCAATCTCTCCTTCTGAACACACTCACCCTCCAGAGGTAATCACTCTATTGGGCTAAGCTGTTGATGTACTAATAAAGGTCTAATGGATTTTAGGGTTCTGTGTTTAGGTCTCGTGCACACAGAACGTTTTTGCAGCTGCTCCTTTTTTTTTTTTTTTCACTGCCTCTAAACTCCCCTGCATGTTAGCCAATGTGTCTATGCACCCATAGGCTTTTAGCAGCATTTAGAAGCAGAAAAAAAACCCTCCGCCAGCGAGTCCAGGAGCAGCAGGGTTTGAGCAGAAAAAATATGCTAATAAATCACCAGGACAGGATAGCTTGCACCCAAGAGTACTTGGGGAACTCAGTCAAGTAATTACCATACCATTGTTCCTAATTTTTACTGACAGTCTACTGACTGTAATGGTACCAGCAGATTGGAGAAAGGCCAATGTAGCACCAATATTTAAAAAGAGACAAAAATACATCCCTGGGAATTACAAACCAGTTAGCCTAACATCAATAGTATGAAAGCTCTTGGAGGGGATGATAAGGGACTATATGCAAGATTTTAGTAATAACAACGGTATCATTAGCAGTAATCGGCATGGATTCATGAAGAATCGTTCTTGCCAAACCAATCTATTAACCTTCTATGAGGAGGTAAGTTGCCATCTAGATAAAGGAAGCCCCGTAGACGTGGTGTATCTGGATTTTGCAAAAGCATTTGACTCAGTTCCCCATAAACGTTTACTGTACAAAAAAAGGTCCGTTGGTATGGACCATACCAACGGACTTCCCTGGCATAAAGCCAGTTTGATCCACATCAACCAGGGATGGAAGCACTAGAGATAATCTAGTGGCCAGAACCTTTTGTGAGAACTTTAAGGCATTAAGGAGTGCTATTGGTCTATATGAGGAACAACATGTTGGATCCTTACCCGGCTTAGGTATGAGCACCACATAAGCATCCAGCATAGAGGAAGGCAGAGCCCCATTTTCAAAACAGGATAAGTACAAAGTTCTTAATTGTGCACCCAGTGTGTCTGAATATTACCTGTACCGCTCCACCGGAAAACCATCTGGGCCTGGATATTTATTTTGAAGGAAATTACAGAATGGCCTTTTCTATTTCTTTAAGAGTAATATCCGGGTCCAACCATGCTCTATCATTGTCCTCCAAACTTGGGAGAGGAAGGCTGACGACAAAAGATCTATTAATTCTCCCCTATCCAAAGACGGTCTTTTTTAGATCTTATTTGGTCGCTGCCGCTGCTTGCAAATTCTCCTGTCCTAGGGGCACAGGGGGACCAGTCTCGTATCCCAACCTCTGTAGTTATACACAGCAATGGTGTCATTATGTCAGTGCTGTGTGCAGGCCTGCTGTCTCCACCTCCCTTGGTCATTCTCTGCCAATACATGGTTCCATAATGTGACTGACAGCATAACTTAGCTATGTATCGCTACTACTTTTTTTTTTCAATCAAAGGGGTTGTAAAACATTTTATCTTTACCCAAGCTCCCCTGAAAAAAGCCAATGATATACATAATGAAAAGAGAGGTGAGAATTCTGGTAGAAATAGTTTCTCACCAGGCACTATGTTTACTATGACAGGAACCCACCCACATCTGCTTTCTATGCTGAGGCCATCTGTGGTCTGTGATGATGTCACAGCTATTTTATGAGGGCGACATCTTTTGAAAAAAAAGAAGGCATTGGTAGCTTGGTAATTACATTTATAGCCTTTGGTACAAATGAGGAATAAACCTATAATAATTTTGCTGATAGTTCAGCTTGTCCTCTCTTCCCTGGTAACTATCAACATGAACTCTTCCTGTGCTGCAATCCCAGGTCAGTCCCTTTTTTGCCTTTCACGGTACAATTCACAAACACACTAAGCATGATTTTTACGTTCAGGTGGTATATGGCAAATCCTACAGACAGTTTTTTAGCTATATATGCTAGTTGCACAGAAAAATGAATTAATATTAGGCTATTATAAAAATGCATAAAGCAGCTGATTGGAGGCTTCTTTGTATTTGCATGTAATTCAAAGATCTGTATGTTATGTTTTCATACAGATCATACAGCATCCATTTTTTTCCCCCCCAGATATTAACTTTGGATCCAACCCTACACAAAAAGCATCTTCATGGTGTTAATCTGTGTAATGATGGCTTCACAGCTCCTTTAACACCAGACTCTATTTTGGAAAGTGCTCCATACAAGCAATATGATGAAGAATCTTTGTCTGCTGCCTCATCACTGTTGGATTCACCAAACAGATCTCCTCACAGCCCAGTGGCAAATGCTGAACAGTGGAAATCTAGTAGATATCGAACAAGTAGAAATATAAATTATCAGCCGTGTCAAGGAAATGCCAGTATTGATGAAAGGATGAACTGTACTGAGGATGATGCCAATAGCTTGACTCCTTCCTCCATACCTCAGTCACCATTGCCTGTTGCAGAAGAGAATTTATCCCACCCTTCTGGTGTCCTCTCTGTGGATCATCCTGTGATGCTTTCAAAGTACGTGCTTGTTTAAATTTAATTACTGTATATTGCTAAATTATATTTATGTCTGTGGTGTCTTGCATCTAAAGATGCCCAAATCTGTGGTTAGATTACTATACAATATTAAGCCTTGTTCAACCATGCAAACATTTACCGTATTTATCGGCGTATAACACGCACCGGCGTATAACACGCACCCCAAGTTTAGGAGGGAATTTTAAGGAAAAAAAGTTTTAGGAGAGAAGTTTAGGGAAAAAAAAAACTTACATTTAAGCGTCATTTGCAGCTTGCCCAGCGTCATTTGCAGCTTGCCCAGCGTCATTTGTAGCTTGCCCAGCGTCATTTGCAGCCTTTCCCAGCGTAATTTGCAACCTGCCCAGCGTCATTTGTAGCTTGCCCAGAGTCATTTGTAGCTTGCCCAGAGTCATTTGCAGCTTGCCCAGCGTCATTTGCAGCTTGCCCAGCGTCATTTGTAGCTTGCCCAGCGTCATTTGCAGCCTTTCCCAGCGTCATTTGTAGCTTGCCCAGCGTCATTTGTAGCTTGCTCAGAGTCATTTGTAGCTTGCCCAGAGTCATTTGTAGCTTGCCCAGAGTCATTTGTAGCTTGCCCAGAGTCATTTGCAGCTTGCTAGTGTCATTTGCAGTTTGCAGCGTTTAAATTTCCCGCCGCGTGACAAACCGCGCATGCGCGGCCGAAAAAGACCGAACCGCGGCCGAAAAAGGCCGAAGTGCGGCCGAAAAAGACCGAGCCGACTGTTCAGCTCCGCTCGGAGTCCCGCCTCCCTGCTGTTTCGGGAGCGAGCGCAGGGAGGCGGGACTACGAGTGGAGCTGAACAGCCGGCTTCGGTCTTTTTCGGCCGCGCTTCGGCTTTTTCCGGCCGCGGTTCGGCCTTTTTCGGCCGCGGTCGCCATTTTTCGGCGCCGCAACCGATTTTTGTCATTTTTTTTTGGGTATCGGCGTATAACACGCACCCACGACTTTCCCCCGATTTTAAGGGGGAAAAAGTGCGTGTTATACGCCGATAAATACGGTATATGGAGATCTATATGGAAGGAAAAAAGATCTTATTGAATGTGCTCCAAGTTCCAAAGAACAATTAGTTTGGAAAATATTATCTAATTCACTATCCTTATCTGAAAAAAAGCTGGTCCTGTGCATTGTAAGCTTTGGTAACTTTGCCTGACATGTACTAAATTGTTGATGTGCGTGGTATATAAATCAAAAATATGTGGTTCATTGAGGTTCCTTTACTAAAGGCAAATGTACTGTGCACTGCAAGTGCAGTTGTCCTAGATCTGAGGGGAAGCTCTGCTGATTTCTACCATCCAATTATGTGCAAGCAAATATTTATTTAGTTTTTTTATTTTTATTTCCTTGCATGCATATAGCTAATTGCGCACAAGCCCATCCAGTTTCTTTCGAATTTCCTGTTTTAGAATAATTTTTTGCTCTTGTATTTTTATCTTTTTTTTTTTTTTAAGGCCTTGTAATTGTCTATTAGCATTGCTTGCTACTAAAACTTTTGATTACATATTTCTTCTTTTCAGTATCAGACAGAGTTTAAGAGAAAAACATGCTCGCCACTTGGCTGACCTGCGGGACTACTATGAGTCAGAGATCAGTAATCTGAAGCAGCAGCTTGTAGCCAATAACAAAACTACTACTACCTCGGAGGATCTGATGAAGATGAACAGCTTGAATGAACAGTAATATACTCAACTTTGTTCATATTTATTTTCTTTTAGGAATGAGCATATGTATTTACCAACCTTTCAGCTTCAAAAGGCATATGTGTTCTCATCAGTTGTGTTCCTTTTTAGTGCTTGTTCTATCATCAGTTGTTTGATGGTATTGTAATACCTTACTCTACCAAAATTCAAAGTTGTCTTAGACAGGCATTTCATATTCCTTCTTGTAAGTACATGTGGCAGACCCATGGCAGAGTAGGAGTACACAATAGGAGAAGAAAGCTGACTGATCCAGCCATTTTGTGCAGCGAGTTGCCATTTGTGATCACTGGGAAAGTAATGAATTAGGAATTTTAGAAAACTCTCCCTTAAAGAGGATGTAAACCCACTCTCATCCTTTCTAAACTACCGCCATAGTGGTTATCTATAAGGATATACATGCCTCCTGCATGTATCCCTACCTGTCAAATATCTCCCCTCTGTCTGTTATGATACCAGAAAAACTGAAGATTCTGTGGGTGCGTCTGTTGTTCCGGAGCTCGGTGGGTGGAGTCGTGATGTCAGTAGACTCCCCACCCACCTCTACACTCCCCTTTGTTAACATGCATATTCTCCTGTGTATTTCTTACACTGAACTTCTGCTATGATCACTAACATCCAGTCAATTTCCAGAAAAGTCACCACATGACTTCAGCATGCCCAATCATGCTGAGGTGTGGAGCAGCCAATCCTAGGAGAGCTGGAGAAGAAAGGAGGAGAGGATTTGGAGTACACAGAATGTCTCTCTCAGGCTTGTGCATGAGATATGTAAATTGCCTGTCACTTACAGCAAGGGGGAGAAATGGACTCCTATTTTTCTGTCCATTTTTATCTCGCTGAAAAAATGAGAGGACTGCTCAGAGCTGGATTAACTCTTCGTGGCAAGACTGGGCACAATTGACATGAAATACAGTACAAGGTGCAAGCCTTAATTCAATTTTTGTTTTTGGGGTTTACATCCACTTTAACACTTTTTTTTTTTTATAGACTTAAAAAACCATGACAATTTCTCCATCCTTGCTCTGTTCTGTTGCGGTTGTGTTGTTTATACTCCTCTAAACTATGCTTACAAGTTTAAAGCATGCTCCATTTGATTGCTTTCAGGGTGGTTAGGTTGTGAATGCATCTTTGACCATCCTCTGTGGTGAGCCTTAAAATCAATACAGTGTTTAATGTCTGTGTCTGACTCTTATTACATGCACAAAATACTGTATGGAAATGAATTATATTTCTTGGCAGCTGTACCTTTTTTTTTTTTTTCTTTTTTTTGGTAAACTGCTAAATCAGATGTTTGTGTTAAGAAAGGGTTCTAGAAACCTATCATATTATTTGAACTGGTAATTGTTCCTATTTATCTTAATGTAGGACTGATTTCATGAAAATGATAGAAGTGGGAAATCAGGACAGTTTATCCATGTTGGCTTTCATTCTCCAGTTTGTGCTAGGAAAATGTAATTTTTATCTGGTCACTATGGGCAAGAGCAGCTTTATTATGATTTTTACAGTTTACTTTAATACCAAAATTCTAAGAGTTTCAACTAGTGCTACTTATAGAAAAAAAAGATCCTTACATTTTTTTTTTTCTTTAGGTGTGATAATATGGAAGAAGCTTTGTCAGAAGCCAGCAAACGAATCCGCATGCTTGAGAACAAAAATAATGAGTTAGAAAAACAAGTGGTAAGAATTTTATATACAAGTATATACAGTATCTCATTTATACACTGCCGTTTTTCTGACCTAGTAACACATGGAGAGATGAACAATATTGCTTCACAGGGCGTAGAACATTCTAAAGTATTAAATAAGTTAGTTTTATTTACTACCCAGTCTCCTTCCATAGTACCATTTTTCTTGTACCCAGACTGTCTTTATGAAAACAGATAGAAAAATCAGCACACTTGGGCTAACAATAGCAGATTCAACCACAGGGGACTTTCCATGTCACTGCAGTATAAACCTTGTCAAAAATGCCAGTACACTGTTCCAATCCACAGAAGCGACTTATTAGTTACCTAACAGAATAAAACTCCACGCTTATGTGTTTTGAGCAGGCCTTAATCATGCTGAATAAAGGTAAAAAAAACACACTAAAAACCTCTCTGGCCTACCTTCCAGCACTAAAAAGTGATTCTCACCATCAAACCTAAATGCAATAATTAAAATAAGTGTAACACTTAAATCTAAATCGAAAAATAAATCCATGCAGTAGTAATAAAAACTGTGCTACCTTGCTCTGCTCAGTGCCAAACCAATCAGTGCTCACATCAAAATATAGGCATATAAATAAAAACCGTGTCAATGAAAATGATAACTCCCTGTATAGTCCAAAAAAAGTTATTAATGCTGAATCGCGCACCACACTGCCCCCCTACCACTGCTGCAAACTTTTCAAGTCTTGAGGCAGCAAAGCAGCCCCAAATTATAATGCTCCCTCCACCAAGCTTCACGGTCAAGATGGCGATTTTGTTACGTTTGTTAATGCCAACTTCTAACAAAAATGAGAAACCAAGGTTGATTTACTAAAGGCTAATAGACTGTTTGTTTTTTATTTTACATGAAGATTTTCTTTTAGAAAAAATCTGCTGACTCATCATTGTTATGTACAAGATATAATATACACATACACATATACACACACACTAGGGATCAACCGATATAAAAAAAATTCAGGCCCTATACTGATTTTTCGGCTTCCTTTCAGGCCGATATCAGGTGCTGATATTCTGTAGATTAAATTTTTTTTTATTTTTTACACTGTCCTTTAAAAAAAAAAAAAAAAATTCTATCAAATCTTTATTAATGTCACAAAGAATGTAAACATCCCTTGTGCCAGTAATAGGCAGTGACAGGTACTCTTTATGGAGGGATCTGGAGTCTATCGGCCAGCTGGTGGACGTGGTGGCTCGGGTCTCCCGGTGGGATGCATCGGTTGTTATTACAAGAAAGCACACCGTCCACTCCAGAGACGACCCCTTGAAGCAATATCGGTAAGGTTTGTGACCGATACTGATGCTTCAAAAAAAGTGAATATTGGCCGCACGATAATCGGTCGACCCCTAATATATACACATACAATGGATATAAGAAGTCTTCACACCCCTGTTAAAATGTCAGGTTTTTGTGATGTAAAGAAAAGAGACAAAGATAAAACATTTCAGAACTTTTCCACCTTTTAATGTGACCTATAAACTGTACAACTCAATTGAAAAACAAACTGACATTTTTTTAGGGGGAGAGAGTAAAAATGTTTTAATTAAAATAATGAGGTTGCATAAGTGTGCACACCCTCTTATAACTGGGGATGTAGCTGTGTTCAGAATTAAGCAATCACATTCAAACTCCGGTTAAATAGGAGTCGCTACACACCTGCCGTAATATAAAGTGCCTCTGATTAACCCCAAATAAAGTTCAGCTGTTCTAGTAGTTCTTTCCTGACATTTACAGCAAAAGCCATGGTCCGCAGACCGCTTCCAAAGCATCAGAGGGATCTCATTATTAAAAGGTATTAGTCAGGAGAAGGGTACAAAAGAATTTCCAAGGCATTTAGATATACCATGGAACACATCAAGTGGCGAAAATATGGCACAACAGTGACATTACCAAAAGCTGGACCTCTCTCCAAAATTGATGAAATTACGAGAAGAAAACTGGTCAGGGAGGCTGCCAAGAGGCCTACAGCAAGTACTGACTGTGTGGTACATGTGACAACAATCTTCCGCATTCTTCATATGTCTGAGCTATGGGGTAGAGTGGCAAGACAGAAGCCTTTTCTTACAAAGAAAAACATCCAAGCCCGGCTAAATTTTGCAAAAACACATCTGAAGTCTCCCAAAAGCATGTAGGAAAATGTGTTTTGGGCAGACCAAGATTGAACTTTTTTGGCCATGATTCCAAAAGATATGTTTGGCGCAAAAATAACACTGCACATCACCAAAAGAACACCATACCCACAGTGAAGTATGGTGGTGGCACCATCATGCTGCTTTGCAGGAAAGAAAATCTCTCGATTTTCCCCCCTCAACACAGTCGGTGTTAATCAGGGAATCCCTCCCACAAAGCCATTGTGTTCTTCTGGCCAGGGGGAGCCATCCCCTCCGGGAGAACACTGTGATTACGGCTAATGGCTATAATAGCCACTAGCAATAATCGCATGTAAAATCCGACAGGTTGATTGTACCCAAGTTGACCATTTGTTCAACTTGGGTACATTCAGCCTGCCCATACATGGTTCGAATCTTGGCCGGTCCCTGCTGACCCAGCTGAGATTTAAACCATCTTTGGCCGGCTTTAGGTAATACTTACATGCTCACAGCATAAATGGCTTCTATTGACCACTACTGCTGTTCAAGGCTGACCAGTGTGTAGTCAGCAGCGCTTGCATCACTGATTACCCTCTATTGATAAAAGGAAGCCGCGTAGGACACAGGCAGCTTTTGCCACCTATTGTTCATCAGTTGTTAGGGTGCAGGCGGCTTCTGCCTCCTTGTCTCTTGTTGCTTACACCTAAGGTTTTTTTTTTTTTTTTTGTATAAGACTACAATATATTTATTACTATCCATCAGATCAACATCCTATTACATTTTATGAGCCATTCATTCAAAAATCTGTGTGATCTCAGGTGGTTTTGTACAAATGTATGTGTGAAAAGTATTAATGACTCCCTATACCAAACAAGATTTATTTAAGCTTACAGTTCATAATAAAGCAAAAGTGTATAATTTCTCCTACCTAACGAGTGGCAAATTACCTTTTATAGGCAGTCACTGTGTTGGCAATCCTATCTCCTTTTTTTTATTTTTTCGGTCTAAGAACAGACTAAGGATGAAACTAAAGAAACATGCTTACCGTATATTCAATTTGCATTATTTTACTAACCTTTTTTAGGCTGAGTGGAAAGAACGGTATTACAGTGCCAGCAATACTTCAAAAGATCTGCAGGAGCACATTGAGGAAATGAGGACAAGGAGCAAGGAAAAGGAAAACTCAATCAGCCGACTACAGTCCAGGCTCAAAGAAGTTGAAGGGTCATTTGAAAAAGCTTTCAAACAGTCTGATGATAAAGATGAACGAATAAAGCAAGAGCACAAAATGTTTCAAAATGTAAGTTGAAAAGAGATGCATATAGACAATTGCCTCCTTTTTTTTTTTTTTTGTCGTGGTGATTATTTGTTGCTTACTAATTTGGTTAATACAGTCATTCAACTGTTGTCAAGCTACTATTTAGTCTGTGCATAGTAGTCGTAGTAAAAGTGCAATCTCTACTTTAATAAACAGTATATCCACAAAAAGTGGAATTCCCCTATTTGAAAGGAACACTGAAAGGTTCTCATCTCCCACTTTTTTTTCTTTCTACAGGCTGAATCTCATGGAGTGTCCCATAATTATTTGTTGCACTTGAAGGGCACAGTGACCTGTATATTTATTTATGGTTTCCACATTATACCTAGTTTCTATTTTCTTCAAAAACAACTTTAATTTCCTCAACTTTACTTCAGCCTATGCCATGCATGGTTCAACCTTCTCTGCTGCAGACATCTTGACCTGTCACCAACAGCGGAGTCTGTTTTTGCCCCTAAATTTAATTTTAAAATGGTAATCTCTATATTTCCGAATAGTACAACTTGCTGCTGACTGGACAATGAATCAGCATTATTGCACTGTAGGTTTTATTGTTGTTGTTTTTTTTTTTTTTTTTTTATGTGATTTAAAGTGTATGTAAACTCTTTACACTAAACCTATCCTATTTGCCCTCTTGGCCTGTTAAATATACACTTGAAAGCATTTTATGATTTATTATATAGGAGAAGTGGCAAAAAATAAATAAAAAACTTGGATCAATTAGAATTGCTCCCTGCTATCTCTGTGGACCCCAAAACACCTCCACTTTTTTATGGAGAAGAGAGGGAGGAACAAAAAATGAATTAAATATATATTCAAAAAAAAAAAAATGAGTGAGTACACCCCTCAAATTTTTGTAAATATTTTATTATATCTTTTCATGTGACAACACTGAAGAAATTGCACTTTGCTACTATGTAGTGAATGTACAGCTTGTATAAGGCCCCTTTCACACTGTCGGACCGTTCAGGTCCACCTCTCAGTTTTGACGGCGGACCTGAACAGGCGCTCCATGCTAGTCTATGGAGTGACGGATGTCATCAGTGACATGTCCACTGACATCTGACCTGGTCCGATACGCTAAAAGCAGACGGATGGCCCTAAGTTCGCCTCCGTCGCTATCGGATCGGGTGAGATCTGATGAAAACGGACATGCTGTCCGTTTTTCATCCAATCTCTCCATAGAATCTAGTGGTGCTCGACAAGCCCCTCCCGCTCAGTGAGCAGAGAGGGATCGGTCATCCGCCGGCTAAGCGGAGATCAACGGAGAGATCTCCCGCTGAGTTGGCGGACTCTGTGCAAGCTGATCCACCTCGTCTGAATGAGGCCTAATAGTGTAAATTTGCGGTCCCCTCAAAATAACTCAACACACAGCCATTAATGTCTAAACCACTGCCAACAAAAGTGAGTACACCCCTAAGTGAAATTGTCCAAATTGGGCCCAATTAGCCATTTTCCCTCCCCGGTGTCATGTGACTCGTTAGTGTTAAAAGGTCTTAGGTGTGTTAAATTTGGTGTTATCGCTCTCACTCTCTCATACTGGTCACTGGAAGTTCAACATGGCACCTCATGGCAAATAACTCTCTGAGGATCTGAAAAAAAGAATTGTTGCTCTACATAAAGATGGCCTAGGCTATAGGAAGATTGCCAAGACCCTGAAACTGAGCTGCAGCATGGTGGCCAAGACCATACAGCGGTTTAACTGGACAGGTTCCACGCAGAACAGGCCTCACCATGGTCGACCAAAGAAGTTGAGTGCACGTGCTCAGCGTCATATCCAGAGGTTGTCTTTAGGAAATAGACGTATGAGTGCTGCCAGCATTGCTGAAGGAAGGAAGCCTCTTCTAAAGATGACGCATAAGAAAGCCTGCAAACAGTTTTATGAAGACAAGCAGACTAAGGACATGGATTACTGGAACCATGTCTTGAGGGGACAGCAAATTTACACTATTATACTAGCTGTACACTCACTACTTTATATTGTAGAAAAGTTTCATTTCTTCAGTGTTGTCACATGAAAAGATATAATATTTACAAAAATGTGAGGGATGTACTCACTTTTATGAGATACTGTGTATATATACAGTGAGGGAAAAGGGTATTTGATCCCTGCTGATTTTGTACATTTGCCCACTGACCAAGAACAGTCTATAATTTTAATGGTAGGTTTATTTTAACAGTGAGAGACAGAAAAACAACAAAAATATCCAGAAAAACGCATTTCAAAAAAGTTATAAATTGATTTGCATTTTAATGAGTGAAATAAGTATTAGAACCCTTTGCAAAACATGACTTGGTACATTTTGGCAAAACTCTTGTTGGCAATCAGAGGTCAGACATTTCTTGTAGTTGGCCCTCAGGCTTGCACACATCTCAGGAGGGATTTTGTCCCACTCTTCTTTGCAGATCCTCTCCAAGTCATTAAGGTTTTGAGGCTGAAATTTGGTAACTCGAACCTTCAGCTCCCTTCACATATTTTCTATGGGATTAATGCCACGTACAAACACGATCGGAATTCTCGTCGGAAAAAGCTATGATGGTTTTTCCAACGGAATTCCGCTCAAGCTCAAGAACTCGTGACGTAAAACACGTACGACGGGACTATAAAAGGAAAGTTCAATAGCCAGTGCGCCACCCTTTGGGCTCCTTCTGCTAATCTCGTGTTAGTAGAAGTTTGGTTAGAGACGATTAGCGCTTTTCAGACTCTTGCTTTTCAGATCGTTTTACTGCTGTTCAGTTTGTGCTTGTGGGTTTGTATCTGTTTTTCAGTGCGTGCAGTCAGTTCATATCTGTTTTACAGTGCGTTCTTGTCCGCTCGTTGCTGATTTTCAGCTTGCTCTTCACAGGCCTTGCTGTTCTTCAGTGCGTTCTGTTAGTTCATTCTGACCAGCCAACCATTTTGAAGCCATGTTGCAGGTACGTGCTCCTCGTAGAGTTCGTGCTGTGCGGGGGCTTGGTGTTGGGGTTCTTACTTTGACCCGAGCCCAGTCCATGAACAGGGCGAGGAGGAGTTCATGGACGAAGAATTGGTTGCTTCAGCGTGACCAATTCTCACATGCCTTTGCTGCGGGAGATCCAGGAGAATAATCCCGTTGATTTCAGGAACTTTCTCAGGATGACTGACCCCCGTTTTTCACCGTCTGCTGGTTTTGCTGACCCCTTATATCGTCAGGCAGGATACCTGCATGCGGCAAGCCATCACTCCGGAGCAGAGGCTAGTCACCACGTTGCGATACTTGGCGACTGGGAGAAGCCTGCAGGACCTCAAGTTCTCGACAGGCATCTCCCCCCAGGCTCTGGGGATCATTATTCCAGAGACCTGTTCTGCCATCATCCAGGTCCTGCAGAAGGACTATATTAAGGTTAGATTTATCCTTTAACATCACATTCTATGTATTTAATGTTTGCTAATGTATTGTATTTCTTTCATCATTCCATAATTACCATGATTGTATTATGGTGTGAATGTCCCTTTTGTCCTCATGCATGCTGTAAGCTTTTATTGCTCCTTTTTCTTGCCTACATGCATATTTGCCTTCACTAACCTCCCCAGCATGCTCTCCTGGGCCCATATACACCTAGCCTAGTCACTTAACAATGTATTTTATCAGCTCCATAGTAGTGCTTTACCCTAAACACCCCCTAAAATGTGTACAAATGCAGAGTGCAAGAGGCTTTTTTATTTTATTTTTAATTTTTTTGGGGGGCCCAAATTCATTTGGAACCCTCCCTCCCCCCAACCGCTATCCTCTATCTGCTGACTTTGCCAAACCCATACACACTATACCTACCTCTTTTGTGGTCATATTTATGGATGAATTCACCAAAGCATATAGTGAAAGGGCCTGCCTGAATACTTTCAAATGGTACTGTTTAACGTTTTTTTTTTTTTTTCTCTTTATTATTATTATTATCTTGATAGGTAATTGCAGAATGTAAAAACGTGCTTCCATTTGTACTGTGTGTATTTATATTTTTGTATTATGACACTTCTTACCTGTCCAGTGGGCTGCCAATAGTGTAAGTAGGGAGGGCCTGTCCAAAGTAACACACATTATTTATGCATTCGGCTCTCAATGAAGTGGAGAGGGTTACCTGTCAACCCCCCCCCCCCTAAAATATTTCCAAGGGGCCATCAGAGGGTGTGAGGAATCTGATAAGTTGACCTTAGATTTTTGCCTTTAAATACTCCTTAAAATAAATGTTATACTGATGTTGGCCAAGAATGTTTGTGTCTAATCTGCTTGCAATGTTTATGTGCAAAATGACAAAAACTTTTTTTTTTTTCTTGTTTGACTCAACGCCACAGGAATGGCAGACTGTGGCATCCCACTTTGCCACCTGTTGGGACTTTCCCAAACTGTGGAGGGGCAATTGATGGGAAGCACGTCCACATCGTCCCACCACCCCATTCGGGTCATACTATTATAATTACAAGGGGTTCAATAGTATCGTGTTGATGGCGGTGGTGTCGGCGACATACAAGTTTCTGTATGTGGACGTGGGGTGGAATGGTCGGATGGTGGAGTATTTTCCCAGACCGAGTTCTAGCGATGTCTCGAGAGTGGTGGCTTGGGATTGCCACCTCCGGAGGAGAACATGGAAGGACTGCCATTTGTCTTCGTTGCAGATGAGGCATTCGGTGTGGGTGATCACGTGATGAGGCCTTTCCCCCAGAGGACCCTCACCCCAGAGAAGAGGGTTTTTAATTACCAGCTGGCCAGAGCCAGAAGAGTGGTGGAGAATGCGTTTGGGATCCTGGCCAGCCGGTTCCGCCTGTTTCAAACAGCGATAAATATGGCAGAACACAAACTGAACCATATGATTTTGAATTGCTGCATCCTGCACAATTTTCTTAAAAACGTAATGCAAGTTCTGTTGCCTCTGTTAGACCTGAGGCCGGACTTTCCGAAGTTCCAATGATGGCCCTGGAAGCGGGCCATCCTGGCCTGCCCCCCCAAAGTGCCTGCCTTCCACCCAAAAGGCCCAGGAAGGGGAGTAACGTTGAGGAGGCAGCACTTGCCCTCATTAAGGAGGCTAATGTGGCCCTGAAATCCCCCTCGATGCTGTAGAGGCATATGGCATCTATATAGCCTCAAATTTGCAGCAAATGGAGGAGGGCAAATGCGGAAAAATCTTTTTTGAGGCCATCCATAAGGGGTTGAGTGGCCAAATAACAGATGACGTCCACCTATGTTCGCTCGCCCATCCTCCTCCTCCTCCTCCTCCTGCCACAAGTCCACCTGCAGAGCCACAGCCTGCAGGGAAGCGTAGAGGGAAGGTTGCACGGAAGACAAGAAAGTGGTTGCCTGGTTTCAGTCTGGTCTGACAGAAGACGCAGGCTGTTGTAGTACCACAGCCTGGGGACATACATGTCATCTGCAACTGTTCCTGATCTCTGGGAGTCCTGGACCAGATTGTGCTCCCTTTTTATATGGACTTCTCAAGCTACCAATTTTTTTAGCCACAGAGTTGATGTCTGCCCTGTGGGCCAATTTATGTAAATACTTGCCTATGTGTTTTTCTTAAAATAGGACAGTTTTTTTTTGTGCGTAGGCAGATACATTTCAAAAATACAAATTAACAAGGGACACCAACACCAAGCAATCTCCTTGAGGTCTACAAATACAAGAAAATAATGGTGTTGTGGAAACGTGACATCCAAAATAATTTAAATCACTATAAAATAATTACAGAAAAAAAATAAACAGGAGATCTTGATTAAAAAAATAAATGACTATAAAACAAAATTCTAAACATTATTATGGAGATCTGGCTTTAAAAACAAAAAAGATTATTCATGAGATCACGAGAAATAATAAATCCAGTTTTTGTAAATATAAGCAGCAAAACAACTTCATTCTTATATCATTATAAAAAAGAAGAGAATGCGCTGCATTGAAAGATGTGTGACGAATGTGCTATCTCCATTGCGAATGGTAATTTTTCCAGACCAAGCGGTTCCGTTTCGTACTTGATTCTGGGCATGCATGTTTTTTTACGTGTCGGAAATGAATACACACGAACGGAATTACCGATAGAAACTTTTTCCATCGGAAAAATTGAGAACATGTTCTCAGTCTTTTGCTGGCGGGAATTCGACCAGCAAAAGTCTGATGGAACATACACACGGTCGCATTTTCTGACCAAAAGCTCTCATCTGTCTTTTTTGCTGGCCGAATTTCGGATCGTGTGTACGCGGCATAAGGTCTGGAGACTGGCTAGATCACTCCAGGACCTTAATGTACTTCTTCAGCAACTCTTTTGTTGCCTTGGCCATGTGATTTGGGTCATTGTCATGCTGAACTACCCATCCACGACCCATTTTCAATGCCCTGGCTGAGGGAAGGATGTTCTCGCCCCATGATTTGACGGTACATGGCCCCGTCCATGATCCCTTTGATGCGGTGAAGTTGTCCTGTCCCCTTAGCAGATAAACCCCCAAAGCATAATGTTTCCACCTCCATGTTTGACTGTGGGGTGGTGTTCTTGGGGTCATCGGCAGCATTCCTCCTCCTCCAAACACGATGAGTTGAGTTGATGCCAAAGCTTGATTTTGGTCTCATCTGACCACAACACTTTCACCCAGTTCTCCTCTGAATCATTCAGATGTTCATTAGCAAACTTCAGATGGGCCTTTACATGTGCTTTCCTGAGCAGGGGGACCATGCGGGAGCTACAAGATTTCAGTCCTTCACTGCGTAGTATGTTACCAATTGTTTTCTTGGTGACCTATGGTCCTAGCTGGCTTGAGATCGTTGACAAAATTCTCTGTGTAGTTCTGGGCTAATTCCTCACTGTTCTCATGATCATTGAAACTCCACAAGGTGAGATCTTGCATGGAGCCCCAGATTGAAAGAGATTGGTAGTTTTGTGTTTTTTCCATTTGCAAATAATCGCACAACTGTTGTCACCCTCTCACCAAGCTGCTTGGCGATGGTCTTGTAGCCATTCCAGCCTTGTGTAGGTCCACACTCTTGTCCCTGACATCCTTGGACAGCTCTTTGGTCTTGGCCATGGTGGAGAGATTTGAATCTGATTGCTTGTGTGGACAGGTGTCTTTTATACAGGTAATACGCTGATATTAACAGCACTCCCTTTAAGGGCTCTTTCACACGGACGGACCGTATGTCCGTTTTTCATCCTTCCGTTTTCGGATGAAAAACGGACATACATGTATCCCTATGGGATAGATCTCGTCCGTGTCCCCTATGGTCCGTTTCTGCAGACGGAGGAAAACCCTATTTTTTTCATCCGTCTGCAGAGCGGATCGATGACGACGGACTCTACGGACCGTCGTCACCCGATCTCCCATAGGGGAGAGCGGCGCTCTGACAGGTCCGTCCCTGCGCTGTGTGCAGAGACGGACCTGTCATCTTCCTGCTCAGCGGAGATCGCTCCGGCGATCCCCGCTGAGCAAGCGGATATCCACGGGCGGATCTGCACTGATCCGCCCCGTGTGAAAGGACCCTAAGGGCTCTTTTACACGGGCGGACCGTATGTCCGTTTTTTCATCCTTCCGTTTTCGGATGCAAAACGGACATACATGTATCCCTATGGGATAGCGGGTGTCAGCGGATGAGCATCCGCTGACACCCGCTCTCGTCCGTGCCCGCTATGGTCCGTTTCTGCAGACGGAGGAAAACCCCATTTTTTCCATCCGTCTGCAGAGCGGATCGGATGACGACAGACTCTACGGTCCATCGTCACCCGATCTCCCATAGGGGAGAGCGGCGCTCTGACAGGTCCGTCCCTGCCCAGTGTGCAGAGACGGACCTGTCATCTTCCTGCACAGCGGAGATCGCTCCGGCGATCCCCGCTGAGCAAGCGGATATCCACGGGGCGGATCTGCACTGATCCGCCCCGTGTGAAAGAGCCCTAAGAGAGTGCTGTTAATCTCAGCTCGTTACCTGTATAGAAGACACCTGGGAGATGTAAATCTTGTTGATTGATAGGGAATCAAATACTTATTTCACTCATTAAAATGCAAATCAATTTTAAAACTTTAAAAAAAAAAAAAAAATTCTGGATATTTTTGTTGTTGTTCTGTCTCTCCCTGTTAAAATAAACCTACCATTTAAAATTATAGACTGATCATTTCTTTGTCAGTGGGCAAATGTACAAAATCAGCAGGGGATCAAATACATTTTCCCCTTACTGTGTGTGTGTGTGTGTGTGTGTGTGTGTGTGTGTATATTATATAATATATATATATATACACACAGTTGTGCTCATAAGTTTACATACCCTGGCAGAATTTATGATTTCTTGGCCATTTTTTCAGAGAATATCAATGATAACCCAAAAACTTTTCTTTTACTCATGGTTAGTGTTTGCCTGAAGCCATTTATTATCTATCAACTTTGTTTACTCTTTTTAAATCATAATCGCAACAGAAACTACCGAAATGACCCTGATCAAAAGTTTACATACCCCAGTTCGTAACCGTGTATTGCCCCCTTTAACATCAAGCTTGATGTCTTTTGTAGTATTTGTGAATGAGGCTCTTTAACCACTTAAGCCCTGGACCTTTTGGCTGGCCAAAGACCAGAGCACATTTTGCGATTCGGCACTGCTTCGCTTTAACTGACAATTGCACGGTCGTGCGACAAGGCTCCTAAACAAAATTGACGTCCCCCCCCCCCCCCACACACAAATAGAGCTTTCTTTTGGTGGTATTTGATCACCTCTGCAGTTTTTATTTTTTGCGCTATATACAAAAATAGAGCGACAATTTTGAAAAAAAACAAATTTTTTACTTTTTGCTATAATAAATATCCCCAAAAAATATATATAAACAGTTTTTTTTTTTTTGCTCCTGTACCACAAATCGTGTACAAAAAAATGCCTCTAAATCGCTTGGCTATGCTTAAGTGTGATTTGGGGCTCATAGACTTTCACTGCCACCTTGTAAGATGTGAGATTTGAAGGGATTGATGGGGGGGGGGGTATAGTTCACAACATGTAACTACGTGCTACATGCACATGTGGAGAACAGCATGGTGCAATAAATCTATACCTGACAAATTAGGAGGGGGGGGGGGGGGAATAAACCCTTAATCGATTACCAAGAAACTGTTAAAAATTAACATTGGTTAAAAGGTCAATGCTAGATTATAGATATCAAATTAGTCATTTGTAAAAAGCTGTATAATTTGACTGATGATAATTTTCATGAGTACTTACAAAGTTCCTTGTATAGAGAGAGGGACAAATGCAATTAGACTTTAGAAATGGAAAGGGAACAATCTAATCTGTTCCTGTTAAAGGGCAGAGTGCTGCCTACAGTTTTTAGATTCTGTAGTAAAGAAGAAGTTAGGTTTAGTTACATGAGATTAATAGACACAAGTAGGGAGGAAACTAATCAAAAGGGGAAAATTACACATGGGGGGGGGGGGGGGGTTAAAAAAATAAAATCCTGTCCAGAGGTGTGTTTTATTTAAAAAAAAAAAAAAAATGTAAAAGAAAAGAGAATTATAAACTCCTTTTACTTAAATACATTTTTTTTTTTCCCCCTTTCAAAGATTATAAAAGTAGACGGAGATTACAAGTGCCATTATACATAGCAACACACAACATCTCCTTTTCATAACAAAATAAAATGTTAAAAATATATAACGATAACAACCTTCCCAGTGTATTAAATGAGTAACTCGAGATCCAGGCTATCATTGTGTCTAAAGTATTCTAATTGAGATTACTGGTCAAACATTCTTCCCGACTGGTCAACCGCAGCATATTAGGAACGACTCATTACCCATCTACCTTAAACAAGCTGATCATCATGGTAGTGTGCGAAGACATAAGATGCAGGGTAACCATTTGCAGATCCTGGGTAGCCCAGGCTCTGTGAGCACCCTACGGCTACAGGCTGCATACCCCATAAACCTCAATCCTCCACACACCCCCACTTCTGAAGGAGTCTTCCCTAAGCGTTGGGAGATTTATATTAAAAAAAATGTTGTCTTTTAATACTCTCAAGCTACACAAACAAAAACTAAAAGTGCTGATGACTACTGACAGTGCATAGATTTGTTTCATACTATGAATGAATGAATGATTTGTATAGCTCTGCAACTGCGAACTGAATCGCCTCAAGGCCCTTGATCCGACCTGCGTTGATTCCTTCTTAGAAGAGGTGGGTCTTGAGTTTTTTCCTAAAGGCCTGATGGTTTTCTTCCAATCTGATGTTCGTAGGTAGAGCGTTCCATAGCCGTGGTCCTCGGACTGCAAATCTTCGTTCTCCCTTAGATTTGTACCGGGACTTGGGGATGAGGAGGAGGTTTTGGTTGGTTGATCGGAGGTTGCGATTGGGAGTGTAGTGTTTTTTATTTTTTCGCATAAGTATTGAGGATCCTCTCCTTGTGTGCATTTGTGGGTCAGGCAGAGGGTCTTGAATGTGATCCGATACTTTACGGTTTGCCAGTGTAGGATCCTCAGGGAGGGGAGATGGATTCCCATGTTTTTTTTTTTTCCTGTGACTAGTCTTGCTGCCGTGTTTTGTGGCCAATATGTTGGTATCCATTGACCTAGAATATTTTCTGTTTCCTTGGACTTGGCAGGTGGTAACTGCCTGTAAAGAAAATGCGGTGTCTGTATCTTTTTTCCTTTCTGTAGCAATAATTTTTATTGGTTATAAAAGATTAAAAAACAGTGATGACTTTGCAGGGCTAGAACTTCTCAAAGATGTAATATTCAAAGTCAGGGTGATCTGAAACGGACAAGAGCATAGGTATAGGTTTATAGGTAAACATTCAGGACCAATATGCAGATAATACTAGTGGGTCCTTTTTGGAGGTCAGCATTTGCAGATAAGTGGCATGATGGGGGAAGTTGGGGGCGGGAGAAATGGGGGGGAGGGGGTTGGAGGAAGAGACCCGAAAGTGGAAAAACAGAGGTGAAGTCTCCATTGGATGAAAATAGAAGTCAGGAAACATGACCAGAGCAAGGGGATACATAGAGTAGAAAAGGTGTCAGGTTTTATTAAAAAAAGAATAGTGTTTAAAATCTAATATGATTAATTTTGTTTTACAGCTTCTGTTGGAATACGAATCCCTTGGAAAGGAACATGAAAGGGTTAAAGTAAGAAACGTTTATATTATACACAGACATGCCTATCTTTTTGAGAGAGTTTGACACTGTATTGTGTGACATTGGTGTCACCCTTTATAGGCAGATAGCTGCATGTCCAAAAGCAAAAAAAATGTGTGCACAAAAAATTGCCGAACCTCGAAAAAACATCTTTTTACCTTCTATCTTTTCAGGACACACTAGGCATGACAGAAAATAAGTTGTGTGATGCACAAACTGAAGTGAATGAGCTCAGAAGGTAATGGTGCTTTCTTTACAAGAAAATTGGCCATATTGTCTCTGTTAGTGTTTTTGAAAAAAAAAAAGAAAGTTGACATTAAAATAAATGGAATTTATTATTAGAAAAAAATATAGAATATGTATCATTTGAAAAGTAATATGAAAATGCCACATTGGTATTTCTTGCGCAGACATTTGTGGTAATTCAGTCACAAACCCTGGGCAGGTAAAAATTTGTATTTGAAGACTTGAGAGGTAGTTAAGGTGCAAGAAAAAAATAAATAAATTAAAAAAAAAAAAAAAAAAATATATATATATATATATATATATAATCTTCACTATTGAATACTTGTAAACAATATAGACATAGACTATGCTGGGTGATATCGAGGGATATATTTTTTAATTTAAGGCATTCACCAAACATCACAGTCAGTGCAAGTGAATATTCCTGGTGCATGTAGTTCATGCACTTGATACATTATACTAATTGATTCACCTGCAGTGAATTTTTGATAGAACCTTTCTCTCTGCAGTGTCCTGTTTAGCCTTAAGATTGAATGTTCATATTTATTTTTGGGTAACAGATTGAACTAGACATTGCAAATGTATTGTAACTAATACTGCTCCGTTTGAAATAAAATGTATATTGCTGAACGGTTTATCAGTATTTAACTAAACTTGTTTAGTGGGAGTTCTCATTGTGGTTACTCCCTTCCAGTTGGATTCCTAACATTACCCTTGTACAGTATGCATCATTGGCACACAGGTACAGTGTAGTAGTGTCCAGGCTTCAGGATCTTGTTGGTCTGAAACAATAAGCATTCCGTTAGCTTTAGCTAAAACCTAGATAATCAGGTAATTATGATGGGGGGGGGTACATTTTTTTTTTTTTTATCAGTTACAATACTGTTTTTTCTTAAACGAAAATCTTATTATAATATGAAGGGACTGCATATATATATATATTCTGTTTTATAACAGGACAGTCATAAAGCTGGAAACACAGATTAAGCAACTGGAGCATGAAAGCATGGTAAAACTTCGACACGTTGCTGAAGGCCAGTCATGGCGATCTAGTTCAAAGTAGGTTGATTTGGTTGTTGCACATTGTCTTTTCTGCATCAGTGTCTTGTCCAGAGTTGTAATGCATGGATGTTTTTTAAGATGTGACTAAAGGGGAGAGCAGTTCAAAGGAATAATTTGCTGTGGATAGAAGTTAACAAACCAGACTGCACATCGCTCAAAGAACTTGTGCCTAATAGAAAAACTGCATATTTTTATAAACTGACACTGTCATTAAAAAAAACACATCCTTTAAATAAAATAACAGTAATAATATTTACCTGTCTTGCCACCCATGCCTCTAATTTTCACTCTTTTTCAGAGGTACACTGGCCAAAAAAAGCCTTAGCATCTGACACTTCCACATGCTTTGGATGCCTGGGCTTCCTGCTATAGCTGTGTGTTTCCACCCCCCAGGGATTGCTTCACTGTGTCCCTGAATAGCTGAGCCATTGGGTGGAACTGCAGCAGGGGAGGTAGTCACCCAACACAGGCAGACATATCGGATGTTGAAATTTTGTTTTTGCCGGTGTAGCTTTCCAAGAATATTGGGGGAGCCTGGGTATCAGGGCAGATATGTTTTAGTTATGTTTTTCTATATGATGACATTTTATTTTTTCCAGCAATCCTAAAGCTCACACTGTTCAACAACATTGTGTTTAAAGACACATAGATAGATAAACTGTATGTGTATATACTTGGTACTGGGACTTAGTGAGGAATTGGGGTGGCCACGTACAGGGGTAAGAATTCAAACAACCTAATGTGCATATGGCAGTTAGAGGCTAGGAGGCATTATAAGCAATACCTTTTTTTTCCCCCCAAGTTATAACGTTGTTATAAAATCTTGCCATCTTTGCCAGGCAAAATGGGATCTTATCAAAGTTCTTCAAATGTAAATTAACAGTGCCTTTTGCCAGAATTACACCATGCATGTAAAGAAAGAGTATAATGACTGTACACGCCACCAAACATTAACCACTTTCAGACCGGACCATTTTGCGATTCGGCACTGCGTCGCTTTAACTGACAATTGCGCGGTCGTGCGACATGGCTCCCAAACAAAATTTACGTCCCCCCCCCCCCAAAAAAAATAGAGCTTTCTTTTGGTGGTATTTGATCACCCCTTCGGTTTTTATTTTTTGCGCTATAAACAAAAAAAGAGCGACAATTTTTGAAAAAAAATCATTATTTTTTACATTTTGCTATAATAATCATCCCCAAAAATATATAAAAAAAACATTTTTTTTCCTCATTTTAGGCTGATACGTATTCTTCTACATATTTTTTGGTTAAAAAAAATCGCAATAAGCGATTATTGATTGGTTTGCGCAAAAGTTATAGCGTTTACAAAATAGAGGATCATTTTATAGCATTTTTATTAATATTTTTTTTTTTTTACTAGTAATACTAGTAATGGCGGCAATCGGCGATTGTGACTGCGATATTATGGCGGACACATCGGACATTTTTGACACATTTTTGGGACCATTGTCATTTATACATTCCTGTGTAAATGACACTGGCAGTGAAGGGGTTAACCAGGGGGTGGCAGTGTAGGGGTTAAGTGTTCCTAGGGGCGTGTTAGTAACTGTGGGGGGGCGTGGCTGTGTTTTAGTGAACACTGATCTCTGCTCCAATCACAGGGAGCAGAGATCAGTGTCACTAGTTGCTAGGCAGAACGGGGGGATGCTGTTTACTTCCGCATCTCCCCGTTCAGCCTTCCCGTGAGACGATCACGGGTATCCCCGTGGCGATCGAGTCCGCGCGACCGGACTCACGGGGGTCCCGACCGGTGCACACGCAATGGCACGGCAGCAATCTTAAAGGGGACGTACCTGTACATCCTTTTGCCTGCCCGTGCCATTCTGCCGACGTACATCGTCGTGTGCTGGTCGGGAAGTGGTTAAAAAGACCTAAATAAGGAATAGGATAAAATGGAAGTAAATCAACAGATGCCCATTTTGAAAATGTACTGTATTTTCTGGCGTATAAGACTACCTTTTACACCGAAATTACACAGCCAAAAAGCGGGGGTCGTCTTATACGACGGGTGAAGAAGCCGCCAGATGGATATGAGTCCGCCGGGCGCTCTGTAAAATTGTAATATGTATACAGTATGCGCCGCTTAGCCAATCCCGACGGGCGATGCACTCTGATGAATACAGAGTCTGCTAAGCCTGCTCGGAATGGGTAACAACCTCTGCCAATCCGAGCAGGCTACATGAGTCAGAGCGGCGCGGGTTGATGTCTCAGCCTCTGCCAATCCGACCAGGCTTTGTATCCATCAACAGATTAGTAAAATACAATGCCTGCCGTGATTGGCTCAGCGGTGCACACTGTATTCTGAAGTGTACCTGCTACTGTACTAACACAGCATCATATACTGTGTGTACTTGGTGCTCTACATATTAACAAAGCATCCTGTACTGCACATCCAGCTCCAGATCTCCCCTAAAATACAGGTATGATTTATGGTGCTTTGGAGGAGAGGATTCATTGTTGCTGCCTACCAATTGTGGGATCTCTGGGACTTGTAGTTCACCAGTTTCCTTTGTCTGATGTTAAGTCTGATGTTTTTTTTTTTTTGTTTCTGATGTTTTTTTGTAAATGGTGTTGCCTCGGAAGGGGGGTAGTCTTATATGGCGAGTATAGCCCCAAACCTAAGTTTTCACTGGAAAATAGGGGGTCGTCTTATACACCCAGTCGTCTTATACGCCGGCAAATACGGTATATGTCAATATACAGTGGGTATAGAAAAGAATCACCCCCCCCCTCCCCCCCCCCCCCTTTTAAAATAGTCACATTTCGTTGGTTTGCAGCCTGAAATGAAGACAGACAGTTTTTTTTTTTTTATCCAGCTGTATTTACTCATTGCAACTTATAACATCCAAGTAAAAGATATAACACCAACATGTCAGAAAAAAAAAACTTCAAAAACAGAATCACTGATTTGGAAAAAGGATCACCTCCTTGTGTTGGTATTTTGTTGAACCACCTTTTGCTTTAATTACAACCTTTTTAGACTGTTGGGCTATGTCTCTAATAACTTTGCAATATGAAAATGTATGTAAAGTCAATTTTTTATTTGCAGAAAGGAGTTTGCATTGCTTTCAATGTACCTGCTTGTGAAGTTCACCCCCTCTTAAAATTACAGGGTTTTCTCCAAAACCAAAAAATAAACATTTTAGCTTTACATACGCTTTAATTATCAGGGTAACATTTAACCGCCTCAGCCCGGAAGATTTTACCCCCTTCCTGACCAGACCCCTTTTTTGCGATTCGGGTCTGCGTCACTTTGACAATTGCGCGGTCGTGCAACGTTGCACCCAAACAAAATTGATGGCCTTTTTTTCCCCCACAAATAAAGCTTTCTTTTGGTGGTATTTGATCACCTCTGCGGTTTGCGCTATAAACAAATAAATGAGCGACAATTTTGAAAAAAAAAATCTATATTTTTTACTTTTTGCTACAATAAATATCCCCCAAAAATATATAAAATTTTTTTTTTTTCCTCAGTTTAGGCCGATATGTATTCTTCTACATATTTTTGGTAAAAAAAATCGCAATAAGCGTATATTGATTGGTTTACGCAAAAGTTATAGCGTCTACAAAATAGGGTATAGTTTTATGACATTTTTATTATTATTTTTTTTTTTTTTAAATTAGTAATGGCGGTGATCTGTGATTTTATCGGGACTGCGACCATTATGGCAGACACATTTTTTAAACTATTTTGGGACCATTGTCATTTATACAGCGATCAGTGCGATAAAAATGCATTGATTACTGGCAGTGAAGGGGTTAACCACTAGGGGGCTATGAAGGGGTTAAGTGTGTCCTAGGGAGTTATTCTAACTGTGGGGGGGAAGGGGCTTCAACACACGACAGCAATCACTGCTCTCGATGACGGAGAGCAGTGATCTCTGTCATGACATAAGGCAGAACGGGGAAATGCTTTGTTTACAAAAGCATCTCCCCATTCTACCTCTCTGTGACACGATTGCGGGGCACCTGGTGGACATAGAGTCCGCAGGACCTGCGGTGACGCTCGCACCCACAGTGCCTCAACTTAAAGGGGATGTACCTGTACGGCCTTTTGCCCACCAGTGCCATTCTTCCGACGTAAATCGGCATGCGCTGGTCGGCAACAGTAAAGCGTGGTGGAGGTTCCTTGCAAGTTTGGGGCTGCATTTCTGCAAATGGTATTGAATATTTGGTCACGATCAATGGTGTCCTCAATGCTGAGAAATGCAGGGAGATACTAACCCATCATGCCATATCAGGGAGGCTTGTGATTGGCCCGAAATTTATTTTGCAACTGGACAATGACCAATGACTCCAAACATACAGCCAATGTCATGAAGAACTATCTTCAGCATGAAGAACAAGGAGTCCTGGAAGTGATGGATTGGTCCCCACAGAACCCTAATCTCAGCGTCTGTCTGGGATTACATGAAGGAGGCAGCCTACATTCACAGAAGATCTGTGGTTTGTTCTCCAAAATGTTTGGAACAACCTACCTGCTGAGCTCCTTCAAAAACTGTGTGCAAGTGTACCTAGAAGTAGTGATGCTCTTTTGAAGGCAAAGGGTGGTCGCACTTATATAGAGGACATTATATATAATATATAAAACACAATAGCACTTATGGTTTTACAATACAACTGTAGGTGGTCACATTCTTTTAGCAATGTATGTGTCTTGTCATATGTGTGTTTTTACATGTAGCTTTCCATCACTTTTTCATACCATTAAACTTTTTGCCTTATTGAGATGTACGGTGGGCTGTGAATTTTTTGTTTTGTCAAATGTGGAGGTGGTTGAGCTAAATTCAGTTTTTTTTCTTTATTCTTGAGTTACACATGGTCGCACCATTTACATTCCATTTTGTTAGATGATAAAAAAAAAGACTATTAAAACTCCTACTTTTTGAAGGCATCCTTAATTTGCAGAATTTTTTCACACCTGCCTAAAACTTTTGCACAGTTCTTTTCCAAAGATCGTTTGCCTGTCACTCATTAGTAAAGGCATTTTTACAGGGTGATGCTCACATTGCTCCCCCTGTACATTCCCCAATGACACTGGATCTCAACCTAGTTCTGTCAGCTTTATAAAAAATGCAGTTTAAACCTATAGTCTTTTGCCTACTCTCTCTAGGTTGCCTTCCTAGAGGTCATAACCTCTGTAAGGTGAGTCCCTGAGCTGGTGACCTGCAAATGGAGCCTTCCTTGTGTTACACAGGGATAAGGGTGTTTTGAAGACTAATGCCTCTTTCTTTCCAATTTCATTTACTGAACTCCTACGATTGCTTTGCTTCAAAACTGAGGCAGGCTGGGACTGGTTAAACTGAGCTGTCTTTACAGCCCTTGTTTGCAATGTCCAATCTCCTGAAGGCAGCAGCATAACCCTATGTTAATGAATGCTTGTTCTGTGGCCCGTAATGTACTCCAAGAAAATGATTTTATTGGTAAGAAAAATATTTAAAACATTTTCTCATCAGGTTGATTCTGTATTTGCAAAGCTCTGTTTGTACAGACAATCAGAAACTGCATGACTTGAGTATCTAGGAGGCTGGCTAGTGATAAGCAGGCTCTGTAGAGTTTCAAATATAAAAATTGTATTATATATTGCATATATTCCAAAGCTATACATAGACCATTTGTTTTTATGCTGTAATTTTAGCAAGCAATTGTCATACACTGCTGGTAGCTTGCATACTGTGGATACTGCACACTGGACGTCGGTGACATCTGGAACACTGTGTACTGGTCAACCAGTTGACAACAAAGCCAAAGAGATGGAGAATAAACATGACACATCATATGTGCCAAACAGGTAGGTAAACAAAGAAAAGAAGAAGGTATTACTTGGGAAAAGAGCATACATAGTACAAGGATTCTGGGCCTTTAGGCTCCAGGCCTAGGCAACATCACAATAAAACGAGCCATATGCATTACATTCTGCTTGTACCCGCCACTGAATTTATTCCTACACACTATTTATTATTGGGTAGTTTAATCCTACATTTGTAGGTCATGGAAGATATGATATTGGGATATGTAACCACTTCCTGCACCTGTGTACCTCTTTTACATTTTTAGCTATGAGAATGTTGAATCAGCAGTTATGTTGTCATTCCATATAACAAACATGTAATACATGTATCAATTTTAACGACAAGCAAGGCTTTCCTTTGGCAATATTGTATTGCTAGAAAAAGAACCCCCCCCCCCCCCCTCAAAAACAAAAAACCCTTTTAGGGCCACTTCACACTGCAACGCGCATGGCCGCGTGGTCCAATTTTGACAAATTGTATGGGAACGCACAAATAGTAGTGAAAGCAGTACTATTTCAGATTGCACTGCACCAGACCGCATGGTACTGGGGTACCATTAGTTTTGGTGGCTGAAAATGTTCTGTGGTTGTTAGATTCATTTTTGGGAATGCCTTTAACAAATAATTGGCACGGGTGCACGTCTTGTAGGGGGCAGCGTGTTCATGTGTGGCACAGGAAATGTGCAAAGAAACATGCCTAAAATTAGTATCCTATCTAAATTTCTTTACCGCTTACAAGCCTTACCAATTTTTATCACTTCTAACTACTTCAAACAGACACAGGCATTGTTTTCTGATTTCATATGGGCACACAAGCGACCACACCTAAATAGAAGACAACTTTCCCTACCCAAACAATATGGAGGGCTGGCAGTACCAGACATGCGTAAATACTGGAATCAATCTACACCAAGCCACCAAGTTATGGTCCCAATTGGAACAAGCCCAGAGCAACATACCTCTTTGTAGAGCACCCTGGTGCTACCAATCGCTGTCAAAAAAATGTAAAACGGCACCCCCTTATTGGCCAGACTGCACGACTCTGCTCACTTCTTTTCACCCAAGCCTCTCTCTCTTCCTCAAATTCACCACTTTTCCCGATACCCTGGAACCCACTCTTTACTTCGGGATATCAAGATGCACCCTTTCAAACTTTGATAAACTCTGGCCGCTTCCATGCCTCTCACTTCCTAATCACAGGGCACTGGCTGTCTTTATCTGACCTTACGAACCCCTCAGGTTCCTTCCGGCTAGACTTTTGGGAGAGCTCTCCAACTTGGTCATTCTTTAAAATCCATACCGCCCCCCCTGGAAATTTGTCAACCTCTTACTACTCTGGAGGAATACTGTTCGGAAAAGACAAGTGAATCCTAGAGCAAATGGTTTAAGCGCCCTGAGGCGATTTAGTTTGCATATGTAGCGCTATACAAGTTATTTATTCATTGACCATTGGTCTCTGGCTCAGGAAAGTAGAGGAAATAAATAATATGGAGGATCTTATCCTCTCGACACGCCACCAACATGAGCGCTACTCCAAATTTAAACATAATGTAATATGTTTGTCTTCTCTGCTGAGGGACAACCACTCTTTGAAAGCGACACCGTCGACTGAATTTAGTTGGACATGTTCGGGGTGACATATGAAACCCGTGAAAAAAAACATGCCTTTCCTGCACCATGTTTTGTTTTGACTAGGCCGTTTAGGGCTCATTCACACTGCAGCTCAAAAAAAAAACATATATAAATAAAAATATATATAATGGGTACAAACTTTGACAATTTAAATCTCCATAGGCAACGTTTAAAGATTTCTACAGGTTACCAGTTTTGAGTTACAGAAAAGGTCTTTTGCTTGAATTATTGCTCTCGCATGTGTGTTTTTAACATCGTTTACATATGCGGGTGCTACTTGCGTATGCGTTTGCTTCGGCACATGGGGACAGGGCGCTTAAAAAAAAAAAAGTTTCTCTTATTTACTTTTTAATTTTACATTGTCCTTTTTAAAAAGGAAATGTTGGATCACTTTTATTCCTATTACAAGGAATGTAAACATCCCTTGTAATAGAAAAAAAAAAGCAAGACAGGTCCTCTTTAATGTGAGATCTGGGGGGACAAAAAGACCTCAGATCTCACGTTTACACTTACAAATGCAATAAAAAAAAAAAAGACCCTTTAAGACCATTGGGCGAAAGTGACAACTGATTTTGCTTATGTCATTCAACGGCATTGAGTCGAGTGGGGGCCATCATTCCCTCACTCAACTTAGTGGCAAGAAGGGGAAAGGAATGAATCGTCTCAGCCGTCACCGATGGCTCTGGTAAGCGGCGGAGATGACGAGATGCGCCGGGAGGTACCTCTCCCGCTGCTGATAAAAGTGATATCGCATCGAATTCGCCGTGGAGACCACTTTTATTTTAAAGTGGATCACCTGCTGTTTAAGAAAATACCGGGGTTATAGCAGCTATCTGCTGCTATAACCCTGGTATTTAATGTCAAAATACCAACGTATAACGACGGCGGGTGGTCCGGAAGTGGTTAAACCTTTTTGAGCATAAGTTTTTTTTTTTTTTGTTTTTTTTTTCAACAAACCTCCCCTCGGCTCATTTTTCCTATTTTTGTTGTGGGTTTTCATGCTTTCTTGAGCTTTTTCATGCTTTTTTCACGCCTTTCACTTAGGCGTCTTTTATGCTCGAAAGCTCCTCTCAAAAACGCAAGTTTGGTGGGAGTTTTTTTCTGCCTGTGAGAGTATATGCCTGGAAACTCCTGAAAAAGCTATAGTGTGCATGGATACATTGGCTATTATGGACGGGAGTTGCCAGACTAAAAAATTTGAGCTTAAAAAAGCTCAATAACCTGTAGGAGCAGCTTCTTTGCGATGCAGTGTGCATGAGCCCTTAGTCTATTTTAAAATGGGAATTTCAAAGCATAGAAAAGTTATTTACATATGAAACAAAATTTTGCTTTTTTCAGTTCTGTGTGTTGCTACTAATAAAACACTGCTAAAATGAACGAATGAAACAAATAAAAAAAAAAACAAAGCCATTTAAACCCCTTTGTGTCAACTTGTGTGCATGTTATCAGGCCAAAATCAGCAGGGTATGTAAACTTTTGATCAGGGTCATTTGGGTAGTTTCTGTTGCCATTATGATTTAAAAGAGTAAACACAGTTGATTGATAATAAATGGCTTCAGCCAAACACTAACCATGAGTGAAAGAAATGTTTTTGTGTTTATCATTCATATTTTCTGAAAAATGGCCAAGAAATCATAAATTCTGCCAAACTTATGAGCACAGCTGCACATGCATATGTGCATGCAATTTCTTTTTGTTTTCTTCAAAAGTTCCTCTTAGTATGCATGTGCATTTTTTGGGGCATTTTTTTTTTCCCACCTGTAAACACTTATTAAATATGCCTGTGAATGCCTATGTGTGCATAGCAAACATAGGGGTGCTTTTATAGGCTTAAAAAAAAATAAGCAGCAGCGTTTTTTTAATCTGAGTGCATGAGGCCTAAAAGTTTTGCGACAACTCAAAATGGCACTAATACCTCACACATGCCTCGTAGTGACTTTCAGAAAAACAGTACATCAGGATTACCCTGGTGTGCTAGTTGAGTGTTTAAAGGATAAGTTCACCTTTAATAACATGTTGCATATTACACCCATTTTTAGTGTGTAACATGTTACTAACTGAGCAGCTCCCGATCTTCTCCTAGCACCCACTGTCACAATTAAAAAAATAAAATAAAAATTGTCCATGCAGGGTTTGCCCACCCAGGCACATCACTCATTCACCGAGTTTGGTGAATGAGAGAACTACAACTACTGTCATCCATTGCGGCTGATGGCTTGGAGTTCTCAATGAACCACCAGGGTGCCGATGAGCGCTCTTGGTGGTTCATTAATGCTTCCTGTCTTTCAGTAACTGCCTGACTGTACAAGATACGGGCAGACCGCTACACTGACAAGTCTGCAGGAGCCTGAGATTGCACCCACGATTTATTTTTAATTTTTTTAAAGGTGAACTTATCCTTTAATTCATGGCACACAAAAAAATGTATGCTGAGTTACCTATGTTTATAATATTATTACCAGAATAAGTGTCCACATGGGAAGATTTCTCCCTTATTCCTTTTCAGGTGACAAATCATTATTTTGGATTTTCCTGCTGGATAGTTTAATATTTTGATGACTTTTTAGCTGCAGAACTAAGGCTTCCATCGTGCACAAACCTAATTCCAAATCGTACTTGGGACAAGGTTATTATACCGTTACCTGACATTGGTTAGAGTTCATTACTCTGATAGTGTTCACACTGCCAATTGAAATAAATCTTTAACATATATCTAAATATATATCTTTTCTAAATGTATTTCTATATCTACTTATGAATCTTTTTCCTCCTTCTCCAGTGATCTCTTTTTGGAGATACCGGTCACAGGTTCTCCTAATCATCTTTAGTTATCTTTCTGCTACCTGTGAGACTACTCTGCTATGGGTGTTGCCAAATTCCATGCTCTTCCTGTTCTAAGCTCAAACTTTCTGCTGCTTTACTGGATCACATATTTTTTTTTTCACTTTCAGCATATTTGTTTGGCGAGCTTCTACTGGGGTTCGTGCCTGTTTTTGGGCTTGTCTCTTGAGCTGTATCTCTGGTGCTGCAAATTACTCTGCCGTGCCTCCTTAATACTTTTTCTTGTACATATAATTGTCCACTACTTTTCCTATTTCAGCCTGGGCGGCCATCTTGCCTAGGCAACATGATGCTCTGTCACTTGCCTTTAGTGACAGGATTTGGACAGTTGCTTGCCATTTTTTTTTCTATCTGGAACTTTGACATTTGCATGTGATGATGTCATGAAATGTGGGTGGCAATGATGGGAGGGGTTTTTAGGGTGTACAGCCATGGCCAAGTTTTGAGAATGACACAAATATTAATTTTCCCAAAGTCTGCTGCTTCAGATTTTTTAGATCTTTTTGTCAGATGTTACTATGGTATACTGAAGTATATCTACAAGCATTTCATAAGTGTCAAAGGCTTTTATTGACAATTGCATTATGTTTATGCAAAGAGTCAATATTTTAAGTGTTGACCCTTCTTTTTCAAGACCTCTGCAATTCACCCTGACATGCTGTCAATCAACTTCTGGGCCACATCTTGGCTGCCCATTCTTGCATAATCAACGCTTGAAGTTTGTTAGCATTTGTGTTTTGTTTTGTTTTGTTTTCCACCCGCCTCTTGGGGATTGACCACAAGTTCTCAATGGGATTAAGGTCTGGGGAGTTTCATGGCCATGGAACCAACATTTTGGATGCTTTCTTTCCCAAGCCACTTAGTTATCACTGATGCCTTATGGCAAGGTGCTCCATCATGCTGGAAAAGGCATGGTTTGTCACCAAACTGTTCTTGAATGGTTGGGAGAACATGCTCTCGCAGGATGTTTTTGTACCATTCTTTATTCATGGCTTTATTCTGTGTTCTTCTGCAAAATTGTGAGTGTGCCCACTCCCTTGGCTGAGAAGCAACCCTACACATGAGTAGCCCCAGGATGCTTTACTGTTGGCATGACACAGGACTGATGGTATCGCTCCCCTTTTCTTTTCCAGACAAGTTTTTTTCCGGATGCCCCAAACAATTGGAAAGGGGATTCATCAGATGACTTTACCCCAGTCCTCAGCAGTCCAGTCCCTATACCTTTTGCAGAATATCAGTGTGTCCCTGATGTTTTTCCTGGATAGAAGTGGCTTCTTTGCTGCCCTTCTTAAATACCAGGCCATCCTCCAAAAGTCTTCACCTCACTGTGCGTGCAGATCAACTCACACCTGCCTGCTGCCATTCCTGAGCAGTTCTGCACTGGTGATGCCCCCCGATTCCGCCGCTGAATCAACTGGAGGTCCTGGTGCTTGCTTGACTTTCTTGGGCACCCTGAAGCCTTCTTCACAAATGGCAAAAAGGGACTATGCAATTAATTGCAATTCATCTGATCACTCTTCGTTACATTCTGAAGTCTATGCAAATTACCTTCATAAAAACTGAGGCAGTAGACTTTGCAAAAATTTATATTTGTGTCATTCTCAAAACTTTTGGCCACGGCTGTCAATGTTGTGTTGCTTCACTTTACTGTTGTCCTGATGAAGACAAGCTTTTGCTTCAGCGAAACGTCAAAATAAAACGTCATCACCTTTTAAGCCCCATGAGTGCTGCTTTATCTTTTGGACTACATGTACCAATTCATCTTAATATTTACCCTATAGGTCTGCTTTATTAAATTGATAATGTAGAGATTTTTATGATTAATAATTAACCCAATAATAATAAAATGTCATTAATCTTGTTAAGGTACCATTCCCCACCAGAAAAGGATGCTTTACCTGATTATATGGCAGCTAAACCCAAGACAGAAGACAGTAGTACACAGGAGAGTCCAATTCTAAAAGCCTTAAGAGACTATGAAGAAGAGAAGGGGCTGAAAGGATGGAATAAGGAAAGCTCATTTCAAAGTAAGTTGGCACATCATCCACATTAATCATGCAAACACATTTCTTCTGTGCTGCTCCAACACTTCTAGTCATTTAGCAGTGTATAAACAATACGGTGCATTTAATGGAAGACAACAGAGGTAATTTATAACTGTCACAGACTGAAAACTGGACAATGCTGCCCTTTATATATTTGTCTGAAGCTTTTGTGTTCTTTCCTAAGCGTATATTAAATCAGAATGCACAATTATGCCTTTGTGAGGGAAATGGCAAAACTTCAAATTGGTAGTTTAGTTATATATTACCTGCTTTTAAACCATTGGCTTTATAATCTTTCAGTGGCCTCTAACAAAGCAACACTATATCTAGAAATAGATGAGAGAAATGGTTCTGGTAGGGAGCGAAAAGACCCGGAACCAGGTTAAACATTTGCCCAAGAAGTTAGTCGCTGACCAATTTAAAAATAATTCTATTATGGAATAAAACGATGCCTCTAGAGCAGGGGTAGGCAACCTAGAGCCCTCCAGCTGTTGCAGAACTACAAGTCCCATCATGCCTCTGGGAGTAATTTTAACTGCCAGCCTTGCAATGCCTCATGGGAAATGTAGTTCCACAACAGCTGGAGGGCCCCATGTTGCCTACCCCTGCTCTAGAGCATGGGTCTCAAACTGGTGGCCCTCCAGCTGTTGCAAAACTACAAGTCCATGAGGCATTGCAAGGCTGGCAGTTACAAGCATGACTCCCACAGGCAGAGGCATGATGGGACTTGTAGTTTCGCAACAGCTGGAGGGCCGCCAGTTTGAGACCCCTGCTCCTAGAGTATTGTGGAAACACTTCAACCAGTATATAAGTATTTATGTATTTAGATCACAACTTCTCTCATCAGCTCCCTTTTTGAATCTGTTAAATACACTTTGGAAAGTGTTTTGTTTTTGAGTTCCAGAAGTGTAAAAAAAAAAATACCAGATTTTCTGAAATTCCCTGGTTGTGGTTGCAGGAACATAATTAGCTTGATTCCCCCATCAACACAGACCGTTTTGACAGCTAAAATCCACTTGAGCCATTGTGTTCTCCCGGCAGGTGGGCGAGGGAAGCCGTCCCCGCCAGGAGAACTCAGTGATTATTTCTAGTGGGTATACTAGCTGCTAGCGATAATATGTAAAATCTGGCAGACTGGTTGTGCCTAAGTTGATTGATCGATCAACTTTGGTAAATTCAGCCTGCCCATACATGGTTCGAACCATCTATGGCCGGACTTTATGCTTACAGCTGCAAAGCAGACAAACGCTAAGGCCTGGAAGTGCCGCACCCTTAGTACAATATAAAGCAGATCCAGAATCACTTAAGTAATGTTAAATGAGAAGATGCCAGATTTTCTGATGCCTTCACCAAATTTTTTTCCGATCTGGCAACCTTCGGCTGAACTTTACTTTCTCACACCACATCCCCTTCCCCCTCCTCTCTCTCCACCCCGTGTCTGATTCCTCTCAACCCCTCTTTCCCTGGGCATTTACAATGTCAGCGCCCTTGTGGAGGATCTTCTGTTTTGCTTATGCCCTGATATGCAACTCTATCGTTTTTGTTTGTATGTTTCTATACCATGGCCTATATAGGTTCTATACCTTGATATGTAATACCTTACTCTATGCAATCTCGAAGGTTTGTATGAATTCTCATTAATTTCAATAAGCATATAGAACAAGAACCTGTTGATCATGCCAGAAATTCAGGACAGGCCACTGCACGTTTGTTGTGTTATGGTAAAGCAGAACTTAATTCTCTCAATCAACATTGACTATTTTTAATCCGTATGCTGCTTGCATTAGTAAAGCGATAGAAAAGTACATCAGATTTTCTTGTTTTAAAGGATAAGTTCGCCTTTGTACAAAAAAATAATGTACATCTTTTTGCAGGTAAAAAAAAATGTGCATTTATTATTTTTTGTATTAGGAGCCTGTAAAGCATTGCACCAGTGATCAGGAGATTGTGGATTCCATGAAAGTCTCCTCTACACTGTCAGTGTATCTGCTTACTCGTACATCCCATACGGGTAAGCCAATACTGACAGACTCAATAAACTACCACAGCACTCTACAGCGCTGTAGTAGTTCAGTGAGAACTACAAGCCGACAGCCGCTAAGGCATACACAGAGCTCTGAGGAGGGGTTTTCTGAGCTAAGCACATTCTCCTGCGTGCATGCCTGAGCTAAAGGCCGATGGATTCCAGGAAGTACAGTGGTCCCCGGGTTACGAACCTGTTAGGGACTTTCCTCCTGTTTGCAAATCGGAAATGTTCATAAGTCGCCGGGCATGCGCAGAGCGAAAATTAAGGACATTTACGATGTTCCGTTGAATGCCGTTCTGCGCAGAACGGCCGATATCCCCTCATATATAAAAAATATACAGTGCTGTGAAAAAAAGGTCTATTATTTTATATATATATATATATATATATATATATATATATATATATATATATATATAATATACAGTGCTGTGAAATTATTTGCCCCCTCACTGATTTTTATTTATTTTTTGCATATTTTTCACACCTAAATGATTCAGATCATTAACCACATTTTATTATTGCACAATGATAACCCGAGTAAATCCAAGATGCAGTTTTCAAATTATTATTTAATTTATTAAGGCAAAAAAGCTGTTCAAACCTGCCTGGCCCTATGTGAAAAAGTAATTGCCCCCTCCCATGCTGAATCATGAATGAACTGTGATTAACCACAACATTTTGGAAAGCTGAGTTAAATTTCACTTGCCACACCCAGGCATGATTACTGCCAGACCTGTTGAATCAAAAAATCACTTAAATAGAAGCTGTCTGACAAAGTGAAGCACGCTAAAAGATCTCAAAAAGCAACACATCATGCCTTGATCTAAAGAAATTCAAGAACAGATGAGAAACAAAGTCATTGACATGTATCAGTCTGGAAAGGATTACAAAGCAATTTCTAAGGCTTTAGGATACTAGCGAACCACAGTGAGAGCCATTATCCGCAAATGTAGAAAACTTGGAACAGTGGTGAACCTTACCAGGAGTGGCCGGCCAACCAAAATGACTCCAAGAGCATGACGACGACTCATCCAGGAGGTCCTAAAAGAACCCAGAACAACATCTAAAGAACTGCAGGCCTCACTTGCCTCAGGTAAGATCAGTGTTCATGATTCAACAATAAGAAAGAGACTGGGCAAAAATGGCATCATGGGAGAGTTCCAAGGACAAAGCCACTGCTGACCAAAAAGAACACAAAGGCTCATCTCACATTTACCAAAAACATCTTGATTATCCCCAAGACTTTTAGGCAAATATTCTGTGGACTGATGAGACAAAAATAACATTTTTTGGAAGGTGTGCGTCCCGTTACCTTTGACATAAAACTAACACAGCATTTAATAACAAGAACATCATACCAACAGTCAGACATGGTGGTGGTAGCATGATGGTCTGGGGCTGCTTTGCAGCTTCAGGACCTGGATGACTTACCATAATTGATGGAACCATGAATTCTGAGCTCTACCAGAAAATCCTAAAGGAGAATGTCCGGCCATCAGTTTGTGACCTCAAGCTCAAGTGCACTTGGGTTATGCAGCAGGACAATGATCTGAAACACAACAGCAAGTCCACCTCCAAATGGTTCAAACAAAGCAAAATTTAGGTTTTGGAGTGGCCCAGTCAAAGCCCAGACTTAATTCCAATTGAGATGCTATATCATGACCTTACACAGGCGGTTCATGCTAGGAAAACACTCCAATGTGGCTGAATTAAAACAATTCTGCAAAGAAAGTTGGGCCAAAATTGCTCCACAGCAATGTGAAAGAATCATTGCCAGTTATCGCAAACGCTTGATTGCAGTTGTTGCCGCCAAGGGTGGCACAACCAGTTATTAGGTTTAGGGGGCAATTACTTTTTCACATAAAGCCAGGCAGGTTTGGACAGCTTTTTTGCCCTAATTAAACCATCATTTAAAAACTGCATTTTGTATTTACTCTTTGTGTAATAATAAAATTTGTTTGATCTGAGTGTGACATATGCAAAAAAAAAAGGGGGGGGCAAATACTTTTTCACATAATTGTATAAACTAGAGAAGTGCATCTGTGTCTTCATCCCACACGAAAATGCTGGAATTTCATGCACAGGGGCCAGTGTGCATGAGGCCAGACGTAATCCTTTGATTGTAGGACAGCAGCTGTGTACTGGAATTCTTGAGGAGTTTTCTGACTGATTTCACTTAATGCCTGGAATTGCCCTGTGGGATTCAATGACTGCTGTACTCCTCGTGCTTCTCCAGATAAAAGTAGAGATCGACAAAAACACCTTAATTCCCCAGCTGGCCCACGATCCTCCTCACTCCCACCTTCAATCAGGAAGACGTCCACTGTTACCACCCCAAGTAAGGGTCTTTAATTTAAATTGGTAGAAAGCAGAATGTTGTATGAATCTTTTGAATTTCCTCTAGTATAAATGGATGAAAATGAAATGTGTTATATGGGTCCATAGGCAAGAATAGGATGTCCTCAAAAATCGGTTAGAATAAGTTCAGGGCAATTGCAAAATTATTTGTTTAAAAAAAAAAAAACACGAAACGGCATCTGGTAAAGGTAGGTGAACTGCATAGGTAAGGTATCTTAAGGTTTTGGTCTAGGTGGGCATTTTAAAAGCTAATGCCAGGACAACCATTACAATTATAAAACTAAATCGGCACCTATGTGACTCAGTCATGGCGAAAAGTGTTTACCTTTTATACTTAAAATGCTCCTCAAACAGACCCTATCACCAACTTAAAAAATGACAGGTACATACAAAGAAAAATCAAGCATTTTATATTGTGTAGGCCTAGTGTGCAACAACACAGCCAATACCCCTGAGAGAAGCTTGTACAGATAGACATAGAGGTATATGTGCAATCAAATAAAGTAAATTTTATTGGGGCAATAGGCCCAAAGACAGAGAAAATTGTATAAATATACAGATTTGCATAGAATCAAGATATACATGAAACCGCATATAACCATATACATGTACATATAATGCAATAGTTGCAAAATAACTTGCGATGTAACAGTAGTCTTTAGGAAAATGCCGTCATGTTTCGGACGGAAGTCCTTTTTCAAAGGCAGTTAAACATCCTGTGATTTCACAAATGTACTGTGTAAGACAGAGTGAACATTAGTATACAAAGTAAAATGATAATACCACAAGAACCTGTCATTTGCCGCTTATTGGGCGTGGTACTCACTTGCAAAGCATTAGGGGGGTTCCAGCCAAAATGGGGTGCCAAAATATGGTCTTGGAGTATTCACAGAGTATAGGTGATCTATGCTGATTAAAAGCAATGGGCTGCTGGGCACTCGAATGGCTGCAAGATCTCAGGCCAGGCACCAGATAGGTGCCATGGCTTAGTGAACCTTGGCCGGAGTAGTTAAGAGGCTGAAAAAATATTGTAAAATGGTATTAGACTCAAGGAGGTGTCTGGGTGTAAAAGGATCAGTTTCGGTAATGAGGTATAGAGAGTAGGTTACCTTGTTCTCAAAAGTCCTGTGTGTAGGTAAGTCAGAACGCCAGCAGGAGAGTAGTATGTCTGCTGCCGCCATTGCTATGGTATAAATAGGGTAGATAATTGCTAACAGCTGTGTGAGCCGCCGCGTGGTGTTGGCGTGCTCAGCTGGTGGCTAATTGGCAGGCCAAGGTACTGAGGGAAGACAGCCGGAGGCTGTATGTATCCCCATGGAGATCCCTGAGGAGGCGGCGCTATGCGCCGTCCCGCACTCGGGGGCGGGGCCGCGTACAGCGTCGCCACGTCACCGACGCGGGCAGAGTGTCCCCTCCCCGCCCGCTGGAACGCAGGCGGAGGGCGTAGATGGAAACGTGCGCCTCAAGGGGATAGAGCGTGCGCATGCGCGGAATAAGGTCCGCGCATGCGCGCTGTCTTACCCGCGCCGGGCAGCCAAATTTCAAGTGCGCCTAGAGACCCAAGATTGGGTAGAATTTGCTGGGTGGGTGTTACCATGCATTGGGTGTAAGCATAGGTATAATTTACGCTGGAAGGCATAATGGTATGTGCAAGTGAGTCCAGACGCACATAGGCGGTTAGCGCCCCCTGTCAGGAGGTAATGGGTAATACAGTATTATAGCATATATATTCACAACCAAGTGTCAGGGGATATAAAAGAGAGATATGCATATAATTGTACAGCATTGATAGCATTGTAATATTAGCAACAATGGTAACAAGGTTATGGATGATAACATTATATACATACTGTCATATAAAGCTGTAATGATAGATAACATAGTAAGTGGCATAATAAGACCCGGGAATGGGAGAATGGGGGCCCATAATGGCCTCTATGAGGGCTAAAGGTCAAGTTCGCATACCCCGGATTCAAACCCTTCGAGATAGGGCTTGAAATTAAATGCCTCGTTGAGGCCAGGGGGGGATGTGGCATTTAGGTGAAATATCCATCTGAGCTCACTTTGTAACAGAGCTTTGTTATAGTCACCACCCCGATTGGGTGGGGGGATATGGTCAAGTGCTTTAAACGCTATTTGGGGGGTTGAGTCATGGTGGACAAGTGCACAGTGTCGCCCTAGGGGTAAATCAGGGTCTTTTTGATTGATGCTGAGAGTATGACGGTAAATGCGTTTCCAAAAGGGTAATTTGGTCTTTCCAACATAAAAACATCCGCATTCGCATTCGAGTAGATACACAATGCCGATCGAACGGCAATTAACAAAATGTTGGGGGAAGAATTGTTGTCCGTTGGGTAGAATATTTGATCTGTTGGACTTAGATAGATATCTGCAGTATTTGCAATTCCCACAGGGGAATGTGTCTTTTGAATGTTTATGTAATTTATAAGCTGAGGTGTATTCACTTCTGATTAGTTTGTCACGGAGGGAAGGGGCTTGTCTGTATGTAAGTAGTGGATGTGTGGGAACAAAGGGGGAGAGAGAATGATCTGTAGTTAATATATGCCAATGTTTGGAAAGTATCTGAGTGATTAAAGGATGTTGTTCACAGTAATTAGTTATAATTCTCAGAGGGGCATTGATCTCTCTAGATTTTGAAGAGAAGAGTAAAGAAGTACGTGTTTTTAATTTTGCTTTTTTGTATGCGATTTTAAGAACTGTATGTGGGTATCCACGTGCTCGGAGTCTATTGCGTAGGACAGAGGCCTCATGCTCAAAAGAGGCCTCGGTCGAGCAGTTGCGGCGGGCACGGAGGTATTGGGTGTATGGAATGAATTTGAGAAGGGGTTCGGGGTGAAAGCTGGAAGCAGCCAAGATGGTGTTTCCTGCCGTGGGTTTGCGGTATAAGTTGCTTTGGATGTGTCCATGATCTTTAATGAGGGTGAGGTCCAAAAAGCAAATAGATGTAGGACTGTAAGTCATTGTAAATTTAAGGTTAAGTCGATTAGACGTATTGAGAAAAGTTAGAAAGTCGTGTAGGGTTTGAATGGGTCCCTGCCATAGAATAAAAATGTCGTCGATATAACGACGAAAGGTCACAACATGTTTGGTATAAGTGGTGGCAGATGGATCTGCAAAAAGTAGACGTTCCCACTCCCCCAAGTACAGGTTGGCGTAGGCCGGTGCGCAACAAGTGCCCATGGCCACGCCCTGTACTTGGAGGTAGTGGGAACCGTCAAAGGAAAAAAAATTGTGGTTTAAAATAAAATTGAGAGCCTTGACAATAAATGTAGAGAGATGAATGGGGTATAGGGAGGTAGTGGAGAGTATATGTTGAATGGCCGAAAGTCCCAGGGAGTGAGGAATCGAGCTGTATAATGCCTCAACGTCGATTGCGACAAGAAGAGTGTCGGGACCGACCTTGAGGGAGGACAGCCCTTGTAAAAGATGTGTGGTATCACGTATGTAAGATGGTAATTGTATTACCAGTGGTTGAAGCAGTTTATCAATGTATCGGCTGAGGTTGTCTGTGGGAGAGCCTCTGCCAGAAACTATGGGCCTGCCTGGTGGTCTAGGCAGGTTTTTATGCACCTTGGGAAGTGCATAAAATGTGGCTGTACGAGGGAATTTGGTCCTGACGTATTCAGTAGTGTGTTTGTCGAGTACCCCTTGGGTGGAGGCGGAGTCAATAAGTGTGTATAATTCTTGTTGTGCTAAAGAAATGAAGGATGTGGGGATCTTTTTGTACCATTCCTTGTTTTGCAGAATATCTTGACACATTTGGACATAGTCAGATCTATCAAGGATGACTATATTTCCGCCTTTGTCGGCGGGATTATAATGATGATCGAGGGGTTGGTTTTGAGATTTTGCAGGGCGAGGTGTTGATTGTAGAAGCTAGAATGCTGTTTTTTTTTTTTTTTTTTTACCTTGGAACGGTTGACTGCACTTCCAAGTGCACTTTAGTGCAAAGTGGATTTGTTTATAACCCACAATATTTCTTTCCTCCATGGTCTCTGGAAAACCACAAGCCACCAATAGGCATCCTTTAAACGCCCAATTCATTACATCCCTCTAAGAATTCTCCAAACTATCACCTGTTGAAAGAACCTTCCCTTTATGGGCCTTTTTCAAAAGGGAATAATATCAGACATCTACAAAATATTGAGTAAACTCTCTTTGCATTGTGTCCACTATCTAATACCCTAATGATCCCGCAAATGATTGATGTATGCATGTTAGGACTGGTGGAAGGGGTTGCCTCTACCACAGCTCATAGGACCACTGCTTAGTGTCTTATTATTTTATGCCTGTAAGGCAATTCTTTTACATTTGGAAAAAAACAACTGCACCTTTTGGACAGAACTGGTCAACTCTCTATATAAAGCCGGCTATTTGAACAAAGGATGTACAAAAAATAATAATTTAGTTTGGAAAAGTTGGTTACTGATAATATATACTGCTTTTAATTCTGGGTGATTACCCTCCCTGACCTCTGATATGTTCTGCTTTTGTGTCTGACCGTTTCTTATAATTTCACTGACCCTGAGGACGTCAGGGGGATGGACAACTGATGGGTAATTTACTAGCTACCTGGAACCTTTTAAAATGAGGACAGTTCTTCATGAAGAATGGGGTGGGGTTTTAGGGTGTTGCTTTTTCGTATTTGTTTCTTCAGTAAGGCCCTGTGTGGCTGAACTTTGTACTATGGAAGTTTTGCAATAAGGGGTGTAAAACATTGGGTACATATTCTCTGCGCTGGAAAAAACCCTTTTAATGTTATGTAATTGGGAATATATTTATATCTGTCAATTGCTTGGTTTTAATTTTTTCAGCATAATGCAGACTTTTTATTAACTTTGTATTGCAGCAAAGCGTGAATTGATGTTAACCCCTTTACAAGTGAAGTGCAGCCCGAAGCGTTCTCCAAGTGAGAATCTTTCTCCGGGGTTGAGTCAGTTGTTATGCAATGAAGAAAACACAATGACAAGGTATCGGTTTTAATACAGCAGTTCATTTTATATATTAACATACTGTATATGAGGACAAGTCTGAATTTTGCTTAGGTTTTCAAAATTCTTGAATAACCGTTCTTTTATTTGTCAAACTTATTAGTGGGCAGACATTTGCTTTTTTTTTTATACGGATTGCTTCCTGTGCTCGTAGGTTTGATGTATCTTGGGCAGAGTCATCAAAATGTAAAGATCCAAGTCCCAGAAAGAGGCTTCAGTTTATGTCTTTGGAAGATTCAGGAGGTAAAGAATAAATTAATTTCTCTTTAAGCACAGACTGTGGAACACAGAGTACCCAACTTCATTATAAGGTCCCCACTATACTTTTATACAGTGTTCATCTGCAGTTCCATCTATTTAATAGTGTGAAATACAGTTTTTGTTTAAATTTTTGTACAGTTTGTGCCTGGCTCCAAACCCCCCCCCCCCCCCCCCCCCCCCCCCCCCCCCCCTGCGAGCCTTATACTAACTTGTCCCCCACCTGCTGAGATCTCAGATTTGCAGCTTCTCCTGTGCCACACAACCTTTTGTAAGCATATTCTCTGTCAGGCTGGCACATGTGCACTGCATATTCCATACAGTCGTTTGAAAAGTTCA